>CM068827.1:48134708-48734708 GCA_028554795.2 Sinohyriopsis cumingii
AACAAGTGATAGGTGGTCCACTTTAGATTTGGTGTACGGGTTTTCTTGTCATATTTGCTATGGGTATCCATCCACTGTTGCATTTGCTCGTCATGAACTTCCACATCAAATTTATTTTGATTGGGAAGGACATTGAGGACTTGGGTCGGGTGAATCATTTCCACTAAAGCCACTTCCCAATGGGCTTCGTGGTCTAAGGGGATGGCTTGAGGTAATTTGGCCGTGTAACAGCACAACGTGTTATTGGGAAACACCTCCATGGAACTGTCACTGGGTAAGGTCAAGTAAAATTGGTTTTCGTGACTCATAATTCTAGAGTTCTGTGGCTGTCCGAGGGGATATTACTGGACGTCAGAGGCGTGTCTCCACCCAAAATGGGGTTCTGGTTGTGGTTGTGACTGACACTGGCACTGGACACAAGGTTCCCGGGGTTCCCGTTCGAGGAGAATTTCAGGGAGGGATTGGGAAGCAGGTAACCGATGCAACTGCTCAATAAAATGGTCCACAATTGTTTGTCTCCTTGTTGCAAACTCAAATTGGCAATGGCTGCCCCGATGACACAATACACCACGAAGATTTGGCAGAAAAAGACGATTTGCGTTTTAGGCACACGTTCTCCACACTACACCCACAAGGGTTGTTTTTGTAAATCTTGCACAGAAGAACTAGGGGAAGAAGGAGTGGTCGACGTAGCTGCGTCTGATGTGTGAAAGGGCATGATGGTCACTTCTTCTTTTTATAGTCGATGACTTGCGAAGCGTCGATCCAAGAATCGAAACTGGGTGGATATCCTTTCCAACGTACTTTGACTTCTTTGACACGTCGTTTGCCCACTTTACGGGTTCTGCGTTCGAGAATGCTTTCGATGTCGTACACGTCGTCTTCTTTTTTGGTCACACGTTGTAACTCGGGCAAATAAAACGTTCCTTTGAGCACTTCTCCGTTCATGTCTTCCAATTTATAGACGGCAGGATGACGGCCATGCACTCGTCCAGTGACGCGAAACAATTCGGTCGTCCAGTTAGGTAAGTAACCTTTGTCGAAAGTGCGTTTGGTTTTGCCAATGCGCACCCAATCTCCTACGGTCAACTCTCCACTTTTCTTGGGGACAGCCCTCGTCGGGGACGTACCAAACAGGCGCTCAAACACCAGCACTTCGTTGTCGGGAGTCACGTCTTGCGGGGCACGTCCGATGCTTCGATGGTAAGATTGGTTGTACGCTTGCACCAGGTGCGGTAAGATGTCGATGTACTTCAGAGTGTGGTGATGCGTAAAATATTTCCACATGCGTTCTTTCAAAGTGCGTTGAAAACGTTCCACGATGCAGGCTTTGGTTTCGGGATTCTCGGTGGTAAAAAAATGAATGTCACGTTTCTTTAATTCTTTTTGGAAAGCTTGGTTCAGAAATTCGGTGCCTTTGTCCCTTTGCCATCGAAGATGGTGACGACCGCTTTGTTTCAACACTCGTTGCAGGGCTCGCACTAACTCGCTGCTGGATTTGGAAGTCAAGGGCACGACCCAGGCAAATTTGGAAAAGACGTCGATGACACAAAACAAATATTTGTAGCCGCGATTGTAGCTGGCCAAATGAGAGACATCGGCTAAATCGGCTTGCCATTGATGATCGATGCCTTCCACTCGGGTGCGACTTCTGGCAAACTTACGTCGAATGGGTTTGTGTAAAGTGTAGGTAGCTTGTTCTTGTAACCATCGTTGCACTTGAGGTAAACGGAGACTTTTCAGTCGAGTTTTGGCAGAACGATACAATTTTTGAACTCCTGCGTAACCTGCAGGATGCGAGGGATCGTAGTAAATGCTGGCTAAGACTTTTTCCATTTTTTTTGTGTTTGTGTGTTAATAAGGCACCCACTCTTGGAAGAGGCTACTCTTTTTCTCTTGGGGTATTTTCTTGGATTGCAAGGCTTTGCGTGTGCGACCGGCAATAGGTGTCGAAGAGGAGGATGTCTGAGCAGGGGATATCGGTTCTTGTTTCACTTCTGTCTTCACTTTCTTTTTCTCTTGTGATGAAGAAGGGGTGGCCATCATCTTTTTAATCCATCCAATTCTGGAGGTAGGTGGTGTTGTTAACTTGCGTACTTTTTCTGGTGGAGTTTGAAACCCTTCTTCTTCTTCTTCTTTTCCTTTTTCTTTCTTGACCACTGGTACCGGTACTGGTACTGGTACTGGTGATGGTGCTGGACTTTTCATCAAGGTCTTAAAATCTTTCAAAGTGGGTATAGCTGTTTCGTCTAAAGCTTTCTGGTGAAAGAGTTGCAGTCGTTGCAAGAGTTGACCGTACTTTTGCGATTTTTCTGTTTCGGACAAATCTTGGCGATCCATCAAGGACTGCAATTCGTGTTGTAACTGGGACATCTCGCTCAAATTGGGATTGGGAGGTAAATGCGGGGTGCGTTGTTCTTGCCACCGATGGTATTCCATCCATCGTTTGTAAGGCACTAAAGCTAGTTTTCGTCCTTCCATGGGGTTGTCAGGGGTGAATTCTGAGATCTTGGGACTTTCGAGGGCCTTTTTATCTTGCTCCCACTAGTCCTCCCAACATGGTTCCCAAGACTCCTTTCAGTATGGGGCCTAACAAGAGGGGCAAAATGCCTCCACGTTGCACTAACATCTTCTTTTTTTGACGAATGGGAATTTTCTTTCGAACCATTTGGCGAAGAACGTGACGATGTTTGCTTAAGCATTGTTTCTGGTGTTTGGACAAAGGGATCGTGCCTTTCAAAACGTTCAAACAACATTCGCACACGGTATCGATGACCTCTTTGGAGGCCGTTTGAATGAGTTTTTTTCGTAGGGGTGGAGAAGCTTTGGACAGGACAGATAACATGTCCCCATGTTTGGCTAAACGTGGTGGCAGTCCTTTCCTTTTCTTTCCTTGGGGTTTTCTGGAGGGTGACATCTTTGAGTCTTCAGGAGCACCAAAAAACACTGATATCCTACTCGGTCACAGGCCTTTTTTATACTGGAACGCGTCGCCATTGATTGTCTTTACGTCGTATCAGTTTGAGGACAGGCATGACACGTCGTGCAGGGGTACGTAACGGACTAAATCGAGCCAGTTCTTGCTTGGACAAATCCAGTAAACTTTGTAACATGCCCGATCTTTCATGGACTTTGATTTTGGGAGAAGGTACTTTGTGAGCAGCAGCCACTGCCGCTAAATTGGAAGGTCCTGCCACTGGGGAAGTTCTTTTGGGGGTCATCAACGGAGAAGTTCTTGGTGTAATCAACGTCTCCAAGTACTCTTCAGTTCCTGGTGACATCAACGGAGAAGTGGACAAACGTGAGGCTGTCGGAGACGCTGTGGCAGGTCGTGGTTTGCGAGTGTAAGGCTGCGTCCTGGCCGCAGTGCCTCTCTTGCGACTAGTTTTCTTCTGTGGACTTTTCTTTTTCTGAGGACTTTTTCTCTGTTTCTTTTTCTGGGGGCTTCTTTTCTTTTTTCGGGGTGGTGTCTGGTAAGAGGAGGGTCCTGCCACTGGAGAAGTTCTTCTCTTTGGGGACCTGGTCTTTTTCTTCTTGGGGCTTCGTTGAACTTTTGTCTTAGGGATAACTTTGGGGGCATTAGGATCCCATCTTAAGAGTGAGCGAATGATGACCCCTCCTAGAGTACCGCTCCCTCCAGGTTTCAAAATGATTTGTTTTTTGGTTTGAGTGTCGATGCGGGGATCGGCCAGTTGGACCAAAGCGACTTTGTTTCGATCGAAAAAGCGTTGGGTTTGATGAGGAATCTGAATGATTCCTTGGAGTAATTGACGTGCCGTCACCGTAAACCATCGTAAGACTTCTTTGAGACTAGCTTCTAAGACACGAGCTCGTGTTTGTGGATCTTTTTCTCGACTGATGCCATACAAGGCACGAATCAATTTGACGGGAAGATGCGACTGAAGGGACGTCATGTTCACACTGTGTGAGACAGACGAAAAAGGGTCTGAGGTTTTTATAGATTTTTTTCATGGGGAGTGAAATGAAGTCGAGGACGGAGACGTGTACAGGACAGGTCCTCCGTCTTGGCACCAGTGGTGAAACAAGTGGGTACGAAATCGCAAATCATCGGGGGTTGTAGGTTTCAAATCGACGAGTAAATAGGCGTGTGGTGTTTGAGTGGCATCGTCGTACGCCTGAGTCAGCCAAGGCGTTCCTAACTGTTTGGCTAAGACTTGCACTTGCGATTTATCTCGAGGGCTTTTAAACAAGACCACGTAATGCGCATTGAGACTGATGGTACGATGGGCTTTACTTTGTTGAAACAAATTTTGGGTGATGTAAACGACACTGGCATTACGGTGATGCCCTTTACGCGTGAACCACAGTTTAATTTCTTCTTCGTCTTCTCCTAACATGTCGTCGAAAATGACCAGATGGGTTAGACGGGAGTCAGAGACGATGCCGTCGTCTTCTTTAGGAATGCCTTCCACAAACACGATGGAATCGCCTTGACTTTCTCGCAAAAGGCTGTACGCCGATTGCCACTCTTTGTAACACCACACGATCCGTTGAGGGGGCCGATCGATCAAATGATGTTTATGCTCGATCAAACGTTTGACGAATTCGGTTTTGCCCGAACCGCTAGGTCCAGCAATGAGCATGTTAAAGGGATGGCGAAGATACAAAGCCTCCCAACTGGCACGATCTAAGTGTTCGTCGATGACTTTGACAGTAGAGGAAGAGGGAGCAGAGACAGCAGAGGTAGCCATGGTATGAGAAATGTCACTTGTGACACGAAAAACAAACAAGACAAGAGTTTATATACTTTTTCAGAACACGTTTATTGAATGTTTCAAATATGAACACGAAAGACAAAAATACATACAACCCAAATAGTGATGTACAGGAATATAAAACACAGCAAAGCGATCAAAGTGGAATATAAACAAGTGTCTGTACAACATGTTTTGGGTAACCAAGATGTCCTAGGGACAGTGTGTAATGTTCTTACAGTCTCTACATGAGGTATTGTCACACAAGTGTCCTCCCGGAATGACCTTTCAGGAATGTCCATGACAGTCCTGTCCTGAAGCGAGTGGTTGTTCTCGGTGACGGGTTCTTCTGGCACCGTCACTAACACAGGTTGAAAAGTAACTTTTTTCCTTGAACAACTCTTGTGCATACTGGGCCACTTCTTGGGTCCAAGCCTCAAAACCCCCCTTTTTCCAGTCACGAACATCTGTCCAATGAGGGTGTAAGTCACAAGCTACACACACATCGTCATACACGTCTTGGGTAGCTAAAAGTTGACGAATCTTTTTTTCCTGTTGAGGTCGAGAAGTATCCAGATGAAACCGCAAGGCTTTGAGCAAAAGGAGTTTTTCGTGACCATTTAAGGCCATGGAGGTGGTAAGTACTGATCGTAAAGAGTCCACAAAGAATCGGCTGGTAAACGAAATCCCAGAAAACAAGTCACTAAGACACACACCACTTGTCGTCCCAAATTGAATGGATACAGTTCTTGCAATAATCGATGGTAATGATCCACGGTTTGAATATGGTCATTGAGTTCCTTCCACGGAATCTGTTGGATTACATACGACATAAGTCGTGGCATAGCTGCCTGTTTTTATAGTCTCTTTGTTTCGAAAAGAATACACGTACTTTCTAGCCAGTGATCTTCGTTTTCCAGTGGGTAATGTAAATCTTGCATACTGTAACCGAAACGTCAGAGTTCGATTAGAAGTTTCCTCTTCCGCTAAGTAGATTCCACGTAAAATATGTTGGTAATCCTTTACCTCGTCTTCCTCAATGGGTTGCTTTAGGTGAATCTCGAAGTAACCAAAATGATCAACACGTGAATCATCGGGGGCCTGGAAGTATTGAACAAGGTCTGACCACTGAAACAATTTCTGACGAATCAGTTCTCTTATACCCTTCAGGTACCAGTGGTTAAAGATCTGGTGACGTAACGGATGCAATTGTTCTTTACGTTTCACTTGTATTTTGACCAGCTCTCGGTAAATGCGTTCTCTCAACTCCACAGGCAAAGCACGAATGTTCTCTTGTAAAGTATCCATGAATAGGTCATACTAAATCCTCTTTGGTCTGACACAATAAATGTACTCTTTGCACAAACATGGTTTCACTTCAGTGTCGAATTTAAATCGTTGAGTCACTAATCTACACATTACAATTCGTTCAGAAGTTTCCTCTTTCACTAAGTTGACATTGCGTTCAAGATGTTGGTAATTCGTTAACTCTTCCTCTGGAATTCGATGCAGTACGTTTACAATGATGTAGGTAGAATCGTCCATAACAAACCAATCCTTTTGAAAACTAGAGGATCGTTGATCAATGTCTGTCCGATGGAACACTTTCAATTGAATCAATCCTTGTATAGCCTTCAGGTACCAGTGGTTCAAACACCGGTGACGTAACGGATGCAATTGTTCTTTACGTTTCACTTGTATTTTGACCAGTTCTCGATAAATGCGTTCTCTCAACTCCACGGGCAAAGCACAAATGTTCTCTTGTAAAGTATCCATGAACAGATTATTATGGTAAGAAGTTACTTCAATGTCTCGGTCCCACTAAGGGTAAGTAATGACAATTCGGTGACCATCGAGCATGTTCTACGTAGGCCGAATCTTGCGGTTCCCAGTGGTGAAGTGACACACCGCAACTGAAGCACTTGACTTTATCTCCTTCGCCCAAGTAGAAAAATCCGGCTCTGGCTAATTCTTCGGGGGTCGGTCCTCCCAGATACTTAGGCCTTTTTCCTTTGAACGATTGAAGACGATTTTCAAAGTCGCAGTATTCCGACAAACGCACAGGGAACGAATATTCGTCTTTCACAGGTTCGTTTCGATGAGGGTTGAGTGACATGGGTAGGAGTTTGCTCAGGGCTGGATGACATCCGTAGGGGGGTAGACGTGAAGGTGAACATTCCCCTTTAAAACGAAACCCAGTAAAATGTCCAAGAGGACGAGCAGCATCGCTTTCGCATCCCACAGGTTTGACACGCACAGCATCACTTTCCATGATAGGGGTAGGGGCACTAAAGTTCCCATGATGCTTTACGGCATCGCTCAGGTCACAAGGTACAGCATCGTATCCATCGCAAGGCTCACAATCGCACTCGTCTGCAAACTCCGTTACGCAATTACAATGGTAACCACATGGACAATCGCAGTTTCCTTCCGGACATTTTCCGTCGCAATGCATGGGTCTTATCCATCCAATATTAGTCACACTAGAGGAAGATACAACTTTTTTACAATCCCCAAACTGGAACGATGCCTCTTTCAAAGTATTCATCTTGTTCGCTCGGTCTTGGTAGTCACAATGAACTATCGATCTTGCCTAGGGTTCCTTTTTTATATACAGACCAATACCGACGTGACCGTACGGTAAGGTGAAATGATTGGGAAGTCGAACTCGCTTCTGGTATACAATTTGATAGACTTTTTCCAAGGGTCGACTGACGATGTGGTAAACGTACAATCTTGTTCGGTTGATAGGTGGTCACTTTAAAGTTTCCATCCTCTCCCGATTGCAAGGCTTCTTTCAATACCCCAAAGTTGACCACACGACTGGTACGATAATTCAGAGTCAGTCCTTTCACTTTGCACGTCGTGTGCACTTCTCCTTGTTTGTCACGGTATTCGTAGCCGTAATTTTTGGGACCGCCACTGACGAAACTTAGAATCTTGTCGTCGGGATGCTCGTCTGTCCAGGCTCCTAAACGGTCTCCTTCGATGTCAGGGTGATGTTGAATCGGGTGATGGATGTAAATGCAACTGTCCGTGTCAAAGTACAGGACGCGTTCCCCTAACAGTTCTAAAGCTTCGTACAATTTTAAGCGAGCATGGGCTGTCACGTAAGCCGCAATGATGACATTTCCAAAAGGGTCGTCTTGTACAAAGTCCAGATCTTCTTCGTAATTGACCAAGATCAAATTCTCTCGAACGACGTCCACGTGTTTCATGTATTTGGTTTTGTCGTGAATCATCTGGAAGTAGCGGGAAGGTTCTGTCAAATATTCCGTCTTGGGTAAACACGGTCGTTGTGCCATTTTACCCCACAAGCAATTTAACATCACTTTGGCAAACGATCGCCTGCCTTCGTTTTTCTCGATGTGGTCTAAAGAGATGCCTTCTTGTTCATAGTATTTCTCTTTGAATTGTATTTGGTGTTCGGGAGTGTGACACCAGGAAGGATAGCCGCTGGCTTCTTGTTTCAGTTTCAAAAAGGCATCCACGTAGTCGGCGAAAATGCCTTTCTGAGTAGGGTCACCCTTGCGGTATTGTTGTGTCTTGGGAAAGTGACAAATTTCGTACACTTCTAACAGTTGGTATCCCATGTCCAGAGCTTTGAACAATTCTACGCTGACCCAGGTTCCCGTCAAGGCCCGTTCTTCCTGGCTGTGCTGACAAGGTTGGTCTTGGTTGCACGTTTCGGCACAAGTACGGCACAAGGGAAACATCAGTTTGCCTTGACAATGGTGAGGTAAGACGGGATGGTAGAGGTTCGTGGGAGGCAAAACTTTGCACTTGATCAAGCCTTCGTATTGTCGAATGTTTTTCAGGTCGATGTGTTCCGTCAGCAATTGCGGGTGCCCTACAGGAAAGCGACAATATTTGCACACGTAGGGATACAGCGAATACACGTCCAAGTATTTGATTTCTTCTCCTTTCTCTTCGTCGGCTTGGTACAGCAAACAGGTGGCATTGGTCCTTCCTCCGTACAAACTATCCCTCGGGTTCAGCGGGTCCATGAACTGGTAACTTTCCACGAGGCGTTTAAACTCGGGATCGGTTTTCATACGGTGATCGTACTCGTGTTCCCACATTTCCACCACTTGGTATCCTTGCTGTTCTAACTTCAAGCGCCGCTGACAAGTGTCCTGGTACAAGTCTTCCATGGTTCGTTGCAAAAACTGATTTTTAGTGCCACGGTCAGGGTAACAGACGGGACATCCGTGAAATAAGCAACCGTTAAACTCGTACACGATCTTGGGGTTTTCTAAGTCCCAACCATCGACCGAATACGTTCCGATGGTCTTTTCGCCCCCTCCGTTGCGGGCATGCTGAATCCACTTGTCTTCCTTGTCGCACAAGTAATGTAACCAACGTAGGGCTTTGACCGAGTATTGACGTTTGACAAAGTGGGTCGTTTGAGGACTGATGACAGCCACGGTCTTTTCAGGCATGAATCGTTGTCGATACACTAAGGAACACGCTTTGGCAATGGTGCAAGCTTCTTTCAAAGGATCGACCCCTCCGTGTTCCATGAACAGTTCTCGAAATTTTCCACAGCAACGCCGTAAAATGTCCACGTCGGAACGACAATACTTTAACATTTCTTCCTGAAAGTCGAAAGGGTCAGAGGCGTGAGCCTGGTACCAAGCGTAGAAAGCTTCTCGTTGTTCGGTACGCATGTTGTCGGGGTCGTAATAGTGAGCCTCAGGTAAATGGGGTAGAACGGCGTGTTGATTGGCTTCCGTATTGAAAAAGTGTGGAAAGTACCCTTTAGCCATTTCTGTCATTCCAAACGTTTTAGGCATTCGACTCAAAGGCATGGCCAAATAGCTCATCGAATCTTTAAACTGTACTTGTCCCACTTGCATGAAAATGATTTTGGCTCCGTTCAAAGTCACTTTAGGACGTTCGGTGCCATGTTCCGTATAGTACCTCAAAAGAAACTGTCCATCGTATCCGGAGAAATTGTGAGCCATCACTGTGGCATGACGATGACAATCTCCGTAAAGTTCGATGTCCTCTTGGCTCCACGTCTTGTCGATGGGGTCTAAGACCCATTGGGCAAAATCGGCTAACGTGTTTGGTCCCCGAAAGATTTTTTCACGCCCTCCAGGAATCTTGCTGCAGTGAGGGCAATGACTGAAGATAGGTTCTTGAATGCACTTCTCGCACGCTCGATGAGCCACGCAGAAATTAGGAATGTGAATGCCGGTCTCTTGCATGCATTCGAAATCGAAAAAGATGAAATTGCCTTTCTTCTTGTGACTGTCCTCTTTCTCTGGTGGGGGTTGGTATTTTTGCACGTAACATTGGTGTTCCAAGTCCACGATGTGGTGACAAATGTGACATTTCTTTTTTCCTGAACATACGTGTGCCTTGGTACTATTGGTACGTATGCCTTGTCCACACGTAGGGCACAATCTCAGGAGTTGACAAGCACATTTCTGCTGTGAACCTTGCGTCTTCAGATGTTGTTGGTAACAAGTAGGGCTAACAAACGTGCGCAGACAAGTCGAACAAGGCACTGGTTCTTCGCTCAGACAGGGTTGAGAGGCCAAACATCCTGAGCATTTCGATCCACAATGTTTGTGTTGCTCTCGATTATTATAACCATAGTCACATTTCTCACAGTAATAACTGTATCCCAGGAATCCGGTGATACTGGTAATCGTATCGAAATGGTCATCGTGATGATAAACGTGAATGTATTTTCCGTCCTTAAAATGTTGGCCTCGAAACAACAGAGGCCCGCGCATTTCTTGAGGGTGCACTTTCAAGGTGTAGCGTGGAGCTAGGACATCTTGCAATTTTTGCATCTCAGGAATGCCGCAGGGTGTGTCTTTGGGCAGTCCGGCTTGTTGTAACAGGAGTTCTGCTTCGTTTCGTTGTTTGGCTCGGTCGGAACGTTGAATAGTGTCCCAGGTTCTTTTCCATTCTACCGTGTCGTTCTTGTTGGCATAGGTTCGTCCCACCACGATGGCACGGGCTAAGCACATCTGGTCATGAGGGTTGTCAATTCGGACGAGACTCTTTTTGGTGTTGCGAAGGTCGTCCACCAATAACATCTTTTTGCGTCCTGTCCCTTGAGGAGGAGAGACGTGGGTCATGTCCAGTGTGGCTTTACCATCGGTGATGTCAAACTGATCATTAGATTGTTGTACGTGTTGTATCTTGTCCATGACTTTGGAAGCAGTCAATTCTGCAGGGGTGCTAAACTCGATCCAAACAGGGGATTTCAAACCGTCGTGTTGTATGGAAAGTCTCAAGCGATCGTCTTCTTTGGGTTGACATTGTCGCTTGAGTGCGGTGAGCAAAGAATCCCACACTCCGGTGATGAACCCTTCTGCTTTCTCTAACGGTACTTCGGACTTGAAATCTTTAAACTTCACCGTGTATTTGTAAGCCGTGGTTCTAAATTTTCTAGAGGAGCGCTTTTCCGTCTCTCGAATGGAATAGTATTTTTCAGGGTTGACTAAGGGTGGTGAAATTGGTTTAGAGGTTTCAAATTCTGGTTCACTCATGTCCTCTTCAAAATCACTGGCATGAATTTGTGCCAAGATTTCAGCCCTGGTTCGAGGCGATAGATCACGTTTCTGCCTCTTACTTTCTTCTTTCTTCTCGAATGAATGGGATCGTTTCATCTTGAAAGCAAAAAGTCAAATGACTCAAGTTCAAACACCATGAGCTACTTTATAGTCATAGCAGACCAGCGTATATAAAAGGGTGTGTGTCTTGTCCTTTCACTATTCATTTCACTCTCAAGCCGAGCACAACGATGGAAGAGACTAACCAGATGGAACGTTTCGTCAGAGCTTTGCGAGGGGTCATTAGAAAATTCTCTTCAGACCAGCCGACAGACTACTCTCCTTCCTTTCGAGATAAAAGTCAAGATACTTGCTATGTCTGTCAGAAGAAAGGGCATTGGTCTTCAGAGTGTCCAGACCGTCAAAAAAGAAAAAAAACAGGGGCTAAAAAAGACAAAAGTCAAGATACCTGTTATTATTGTCAAGAAAAAGGACATTGGTCTCCAGATTGCCCAAAAAAGAAACAAGAGGAGTCAGAAGAAAAGAGGGATTCTTCAGAAGAAGAGAGGGATTCTTTAGAGGAAGAAAAAATACAATTCTATTTACAAGAGGCAAAGAAAGAGGAGAAGAAGAAAAGAAGAAGGGAAGAAAATGAGGAAAAGACAGTGAAGAAATTAAAGAAACAGAGAGACTAAACAAGGAGAAAGAAGAAGTCAATGAACTTTTTATTAAAGTGATGTGTTGTGAATTGTGAATTGGATTGTAAAAAATGGAGAGAAGAATAAATGAATGATATAAGGTAAGTGTCTTTGAGTTGTGATTTTAAAATAAGAACGTACACTCACGCACTCATACACAGACACGTACTATAAGGGTAAAATGGGTGGGGTTTATTTTTTTTTTGAGTTATTGGCAAATTGAAATTGTATTTCTTTTCGAGAAATGTGGGTGGCCCTGAAAAGGGCCTTTTTTTCTTCATGGTGAAAGGGTGAGTTTAAGCAATCAACTTTAACTGCCTTATGCCTTTGCCACGGCCAAGGCCTACTTCTGGACTGCGTAATGTTGATGATGATTGGGTTGAAATCACTAAGGGTGGTACGGTAGGCTTAGTCACAGGGTTGACGTGTTTAGCTCGGGAAGGTCGTATTCTCTTCGGTCGTGATAAAGAAGTCTGATACATTTGTTTCAGACTTCTTAACTCCGCTAAAATGTCCAACAGTACCGTGACCGTTTGATTTTCACCCTCTTGTTTCTTTGCTGCTACTTCTTCTTGCTGTTGCTGCTGTTGTTTTTTTCTTACCTCTTCTTCTTGTTGCTGTTGCTGTAGGAGAAAAGCCTGTTCCGCTTCCTTTTGTCGTTGTATAAATTTCTCCAATTCTTCTTTCTGTCTCTGTCTAAAATTTTCCACTTGCGGTAATGAAGAAGGTAACGAAGGTTCCGGAACAAATTCTTGCGAGGAGAGAAAATCCACAAAATCCCAATTCACCTCTTCTGAAAGTAAGTCCGAGTTCCCTTGGGCAGTCTCCCCTGCTGGTGCACCCCAATGGATCGTTTTCTGAGTTTCCGTCATGTTGAATCACTGTCGCATAGATTGACTACACACAAGCGCTAGCGAATCTATATAGACTACGTGACGTCACAGACTACTCTCTTCGGATTGGATGCGGGCTGACTGAATTCTGTAACGCGTGTTCGGATTGGTGAATGAACTCAATCCGTTTCAATCCTACCTCTGCCTATAAATAAGCGCCGTTCACTGCATTGATTCACCTGTTTCTCGGAGCCTCAAGATGTGGACCGACGTTCAATCTTCAACCCTTGTGTCAACAATGATGTTCAGGACGGACATGCTCATGTATGTCCGGTCCAAGTGGACTGTTGTTGATAGGACAGATACAAGTCTATGGATGAGGAGAGTTTATATAGAAAGACAAGGATGTCTGAAGAGGGTACTTGTGTATGGACCGGCAGTTAGAAGGAGTTTAAGAAGAAGAAGAAGATGTGAGAGATGCCATCTATGTTAATATTAATATTAACATAAACCCAAAGGCCCTTTTCAGGGCCAGCCATATTTCTCGAAAAGAGATAGCCTTTCCATTGCCTACCCTTTTTTAAAAAAAATCCCATGTTAAATTCCCCTTGTCCGTAGAGTGACCCACGATTTATTGCCATGTTAATTCCCCTTGTCCGTAATCTGACCCACGATTTTTCGCCATGTTAAATTTCCATTGTCCGTAAACTGACCCAGGGGTGTTTTTAATGCTAATTCCCATTGTCCGTAAAGTGCCCCCATTCACTACTGAGGCCCTGTTTTCAATATTTGCCCTAACTGGTGGTATTATAGTTTGTTGGGTCTTATCTGGTCCTAATACATCCATTAATCCCTTTTAAATTCACCGGACCTTCTTTCTCCTGAGTTCCCTCAGTTTCTAGAGGGTTTTCATCCTTTATATGGAGGAGAAAGTAAGGGTTTGTCTCTAGGGTTCCCCCACCCATATTCCCTTGATTTAGGCTTGTTGGTTTTTCTTGTGGTCGCAATCTTCCCATTCGAGATCCTTGCCCCCCCCCCCAGTACCCCGGTGATGTCATTAATTAACACCTGTGTGCTATTAACTGTAGTATTTATAACTGATGGAGTCATGATATGGTTGTTTGTCGTCTGACTGGGGATTTGGTCATTTATGACCTGATTTTGGATTTCTGATTCCATATTTGCCGTAGCAAGTCCCGATCTTTTGGTCCCAACGCTGCCGCTGAAGCTTTTGCGTATGTGCACGGAGCATATGATTTCTTGCAATCCTTGGGCGCATATCTCGTCATTTTGAAACGGGGACAGGCCATTTCTAACTCGCAATCCTTGTACCAGGATTTCAGGATAAATCCCAGTACATAAAAAAGGTGGGAGGTGGGAACCTTAACTCTCCTTTTTTGTCACTGTAATTATCCTTATCCCTGCTTTCAGTCCAATACACACACACAGTCGCCATTTTCTGTCCTTTTATTTGTAATTTAAATTTGTTGAGCATTGTCTCCACCAGGACTTCGTTGTCCACTTTGAGAGGAAGCCCTGAGATAAAAACTTCACTTGTCTTGTGTTCTACCTCTCATTATGGGTGGCGCGTCAGACACAGTCCTTTGACTTCTAGCTCATTGGCATCTATCAGGGGGGTGTCGATATCCTTGGGGTAAATTGTAAATTTATTTCTGCCCTCATTTTGGATGCCCTCGATCTTATCGATTTGGACTCCCTTTAGTTTCGTTGCTGTAGTTATGTTGGACTGTCGAGGGCAGTCGTTTACGTGCAAGTACCTAAATGTGTGACGACGACAAAGTGTTAGCAACTTGCAAAGGCAGAACGCTGTCGTGATAAAGAATCGTAAATATAGAGGGAGTATACTTTCCTTAGAAGTGGAAAATTCCTCCAATTTGTTGTAGTATACATTACACGTAGATTTTGTTTTGCGAGGTCTCTTTGCCACCAAGTCTTCTACCCAAAGGAATATCATTCTGCCTGAACGCGACTTAGGCTCGCAGACAACTTTAGCTCTCTTTAGCTAAAAGTAACATCTGGGAGGGCTGGATTTGCGAGATAGTATTAGTTCTCCTAAGGTATTGTGATTGGGTAACATATTTTAAGAAGAAAATATCACAGAAAGTGAGTGGTGCAATAGTAGAAGCGTGTGGTATTCTGGAGGTGGCATTTTACCACGAATTGCATTGTTGTGTCAATTGTCACTCATTCCAAAGGGAGGAATCGTACTGAGGATTTTGTTTAATTATAAATAAAACTTCATAAATAACTTTGTTCATTCTGAAATGATCACTTCTTTTTGGGCATGGGGCTTGCGGACTGCTTGCAAAATTTACTTGCCTATTAAACTGAAGAGCATGGCCAAGTGCAGAAACGACACCCCAGAACGGAAGATCTGACAACGGAAGTACTCCAAAGAGCGTGTTCCAATTACAATCAAGAGGGGTCGCAGGTGGAAGAGGTGCGAATCCAAGTAGACGGTGCATAAAATACAAATTTGTAAATGTACAAAGATTTTATTACAATTAGCAGATGTGTATTAATTTTAAGAAAGAATCGGTTTGATTGGAAGATTACATTATTTAAGCAAAGTTATTTGCTCCATATTAGTGAATATAAATATGCGTCGTAAAATGAATTGAAATGTGTTAAATGAAAGAATGCAATGAAATATAAACTAAACAACCATTACATATTTGTAAAGATAATATTTATTTGCAATTAGCAGATGTGTATTAATTAGCAGCAAAAATTGGTTTTTATTTGAAGATTGAAACATTCAAAGTCAATTTTCTAAATATTAATAAATATAAATATGCGTCTTAAAATAACTTGAATTGTGTTAAAAGAATGCAATGAAAAATGATATAATTAAGCGTTACAATTAATTAGGTATGTATATAATTAAAGCATTTTGAAACAAATCAAAAATAGTCTAGCCAGACATTTTATTAAGCTCTAAGATACGTTTGAATTATTTCATCATTGGTGGCATATACAGCGTATACAAGTAGGTTCTAAAACGTTCGGTCATTGACTGCTGTCCAAGAAACTATTATGCTCTGCCATCATTTCAAATGATCTTGTGCAACTCTCACATCATTACGATAGGTACAAGTTGATGGTGCCTCGTATAGTTGAGGGATACGAATAACTCTATAGTCTTGATCGCGTTCGCCAGATCTTGCTCGGAGAACGACATCTCGGGCAGACTTACATATTCTCCAAACTACAAAGATCGCTGAGCTGAGACTCATGAAGCCAGTGATAACAGCCACGACTAATACCCTTACGTCGACTGTGTCTGAATAGTAATATGTAAACATGTCAAAGTTTATTATCATAACGCAGGCTAGGACGAAAACTGGGAAAACGGTGATGAACCACAGCGTACTGAGTATAGTGCCGAAGTGGACCTGTAGTTATACATAAAATCCAAGACATTAGAAATAGTGTTAAAAGTAAAGGGAGACATCAGATTCTGATTAATTATAGCGGAAAAATTAAAATCGTGATAGACGGTCATGCTTTGGTCACGGCGTACCTCCTTGTAATAATGTCCAACTGAATCGAATTTAACATATTATTTTAAAGGGATTTTAATCAAAATAAGACGGTTATATTTTCAACGTTTTATATTTCATTCGAACCTGCTGAATTGTTTTGCGTCAATATTTAAAACATCAGCTAATGAAAAAAGAACTAAAGTTCATATGCATCCGTGCTTTAAGTTGCAGCTACATCAAATGTTTGATGTTTCTTTTATTATTCCACATTGTTTTTGTGCGTGTCTGTGTCTGTGTAAGCAGTCTTGAATAATAGTAAAAGCAAAGCTGAGATACCATGATACATATCTAAATGTTTTTAATTTCGTGAAGAACACGCAATCTGTAGTCATTACATTTAAAAATGAACAAATAATATACTTTTCTAGTATTTTAAAGTTTTACTATTTTACCATTCATTTCATCCATGTCGCGTTATAAGTAAGGAACAATAGCCAGATTGCAACATGCATATGCTAGACCCTGAGGCTAATTATTCGCTTCATAAATGTTGCGAGTTTAAGCCGACATCAAACAGAAGGGGGCTGCAGTTGTATATAACATGGCCATAGGAACTTTTTACTGGCGCCTTCTTCTGCTGAGTACGATTCACATGTAAGTGGCATGAATTGCCGGTCTTGGCTCAAAGGAATATCAATTTATTTATTTTTTTTTTGGGGGGGGGGGCACCAGACAGATTCCCCCCCCCCCATCCTAATTACATTAATTATTTATGTGTTTTTGTATTCCCCCAGATATGTTGTAATGTATTATTTCATCGTTTTTGTAACGTGAATTTAGGAGTTCGGGTATTTATTCAATCCCTAGTGTATCTATAGAGGAGTATCTCCAAAAGGAATATCAAGTGGGGGTCGTAAATCCACCTTTGACACACTGCCGAGGAGGAGGCAATGTCTGCTAATTATGTAGACCATGGGTGAATCGATATCCACTCGGAATTGAGCAAGGCGTGGCCACCATTGGAATCGCAAGTTTAAATCTAGTGTCTTGAAACTAAACGTCAGGAGTCGCTAAACTATCCTGCGGGAATTACATAAAGAAGTTATAAGCTACTCCAACGTCATTCGAAATTGACGGGAAACATTATTATTCTGGGAATTACAAAGGGGCTTCGGAAAGGTCAGTGACTTATTTGCTCGATTGTCACAATCTATTACGGTAAGGTAATTGTACTTTAATTATGTGCAGTATGTATACTTCATTACTAGAATAGCTAGTACGTAGAATTACCTTTTGTAGGGTTTGATTCATTTGTAGTGTTTGATCTACATGCATATTTTGAGATTTGAGCAATGTTTATGTAAAGAATTAATATTGTAATTCGCTATCTGGTTAATTTGTATTAACCTCGTGCATTTATTCATGTGATATTCTAGATTTGTAAATGTTGAATTATAACTTTGTATAATGGTTGCAGTGTGCAAAATTAGTTAATAGGGGTATTTGACTATTTGTGTATACTTTATAGGAGTATAATGTGTAAGGATATATCAGCGCATGGATATTGGATACCTGTGTACACTTTGTAGAAGTGTAATGTACAGAAATGCGTCTGATTATGTGCTATTGTTCTGTATAATAAGATTGAAAATCTATATATACCGATGTGATAAAATCTATTGATATATGCATGATAAGCAGTTGATACCGTGTATAACATACCATAAAGTATGGGTATTTCAATGTGCACGAATGCGTGACCAAAGAAAGTAATGGCTTATCCGATGATAGACTGTTGTTTAGTGTGAGACTAGATAGCTACAGGAATATACTAATGTCCTTGTGTGTGTTCGGAGAGAAGCTTTTAGGGACCGGAAGGGTTGTAGGAGACAGACAAGGGAAATACCCTGATATAGTTGGTCCCGAGTTTCTGGGATACAAGAGAAGGAGAGAACGGAAGTGGAGGAAGTGGAAGGTTGAAGGACGTGGTTGTTGGACTGAAAGGGGTACTGGGTACCAGTCAAGAAATACTACAGATGAGTATAAACACAGGACAGGAGGAAAATATATCACACTGTCAGATGATGAAACAGGCCGTCACTTGGTTGAGTGAAAGACGAGTGATAGGGTTTTGAATATTGAATTTCATTTGAGGAAGGATTATCTGTAACTGAATGACATTAAATTTGTTGTTTATTTAATTTCACCTTTTGTGTATTCAGTAATTTAAGTGTCGGCATCGCTGACTCGGGGCTCGGAGCTTTGCATATCTATCACTACTTCAGTTTCTAACAAAAACTAGCCAGGGTGGGTCTTCTGTAATAAAAATAATACTGGGTGCACCCCACCCCAATCTAAGGTAGTCTACGATGAGACCCCTTTACAATCCACTTCTTACCCAATTTGTAATATAACATATTTCCTCCTAATTAGCTAATACATCAATCTAAGTTTAAAAATTCAAACCTTCAACCTCGGATCGTACGTATTATTTTGTTAAACTACTAAATATTGTACCGGAAACACAAATTTTAAATACTTGTATATCAAATCATTAAATTCACCAATATCTCATAAAAACTATTAGAATTAACCATTTCAGAGAGAAATAATAGGTTGTAGGGTTTTGTTTTTGTTTACATATACTCAAAGAAATTATCAGACATAACTGCCTCTGAAAAACCTCATAACAAATGTTAGACAAATAAAACCTCAAAAGCACTGGGGTATCTATTACATCAAGGTAAATATAACTGATCTTAAAAATGACTATTATTATTATTATTATTATTATTATTATTATTTTTAATTTTTTTATACCGGGTAGTTTTCTTACCGAAAAGAGGCAGTAAAAAAAAGATAATTTATGGACACTGCCACAATGACATAAACGATGACGCCAAGCACTTGAATTGAGATATACATATATCTCTTTTTGTGATGAAGTATTCACGCCCATTTCTGCTCATATTAAAAAGTGAAATTGTATAAGAACAAATAAGTTCTAAATAGCTTCAGGACATGTAATTATACAGTGATATCATAACTTAATATTGATCATCATTGTCAGCATATTCATTGCAGTCGTCAGGATCGGAATCGCTTCGAAAAAGAGGTTCTTCAAAACAAATGTAGAAAGATAGATGTACGTTGACTTCTGGAAGCATAATGCTATATCAGTCTTGTGAAATGGCGTGAAATGTCACGTGGTCTATGTGGCTTCCTTTTTAACTTGGCAAGAGGAGGGACTAATGTATTATGACGAAGTTACCGCAAGCGGGCCATTATATACTCTTCCCCCTCCACCGTGTTTATTAGTCCTCAACGCTGGTACGATATTTATAGACATCGTAATAATAAAAGTAATCTTAATTCATAAATTGTATGTGAACTCTAGTATTAATGACTACCCATTTCAGAAACGTAGCTGACATCATCATTTAAGCAATTTTTACTTTTAAATAGACGTTTTATTACGAATATACTGAACTGAAAATGTGGGAGATTTTGTTATCCTCTAACTCTGAAAGGTAAAACTGTATCTTCCAAGTATTCGTATTTGATAATTCCATACCATTCCATACAGGATCTATTGATATTGTATAATTTGCAGCAATCATTCACTTTTAAACAGTTTGTTTATTGTAAATATTGGGACGTTCAACAGGTTCTTCTGAAAGTGTCGCAAAGGAAAAACCACTTTTGATCAGTTTGTTTATTGTAAATATTGGGACGTTCAACAGGTTCTTCTGAAAAGTGTTGCAAAGGAAAAACCTAACGGGTATTTTCAAAAATCGTAATCTATATGGGTCCATATAATTGGTAATATGCCTACATGTGGAAAAGAAATTATATCGAACCGTTTAGAAGTATGATTGAAAATAATGGGGGGGGGGTGAGAGAGTGCGCGCGATCTTTGGATTTTAACGCAGCTTTAATAATTCTGTCATACTGCTAAGGTGTGAAAGTTTATGGTGCTCTAGCACTGGGGCATCATGCAACAGACATGTTGTATCACGTCCCACCCAGTCACATTATCCTGACACCATAACGAACAGTCTAACACTAGCCTCTTAATGCTGAGTGCCAAGCAAGGCAACTCCTAGTATCATCTTTGACAGTCTCTGGTATTACTCATCCGTGGTTCGAAGCAATACGGACGCTCTACCCACTTAGGCCACCGGAGCGGTTCATAAAATGTGATGGGTTAATACAGGTATGTTCTAATCGAGTCGTAAGCAGCAATACATCTTTCGATCACAAGTTTTGGCACTGTATTCAAGTGAATTGTGGTTGGGAAGAAAAGAACAGATCAAAATTCATAATTTGTGGCCCGGTTTCAACTGGGTGTGAACAAACCATTGAACAACGTATGTGCTGCATCCAAGTTTTTTGTGCTTTTGCTAACTTTGGGTGGGGTTGGGCAGGTGTCAAAATATAGCTATTAACTTTGTTTCCTGTTCGAAGAGTTGGATGAAATACGAAGGTCTAATAATTATATCGCACATGCGAATAATAAACTTCAAGTTTACATGGATAAATTGGGTGATTTTCACTCTATAATGATCCATCTGACGAATAAGTTTTTCGAGTCTTAATTCGATTTTTTTTTAATTACTTCTAAATTTGTTTTTGTACTCTACATGAATTGATAAAAAAATAACCAGAAAAAAATTAAATGTTATTTTGTAATTTAAAAGTATAGCAACTGAATCGTCTCAATAAGGTAGTCGTTATTACTTGGTGAGAATTCGTCTCACTAAACGTTGCAATATCCCTTGTTGTTTTCCAAACTTCATCATACTTACGAAGCTGGTCATTCTGGACACGTGTTGATATGTATTTTAACACGGCTGATCCTATCAATAAATCTGAATTGCAAATCTGTAAAAATACAGAAATATCCCTTTCATTCTAAAACATTAACTAATGTTTTTTTTAAATGTCAAGGACTGCTTGAATGTGATCTGGTCTAATATATAATGGATCCCACTTCGATACAAGTTTGTATAAGGTCGGAAGGCTAACAAGCGGTTTTCCATATCGGGAGACAAATCCGATACATTACCTATGCACTTCAATCTCTTTTTTTTTTTAAACTCCCTTTTGTAACAACCAATCATAGCTATGTAAGTTACGTGATTTTATTTCAATACAACCATCTTGCAGAAAGTATTGCAATTAAACAAGAGTATAAAATTTGGGATCTTGCGTCATAATTCATCTCATTCAAGGGGCTGATCAGTTTTAGACCTAATATTTTATGCAAAACATAATATAATGGGATGAATCATGCCCCTTCTAGCTAATTAGGAATTGGAAAGAAAAAGTATCTTTAATGAAAAACGTATGGTGCGACACTTATGTCATCGTGATACTGTGTCTTTGTCAACAAGCCCAGTCCATGTCAAGGGGTACTAGGCTAGATACTAAACATCTTTTCACATTCTGCGTTTCGAATTAATCTCAGTGGATCAATTCGCACTTCTATCACTCTAATAAAAAACAAATATGACTGGAACCCATAAACAAAATTACATTATTTCCATTCCACTCCTTAAATGTTCTTTTAATTGGTTAATTTTGATATTTAGCTATACCCCCCACCCACACACACACACAATCAAGCCCTAACCACAAGACCTAAAAAGATTTTTTTAACCGTGAGCAGATTAAGAAAATCAAATAATCGCGATGAAATACTCGTAATAATGTTTATTGATTAATGACTTTTGTACGGCTGTACAACAAAAAAAAAGCCATTCCAAATTTTAACCACAATAATTATTGAAAGAAGAAAATATAATAACAGTATAATGTATAATAGTGTATAATAATGACCTACACAATTTCAAAGCAGTTTACACTAGAAGGAATTGTGTACAGATAATAATTGAACATGATCAAGCCGAAGAACAAAGTGATAATAAGGGTAAGGTAATCACTTGCCGCGCATTAGCCAATGAATTAATTTGCATTTACATCATATTTTTGGATTTGTTTTGACGTAGCCTTAACAATTTTTCAGTCATGGTTAAGATGTATGCAGTGTTGAAGTTTATGTCTCTGCAATCACAACTCTTTTCTATGCCTCCAGCCTCAACAGGGCTTGATGTGCCGTACGATTTTAAGTTTTTGTAGCGATTACTGAGGCACTCCTGACTGAACTACCTCAGGCGATTATCGATGAACTCAACGAATGTTACTTGCTCCTCTTTCCATTGCATACATCTTTTAGTGAACTTTCCTGATTTTCCGTTTTCCTTATGTATCTTTAAAATTACTGTTCGTATTGAAACGTTTTCACCTGTGACTTTATCTAAGGATGATTTTGAAAATACTGACCTTTTAATAACGTACCTGTATAATGAAAGCATTGCCATTTTGATTAAAATATGTAATTGGTATTTCAACCGTTACAAGTGTTTAAAATGAGGTTTCTAATGCACAGAGACTATGTATGAATGCGCAATTTTCATAGATCTCACATTATGATGTTTGGACCAACGATGAAAAGCTCGATTGCTTTTATGTAAATTTCTATGATGTTCAATTGAGCCATACATGTCTGTAACAGTTGTCGATACAATATTGCAGTAAATTTAATTCACAAAATTTGGCCCAGTGTGTAGTGTTAAATCAAAATGTTTCAACTTTGCATCACACGTACAGTGCAATAATATAACTTTCTTTAAGTATGCATTTACGATTTGTATGTGATTGTTTTCTTTTCTTGAATTCTAAAAAATATTCTGTTCTTATGAGACTCGGATTGCCACATATTTGATCACAAGCTGTAACACTGCTTCAACATTATTTTCTACCCAGCTTTTTTACGGTTTGTGATCTACAGTAGAAATACAAAGGCATGAAAATTATGAATAAATGTGTGCTGTTATTCTATGAATGCATCCAAAATTGCACTGTTAACATGGACAGCCATTGTGTGCAATTTTGTTGTTGTGTAATGTTTCTTGTTAAAAAGTGAATATTGATGTGTGCGTGTTCTTCTAGTATGCATTTTGTTAAAGTTCGGTTTTTATCTGCCGCTGTTATTCTAGGTCTGCATCCTATATAGTACTATTAACTTTGACAGCCAATCCGTGCAATTTTGTTGTTTTCTTATTGAAAAGTGAATGCATATTTTATATATTGGTATGTATTTGCGGCTGTTATTCTAGAACTGCATACTTTATTGTACTGATAAATGTATTTGATAGCCATGATGTGCAATAATGTTGTAGTGTAAGGAATATGTGCAAAATTTGATATTAGAATTTAATATTCATGTATTATCACTAACCGTTGTTGGTGTTAATAGATTTATAAACCTGAAATTTGGTTAGCGTTAGTGTCTTTTGTTGCTACTGCTAGTTAAACATTATACCTTTTCTTCTGGTCTGTCTATCCCACCGTAACAATTTTAACAAAACTAACGCCTTAGTCGTTTTTAATTTTGACTTGACCGTCATTGCAACAACAACGCAATAACGGAGCCAAAAGACACGTAATATAGCAAACGTCTATTAAAAGAAAAATTATATCAATAAAAAAAACTACGCATACACATTTATTAACGATATTGAATGTATGTGAAATAGGAAAAGAGTCAATAGTCTTCGCAAATGAAAATATTTATCCAACATGAATGGAATCGTCATTACATAATTAAAGCATTACTATGAAAAAGTTGGTATGCACAAGCCACACGTGTAACTTGTATTCGGTATTATAACAAAGATAGTATTGATTCGCTTTACTTCGAATAATTAGTATTTGCCTTATATGAACTCTCACATTCAGTAACTTGCGTTATTTTCTTAATGTTCATTTTATAGGGGGTTTTACGGTTGCAACTGAGTAACTGATCGTAGCGCCTAAAATTACCTCCCTTAGCTCCAATACGCATGCCTATAAAAAATTCTAGTTCCGGATAGTTCACCGTTCTACACTTGGTTAGCGAAACGTGAAGTCAACAAAGGAAGGAATCTTAGCTGTACTACAGATCATTATGGTTAAACCAATGAATCAGTTATATACGTGAAACATCTTTTGTTCATACTATGAGAATAATTATAGACACGCAATAACTCTCAAATTTGTTGGGGTCTTTAGACAATATTTCTGACTGCCACCAGCAAATTCATCTAGAACAGCCTTCTTAAAATTAGTTTAATTCTGTTTAACGTTCCTTGCATCAAATATGCAAATTTTAAAGATCCAATTATTTCACGGATTAGGTCCTATTACTTTGGTTCGCCTTTTAAATCCATACTGATCCACGTGACCGGATGTAAAATTGCAAACAATATGATTTAAAAAAGACTGCTTGTAAGAACATCTTCTACAAGTCAATAATAGATGGATACTCAGATATTTATATTTGTTGTCTTTATCTAGCAGTCACTGTTTCTATCTTAGCGTCATTTTATAGTCTGCGTGGGTTTGAGTCTCGGATTCGGCCAATATGGGTATATGAGAAAGCTTGCCAGTAGCTTCTCGTGGGTCGGTGTTTTTTCCCGGGTTCTTCCTCCACTATTAATACTGGCCGCTATGTATAGCCTGTCGTGTGCTGATAAATGGTGTTAAACCCCACAACAACAACAACCCATGCACCAGATGAAAGGATACATACATACAGACAGACAGGCAGATGGATGAGAGCCACAAATGTCTTATACATGCATAGTGTGTCTAGCATCGACATTTCTCCAAATTGTATACAATAAATTTCCAACCGTTCAAGGAAATAAAATTAAAACAATCAAGGAGACTCGTACATCTGTTTAAGCGTGGTTGACATGTGTGCATTTTGAAAAAAAAAAACTCAAATTTATTCATAAAAAAATACTGAAAATTAATAGAAATCAATAATAAAAGAACCTTAAGAAGTTAGAATTGTATTCTCGTTGTTCAACCTCCATTAACTGCTATGATTGAAGCTATAAAAAATAAACATATTTTCATTATTCCTCAAGCGAGATAAATTGCAAGAACTTTTTACACAGTGATACACTTTCGCACAATCAAATAAAACAAACTAGAACATAAGGTAGTAATGGAAAGATAATGAAGTTCTGAAATGGGAAGAGAATATTATTTGAAAGCTTGATGCCTCAGTACTAGACATAACTATAGACTGCCACACTGTAGACATCAATACTGAACAATTGATAAAGCTGCGTTAAAAATCCATATCACACACACACACACACACACACACACACACACACACACACATTGGAAACATTAACTAACGACGACATAAGAAGGAGCATCAATGCAGCATTCGCCCGAGAAGCGATCGATGTCCGGAAGTCAGCCTGATCTTTTATCGAGAAAACAACGCCAACAACTTTGCCACGATTTCCAAAAACCTCAATTTAGGTTGCGATGCAGTGGCCCTGCTGGAAAGTATAACACTGTAAACGGTTTCAGTATTACAACGGCTCAGTTACGCATATTTCTAATGTATCAAAGTGACGAAATACCTCTATATCAGCACGAACCCTCATCAAAGATTATGAATTAGACGCGGTAAAAATCTGGGCATTCATCTGTAAAATCATTGGTGACTATCACAAACTCTGTACGTGACATTGGCTGTGATCCGACTCGATGGGTATTTCAAGCATTCAGTTAAGCCGCGTTACACGTTTATAAACTTGATATGCTCCAACCATTACATCACCTAGGAAGGCCTCTATTATCGAAAACGAAATAAAATTGGAACTACACTCCAACATAGTTTAACAACTGTTCTTCGAAAAAGGGGTTTTATAAAGACAAGTTGTAAATTCTTTACACTCATTCGTAAGAATCCGTGATTTCAACCCAGTTATTATTAACAATGAACCAAATGCCAGAACATCCAAACAAAACTCTAGCAAATGTATTTATGTTCACAAAGTGTATACCCGGTCGAGTTATATCAAAGACAAAAATGATAACAGCTGCATCGTTAGGCGCTCAGCATCAGAACATTACTTTGCTAGGGAAGTGCAAATAAAACAACTTTATTTTGGCATATATACATGTCGTGAATTAATACTACATGTTACTATGCGTCTCATGATGTTTTGTCCGAAAACAATATGATAGCAGCCGGGCACAGTTACATTATGGTTTATTCTTTACTACAAGACTGATTTGCCTATTATGCATGCAACAAGATTATAATGCAACACTATAAAATGCCCATTTTAACTCCTATAAATATATTTTCTTCAAAACAAATCGTCCCTGAATATTTAAATGATATTCGTTTGTAAATTTTCACTTGTTACATTGAATGTCATATTTGGATATACCACACCCACCCACCTTGTTAAACGCAGTCGTATCACCAATAGACATTAAAAGAAGTGTCCGCTGTTTCAGCATTTTGTGAGCGACACAGTTGTCATCAGGTTATCTTGGTTTGTCAACCAGTCTAGTCCATATCACGTGGGTCTAGGCTAGGTTACGAAGATATCTTGTTTCTTCTTCTCCTTCTGTCTAGAATTACTCGCAATGAATCAGTTGGCACTTCTGGATATTATATCTAAATACAAACAAATATGGTTGGAGGCCAAGAACGAAATTACATTATTCCAGTTAAAATCCTTATCTGTTAATGTGCTGATATGTCTTTTCTAATTGGTTAATGCAGATATTAAATAAGAAGTTTCCGATTTAAATGCATACAAGTTAAGCTCTTCTGGAAATGAAGGTAATGAAATATCGTTCCTGCTGAACAATTTAGCAAATGAGAACTGTTTAATCTACCCAGTTTACAACGACGAGGCTCAATAAAGGATGAGAGAGATTTGAAATAAGAAAAATGCCAAGATTTTTTCGGCTCTTTTGAGAATTTTTATTGCACTTGGTTACTATTTAACTTTATATTTTATTCTTTTAGAACTATGGAAAGCAGGAGATTCATTCTCCAAAAGAATATCATATAATATATAAATTCTCCATTTACTGTACGTTAAAATTCTTTTGGATACCGCGCATTCTGTATCTACATTTACTAACATTACGACTAAGGGCATCGCTTGTCCAACATAAATTTGTTACATGTATACTATACAGAACGTGTATTATGCTCATCTGGATTTCATTTGTTGCGTAAAGAGACCCATTGGTATTGCACAATTCAGCATAGGTTGGTGGGGTATGGTACTTTGATTATGGGGAAAGGGATACACATTATGGCAAATGTTAAGTATCCTGCACCATTTAACAGTGATTATGTACAAGATTTTTGTTGTTGTTGTGGGGTTTAACGCCATTTTTCAATACACGATAGGCTACACATGGTGGCTAGTATGAATGGTGGAGGAAGAACCTGGGAAAACCCCAGAAAGAAGTACTAGAATTATATCACTCTTTTTACAAATGAATATAGCTCTGTTGAAAATATATACTAGCCATTCTGTTCAAGAAACAGAACTGTATTTAATGGGTTTATTCATTCTTTCCTCGTTAAGGACATAGATGATCGAATACTATGTATTAGTCCAAGGAACGGAATGTCAACTACGAAGGAAACACTATTTAATTGTATTGGTAATCAACACGGTAAGCATCACATATAAATGATTTACACCAATTCATATACTTAGTATAAATGTGAAGAATGAATTTTTATAAAATGCAGTTTTTATTGTTGTAACTTAAAATTATATTGCATAATAAAAATTGCGATTGTTTAGACACAACAATACGTCTAGCATTGTATTAATAAAATACTGCAAAAATCTCTCCTGTGTTCTAAGTTGGCGAATTCACTAACATGATACAATGTATATCAGGCTGATTCTATAAATTAGAATGTTGACTCGGCGACTGTCAATTCATTAAATTTTTCTAGGATTCTGACATGACGAAATTTTGTATATCTACGTGACAAAAAAAAAAAATTTGCGAAGGTCATGAACTCTAGAATTCATATGGAAAGTCTACAGCTGCCAAACTAAAGGGCCATTTATGGAGAATGGAAGGTGCTATCATACAAGGTCGGATGTTTCCGTAAATCTTCGAAACGGGTCTTGTAATTTTTCTTAACTCCAAAGCGCAGGGGTGAATCCAGTATACCTTTATATGTGAGCAAACTCAAATTCCTCACTGCCCGAGAATACAATACGAGTAAAACTACACAAGTCTCTGACAATAGTTTGGTTCAAAACTTCACTGCGTTCGCCTTCTTTTCCTGCAGGTAAGTAAACCACGTACTACATTTCAAAGATTTTCTTTTATAATCGCAGTGGAATAATATGACTATTTTAAGACAGTAGGTTTAATTTATTTTATAAGCACTTTAATTCTGTGTCAAAGCATTTGAAACATTGTGTATGTGTGTTTTGGATTTTTAACGTAGTTTTAACAATTTTTCAGTCGTATCGCTACGATGAATGTGAAGTGAATGTGAATATAGATCGTCTAAAGGCAGAACTTTTGTTGTGATAGGAAGTATGTGTGTGATGGGGACTTTTTAACGTAGCTTTTACAATTTTTCAGTCATACGCTACTATGTCTGCAGTGTGGCAGTTTATAGTGATGTCGAGCACTGGGGCATCTTTCCGCAGACACGTAGCATGTAGTCCCACGAAGTCACATTATCCTGACACGAGGCCGACCAATCCTAACACTAACCTCTCAATGATGAGCGCCAAGCAAGGCATCTGTTAGTACTATTTTTTGTAAGTCGCTGGTACGAATCTGCTGGGGATCGAACCCACGACCTCTCGCATCCGAGGCGGACGCTTTAACCAATAGGCCACCTGAGCTGTTAGCAATGATAGGAAGAGAAAAATATAAATATAGATGGAATATACTTTCCTTAGAAGTGAAAATTTCTTCCAACTTGTAGTATACCTTCCAGGTTTTGTGAGGTCTCTCGTGACGAGTGAACTTAGTAACTGGGATATTTTTAGGCTTTGACGCCAAGTCTTGTACCTAATGGAAGATCATTCTGCCGGACCACCAGTTAGACCCGCAAACTTTAGCTCTCTTTAGCTAAAAGTAGTGAAAGTAGTATCTGGGAGGACTGGATTTGCATTATAGTATTAGTTTACCTTAGGTATTGTGAATGTGCAACATATTTGAAGAAGAAAACAGCGCAGAAAGTGCACTGTGAACTGAGTCAGAGTGTGATGCAAATAGTCAAAGCGTGTAGTATTCTGAAGTGGCATTTTACCACCAACTTGCATTGTTGTGTCAATTGTCACTCATTCCAAAGAGAGGAATTGCACTTAGGAGTACGTTTAATTATAAATAAAACTTCATAAATAACTTTATTCATTCTGAAACGATCACTTCTTTTGGGAAATTTTGAGCTTGCGGACTGTATGTAAGATTTACTTGCCTAATAAATTGAAGAGCACGGTCAAGTTCAGAAACGACATACCTCAGAACGGAGGATTTGACAATGGAAGTACTCCAAAGAGCGTGGGCAATTTCTCGTTTAGACATTAACACATTTTTACAACAACTTTACCTATGTTCAAATTACAACATAGAGGGGCCCCAGGTGGAAGACTTGAGAATCCGAGTAGACGGTGCATGAAATCAAATTCGTAAATGTAGAAAAATATGATATTTTACAATTAGCAGATGTGTATTAATTTTAAGAAAAAATCGGTTTGATTGGAAAAATAAATGATTTAACCAAAGTTATTTGTTCCATGTTAGTAAATATAGTTATGCGTCGTAACATGACTTGAAATGTGTTAAATTAAAGAATGCAATTAAATGTGAACTAAATAAGCGTTACCTTTAATTAGGTGTGCATTATTTAAGTATTTTGAAACAAATAAAAAATAATCCAGCCATATATTTCATTAAACTCTGAGATACGTTTGAATTGTTTCATCAATGGTGGCATATACAGCGTATACAAGTAGCATCTAAAACTGTCCAAGAAACTATTATGCTCTGCCATCATTTCCAATTTTGTTTTTTTATTTATTTTTTTATGATGTATAGAATTAATTAGCTCATCAAATGCATTTGTGTGCTTTGCAAAGAGTAAGGGTTCCATCCCAATATTTTAAGCAGTTAAGATCAATACTTTATATTTTTCAAACTGTAAGATAGATATGTAGATAGATTACAGCTTTTTAACGTTTATTTCTTTGAACACTGTATGAAGATGGGTTTATTGGGCCTTTTCTAAAGATAAAATGAAAGATCAAAACAAGGGATTACATATTTAAGACACCCGAGTCCTCAAATGGACAATTAAAATCATTTTCATTAATTGGGAACGTAGTCACATGGCACTGGCACCTGTCCTTGGAAACGTTGTCACAAAGTCAGCATTGGTTCATCACAATGGTCTTGTCCAACTCGCATATCATTACGATCGGTACAAGTTGCTGGTGCGGGTGCCTCGTGTGGTTGAGGGACACGAACAGCTCCATAGACGAGATCGCGTTCGCCAGATCTTGCTCGGAGAACGACATCTCGGGCAGACTTCCATATTCCCCAAACTACAAAGGTCGCTGAGCTGAGACTCGTGAAGCCACTGATAATAGCCACGACTAATACCCTTACGTCGAATGTGTCTGAATAGTAATATGTAAACATGTCAAAGTTTATGATCATAACGCAGGATAGGATGAAAACTGGGAAAACGGTGATGAACCACAGCGTACTGAATACTATGTTGAAGTGGACCTGTAATTATATGCAAAATACACGACATTAGAAACATTGTTAAAAGCAAAGAGAGACATCAGATTCTGATTAATTATAGCGGAAAAATTAAATCGTTTACGACCAGAAATAGTAATAGTTCTTATTGAAAATAAATTTAGACATAGGACTGTAGTAATTACGTCCACGTGAAAAAGATAGGTGGTCATACCTTTGTCACGGCGAACTTCCTTGTAATAATATGTCGAATTGAATCGAATTTTACAGATTATGTTTAAGAGATTTAGATCAGAATAAGACAGTTATTTTTACAACCTTTTGCAAAGTCTTCTTTCGAACCTGTTGAATTATTGTGCGTCAATATTCAAAACATCAGCTAATGAAAAAAGAACTAAAGTTTATATGCATACGTGCATCAAATTGCAGCTACATCAAACGTTTGCCGTTTCTGTTATTTTTCCTCATTTATATGAGTTTTTGTGTGTGTCTGTGTAAGCAACCTTGAATAATAGTAAAAACAAATCTGAGATACCATGATACATATCTGAATATGTTCTTAATTTCGTCAAGATTGAAGAACACGCAATCTGTAGTCATTACACTGAGTAAAAACAGACTCAAATAACTTCCGTCTGATTGATTGCCATTATATTTTTAGTGTCAAATCGGCACGCTAGTCTAAAATCTATGCTTATTTAAGAATATTTTACGGCATGTCGCGAAAAACGATTTCCTTACCTATAATAAATAGTATACTTTTCTAGTTTTACCATTTCATCCACTTCTTACCCAATTTGTGATATAACATATTTCCTCCTAATTAGCTAATAACATCAATCTAAGTTTAACAATTCAAACCTTCAACCTCGGATCGTACGTATTATTTGTTAAGCTACTTAATATTGTACCGGAAAGACTAGTTTTAAATACTTGTATATTACATCATTAAATTCACCAATATCTCATAAAAACTATTAGAATTAACCATTTCAGAGAGAAATAATAGGTTGTAGGGTTTTGTTTTTGTTTACATATACTCAAAGAAATTACCAGATATAACTGCCTCTGAAAAACCTCATAACAAAGTTAGACAAATAAAGCCTCAAAAGCACTGGGGTATCTATTACATCAAGGTAAATATAACTGATCTTAAAAATGACTATTATTATTATTATTATTATTTATTTATTTATTTATTTATTTATTTATTTATTTTTATACCGGGTAGTTTTCTTACCGAAAAGAGGCAGTAAAAAAAAGATAATTTATGGTAAGTAATATTTGTGCATTTTACTCATTGATCTTTTGCTTTTGCCATCAATCCCATGTTACGGCTGCAGAGACTTAAACTCCACAACAAGAAATAGCAAAAAAAAAAAAAAAAACAAGTTTTGCATAATTAAAAATAATTATTTATTTCTCAAAATACAGGAGTGAAAGAATCCCTAAATTGGGTGTGAATTTATGCTTATATATACGGTCCAATATTGCCAGGTGTTGACTCGTGTAAGTTTCAGTCGTGCGAATGGACATCCTATTTTGCTTGTCGAGAAAATTTATACAGTATTCAGTAATCATTCTTGCGATTTAGGAAGCAATTCACTACAAGCTTTGTGAAGCTAGCCATAAAGGGGGGGGGGGGTCATTTAATTACGGAATGCATGCAATCGACGGTCGCATTATACGTCACTTATCTTACACTGCAATGTACGATCATAGGGTTTTATTATTATTAAAATATCAACTAAAGTTGATAATGCATTTTTTTTCAGGTAACAATAGTCATACATGTGCACAAACGGTGATGCGGGATGCCAATACCATGGAAGCAGCGAAGATCACTGCCATAAGTAAAAGCAAAAATGCTATTATTAGTGCTATGCGGAACACTTTCTTTGCGGCTTACTACAACCTGGCTAATACAATTGTACCAAAGCAGCACCAGTTGTGTATCACACAGGTATTGAGAATATTATATTATAGCTTGTTAACAGTAATATTCTATGGATTTAAATGACAGTAACATAGGAAAAAACACGTGTACAACCTTAATATATTCAGTGTGATGTTACTGTAGTACACCGTGATTGTTGTATAAATGCCAATTTTTTGTTAATCATGTATAATTTATAAATGAAATATTTATGGCATACAAAATTAATGATTATTTCTATTTCAGGGCGCCACCCAACTCTCAGACCTCAAAGTAGATAAGCACACATTGTATGACAGTCACAAAAGCACCAGTGAGTTTCAGCAGTCGTTGGCCGATGTAATAGTTGATGAGATGGTTACCGAGGTCAAGGAATCTCGTGTTTACAGTGTCATGCTTGATGAGAGCACAGATGTTTCAGTACATCAGAATTTGATTGTTTATGTTAGGTACTTAACTAGTTTGGTTGGCAGTGTTGAACCAGTGACACACTTTCTAGGTATTCGTCAGCTTCAACCCACAAACGCAGAATCTATATATTCAGAGTTGGTAGGTTTAATTAAGTCATTTGGTTTTAGTCTGGACAATCTGATTGGTGTATCAACGGATGGTGCTGCAGTCATGTTGGGTTGCAAGAGTGATGTTACCAGGTTGAAGGAGGCTACTAAAGGTTTGCTTGCAACTCACTGCATTGCACATAGGTTAGCTCTGGGTACAGGTGCTGCAGCTGACGAGGTTAGATACATGGTCAAGTTTCAGCTCTAGTTAGAGTCTTCTTGGAAGGCAAGTCTGCAAAGGCTCTTGCACTGTATAAGCCCATTGCTTGTTTCAAATTTGTTTATACAGCACACTATATGGCTGACATTCTGGGGCCTTTGGTAGTTCTGTGTCAAGCTTATCAGAGATCTGATATTGACTTTACCGAGGTTAATCCCTTTCTCCACTCCACTGTTGAGCTTCTTGAAAGTCTGAGGTTCGAGTCTGGTAGTAACATTTCTAGGTTTCTTTCTGAGATTCCAGCAGAACCAAGTTTAGATTCATCAGGTTTGTGTACTTTTGAGTACAAAGGCCATACAATTAGCGATGGTGCTAAGCAAAGGTCGGAGGCTGCAACATCTTGTGCCAAATTTATAGATATTGTTATAGACAATCTCAAAGCAAGGTTCACGGAGGAGGGTGATTCGATAGTTTTGAGTGCTCTAACCAAGTTGTTTGATCCCTATTTGTATGGTTCACAGGCTAACAGTTCCATTCTTTCAGAGGTTTCAGGTATTGTTTCAGATTACTTGTGGGTTAGGTAATTAGTCAGAGGTTAGTCAGGAGTTGGCTGGCTTTGTGGGTTATGCTAGCGTTCAAGTTCTCAGGAATGGTAAGGTGTATAGAGGTGTTAAGGACTTTATTCATTTGGCAGTGAGATCCAGGGCAACATACCCTTGTGCATCTGCGGCTGCTGAGAGACTACTGGTGTCACCTGTCAGCACTGTAGACTGTGAACGTGGATTCAGTAAGATGAACCTCATAAAAACTGCCATCAGAAATAAACTCTGCATCTCATCTCTCGATAATTTAATGAGAATCAGCATGTACAGATGTGAAAAATTAGACTTTAAAACTGCATTCAACAAGTGGGCAGCCCTAAAATCGAGATGGAACTTCATGTAACACTTTGTAACATTTTGTTAATGCTTGTTGTAATTAAAGTATTAACTAGCCCATCTTTTGTAATTTTCATTGCCTGTTACATTAATAGACTAAATTAACACTTGGAAAAATGTACACTACTTGTTCTGGCGACACGTTTTGAAACTTGGCGACAAAATATTGAGGTTGGCGAATTTTTTGGCGACAGCTTTTTAAATGCCAGGACCATCCCGATAAAGAGAGAAGTAAAATTAGTACAATACTGAAGGCAATGATATTATACTTACTGGTAAGTGGTAGAACTTTAAACCCGATTTCATATAGAAAATAACTCTGATTTTGACATTGATAACGCTAATATTAGAGTTTATGGACAAAAGTTCAAATGCAACTTGGTAATTATTTATTTGATTCGTGTAAGATATCTTGATTGAGAGTAGGTAATGGGAGGGATTAGTAAATTTGCCTACAGAGGTGGAACTAGTGTTATTGACCTACTTTACTCTTTCCTAATACTGTTTCAATCCTCTCTGATTTTTATGTTCACGATATTACAACCCATTCTGATTATTCACAATTAGAGTTTACATTACAACGTAGCACTTTTACTTTTCATTACATGAACGCCAAAAATGATAATTACAAATGATAAGCGCAACATGCTATTGCATTCTTTCAAACTTTAAAAAATATCCAGGCCCAGTATGACAAATGTATATGAAAATATTTCTGTTTTTCATTACTCTTTAAGATGTCATAGAGCGAAAACGTTGATAGTATGTACTTTACCAATCACAGGGCCAAATCAGATAAAGTATGTTTATTAGTGAATGTAGAGATAGTTATAAATAATCAATCTATCGGAAAGCATTGACAAACAGATAGACTAATGTTTAAAAGAATCAAAATTTATAGGAAATGTGTAAGAAAAGTAAAGTACCAGTATTCTAATATGACAAATTATAATTCCAAGATATTCTGGAATTTCTTTTGTGAGAAACAATAAATGTGACGTCTGCTGAAAGTGCAATGACTCTTAAAGGATGCGATTGTTTCTACAGACAGAAAGAGAGTTTAAAAAAAAAAAAAAAAACTTCATTGAAGTATTTCTTTCGTATATGGTCGTAAGCTGGGCAAACACAAACGAAATCGAATTCTTATTTTACCAAAGAACCGTTATTATTCCGGTATATCCTATCTATTCCTATTAATATTACTGTTATTATTTTATTTTCATTCTGCACATATATTTAATGTTGTGTTCAGATTTATTTTGAGAGGAATCATTACTTTAAATTATTCATTGGAAATCAAAGTGATAATATGACTGTCTGGATTGAGTACTGTTTTGGATATTATTATTGTGAATTCATTGGAAGGAGTTCTGGACAATGTTATTGTGATACATCAAGACTGTCGGCACTTTAGCACATTCAATGCTATCGGTAAATCAGCACATTCAAGACATGGAGTTCATTCGGAACTCTTCTTTTGGACTTGTAATAGAACCTTTAGGATTTGTTTTGGATTTAATGCATAATACTGAAGCTCCTATTAAATTATTTGTTAAGTTTTACAAAACTTTCTAGTTTAACATCTCTTTGTCATTTAGTTTAAGACAATGGAGTCGCAACTGTGTGTGTGTGTGCGTTCTTACTTACAAGAATAACGACGAGATCCTGGTATTTGCATTTCGATGCAATCCAGAAGATGATGAACAATATTATAGGGATGTTGGCCTGAAATATAAGATTGGTAAAGTTCAAGACTGGGTCTCTCGTTGGTATCATGAATCGTAGCTTACTTTTTGACGAGTCTGACACAATCCATAATATATATACATACATCCACATATACATGCATAAATATGAACGTCATGAATGTATACATACATTTGATTAATACGTTCATACATTCGATGAACTTTATGCATATATGTAATTACAATAAGTTGCAAACTGCGAGTGGAGAAATATATAAGAATGCATGAGACATCAAATTGAAAGAGTAACAGGAGCTTTGTAGTGGTGGCTGTAGCAGTAAATATAGCATGAGAAAGGGTGTGGAAAAGACAAGAAGATACTTATAATGGTGCCCATCATGCTAATTAACCTTGTTATGGTGTAGTAATTGTCGTTATGGTGATAGGGGATCGAAAGATGTGATGGTGTAATGGGTGGATGTTGTCATGATGTTGTTAGCGTTGTGTTTATTACTGCATAAACTGGGTGAAGATTTTAATTGTGATATTGGTTGTTGGTGCATTGGGTTTAACGTCATTTTCCAGCACACTATAGGCTATAATTGGCGGCCAACATGTTTGGTCCAAGACATCCAGGAAAACCCCGATAAGAACCACTGACCAACAGGAAGCTACAGCTAAGGTTTCTTATTTATCCACAATGACCAAGCCCGAGAATAGAAACCACACGGACATAGGCGAGATGGTATTATCGCTAATAGTGATGATGGCATTATATGTAGCAGTAATAGTAATAGCAGCAGCATAGTTATAGTACTTGTTATTGTCCTTCTTGTAGTCCTCATTAAAATGTTTATGCAAAGTAATTTGAAAGATAATAAAAAAATTTATAATAATAATAATATTAATAATTATTATTATTATACCGGATAGTTTTCTTACCGGACAAATGCAGTAAAATAAAAGATAATTTATGGACACTGCCATGCTGACACAAACGATGACGCCAAGCACTTGAATTATATGATATACAGATATCGCCTTGTGTGATGTGGGGTTCACTGCCATTTCTGCTCCTATTAAAATTGAAAATATATATGAACAAAAAAGAGAAGTTCTAAATAGCTTTAGGACATGTGATATCTTATGTTAATATTGGTCATCATTGTCAGCATAATCATTGCAGTCTTCAGGATATGAATCACTTCGAAAAACTCATTAATGTGTATACTAACGTTTCTGTCAAGCAAACTGATTTAAAGTAAAATCTTACAAAATAATCGGCAAAATATATGAAGTTCTTCAAAACAAATTTAATGTAGAAAGACATGCGTTGACTTTTGTAAATGTAATGCTATGCCAAAGTTTTATCAAGTCTCATGAAACCGCGAGAAATGGCCAACAAGCATTTTTCCAGATCGGAAGACAAATCTGATACATTACCTATGCACTTAGATGCATCTTCAAAGATGACTTTCAGAGCCGCATTTAGTCATTATTTAAACTTTTCTTAACGAGTCTGTACTCGAGTTCAATCTCCGTTTTTTAAACTCCCTATTTTGCTGATAACCAATCATAGCTATGTAAGTGACACGATTTTATTTCAATACAGTTATCTTGCAGAAAGTATTGCAATTAAACACGGAGTTTAACATTTAGGATATTACGTCATAATTTTTCTCATTCAAGAAACTGAACAGTTTTAAACAAACGTATATTATTTACATTCCACTCCTTAAAATATTATTACGCTAATACATCTTTTTAATTGGTGATTTTCGATATTTTACTATACCACCATAGCTGCCAACCTTCCAGGCTCACAATTAGTGAAAACAGGGATAAAAAGTCGTGAATTTGGACACGAATTCGTGAATACCATGATAATAACTCCGTCCACTGTGACTACTCCGACCGTCAATACTACACTATATCAAGTTCGCAAAATAAAAATAAAACACTACATATATGCAGAAATATTTATTTATCAAGACATGATACTGTGGCAGACTTGAACTTCCTCAACTGCTTGATCGTAAATTTGTTTTCTAAACAGTTCCGACTTCTTGCCTGCTGGTTGATCTTGGGGACTAAAATTGCTGACAAATTTTCTGCAGCTACGGAGGTCTGTCTTATTTTTCCTCACTAAAGCAAATACTCTTTCGCTGTCACTGTTGCTGTGAGGAATGCACAGGAGCTGCAGCATTTTTCGTTCTTCCACAGGAAAATTTGGAAGCGATTTTCGAGTCCGGGAACATATGTCAGAACAAATGTTTAGCATGGCCTCCAGCTGATAAAGGTAGATTATGTTCGACACAAGAAAACTCACAAATAAAGCTTAAGTGTTGGCAGCCTGCGGGTCTTCCACCAATGGTTTAAAATATTCCAAAGCTGAAATCTGCGAATTCTTAATTTTCGCAACTTCTACGTGTTTTTTGCAACCGACATTCTTCCTCACATCGTCTCTGCGATGGCACACTGAGTGCAAAAAGCATGAATGAATATCAATGTTTAACGGCAGAATGCACGGCCAATTTTTGATATATTCCAAATTAAACTTCACTTTTTGAGTAATACATTTCTTTTTCCTTGGCGGGGAAGACATTTTCAAAATCTTACATGCGATGCTGAACGTTAACTCGAATCGGTGTTTTGACGCATGCGCGGAGCAAATTTCCGGTTAGGCCCCAGTTTCTCTCAAAAGCATTGGTAAAACTACTCTTATACATATTGATTAAAATAGGCTAAAATGCTTGCGACCGGGCCAACTGAACTAATCGGCTGTAGATCTACTAATATCGTGACCAGCGGTACCGGACCGTTTCGGCAACTGCGAATATCACGACTAGCGCTTAACGGGAAATCGGTTATTTTATTAAAGATTTAAAATAATTGAGGATCGGAAAATTCGTGAATTTTTGTCTTACGGCGTGAATTCGTGAATCGCTGAAAAAGTCGTGAAATTCACACCAAATTCGTGAGGGTTGGCAGCTATGTACCACACACACACACACACACACATACACACACACTAGGATTTTTTAATAGTGAGCGGATTAAGAAAATCAAATAATCGTGCTGAAATATACTCATAATGATAAACGATTAATGGACTTTTGCAGAGCTGTACAAAAAAAAGACCCAAATCTTAACCGCATTAATTATTGAAAGAAGAAAATATAATAACAGTACCTTGTATAATTATGTCATACAGAATTACAATAAATAATTGTAAAGCAGTTTGCATTATAAGAAAGGAATCGTGTACAGATAACTGAACATGATCAAGCCAAAGAAAAACGTGATAAAGAATTGTAAGAAAGGTCACTTGCTGTCACAGAATTAGGCAAAGAAATAACTTGGTTTTGTCTTAAAACTATTCGACTATTTCTCGTTGTACATGCGTACAACAATATCTAGGGTGAATGTGTTTTTCCAGGAAAGCGATTGTATTAACATGTACCTAGCCACAGAGATTACTTGTGACGAGGTAGCATGACTAACATGACATGCACGGGTATTCTACCCTGACTTGTACTCACTCTCCTATGGATTTAAGTAAGACCAATTTCTAAAACCACACTAGTCGTTTTTGGATCGCGTCAAGTAGTATACACTCTCCATTGTTCTCCAGCCATAGGGGTAAGTGTTAAATTTACATTTTTATTTGATATGCGAAACTTATTCGGTTTGTAAAGTGTTATCGCGTAATAATGTATTTATTACAACACAGGTTTAAAGTATTGAATTACAAGTAACTGTTAGAGGTTAAAGTATTATCGTATATCTAGAGATTATACAGAAACTATTATTATGACCAATTTGGTTTTATTGTAGCTGACTGTGTTTGAAGCTGATTCTGACTGTTATTGTAGCTGATTGTGACTGTCGCTGTGATTGTGTCTATGAAGTGTGATTGTCAATGTGACTGTGAATATGACTAGAGCGGTCTGAAGCTGTCCGAAGCCGTCTAAAGTTGCTTAGAGCTATCTGGAGTTTCCAGAACATTTAATGCTACGTGCTGTCGATACGTATGTATGTATGTAAGTATGTCTGTGCCACGGACGTAGACGTAGCAAATTAGAAAAAGTGCTGTATGCTGTCTGTACGTGTAATGTATGACTGTATTCGTGGTGGATTCATCAAGGGTGCTAGCGGTCGATAAGAGTGTGGACCAACCCAAAGAATCGTGCGACTGTACAAGGGGTCTAGAAGCATACGTTTGGATCAATTGTTCCATTGCATTTTTATAGCCATAAGATTATTTTGAATCTTAGTTATGTTCATAAGATTATTTTGAATCTTAGTTGTGTCCTTAAGATTATTTTGAATCTTAATAGAATTCATATTCGAGATTATGTGAATGTCTTATTGTGTAAAATACTTTTTGAAGCGTATGTGCAGTCCATGTGGTTTCTTGGATCTGTACTTAATTTTGATTTAATATTTTTGGTTTATTTTCGATGTATGAATGTTGTGTAGAGTGATTTGAGTAAATCGCATGTTGAGAGCGTGAGAGCTTCATTGTATTTTTACATCATATATTTATCTGTATTAATTCATTCATAAATTTCCATCTCTCTCACATTGTGTTTGTCTTATTCATTTAGTCCAAAAACCCACTCGGTGTCTATTCTGCGACACTTGCCACGAGGTCGCCAATGAATCAGTTTGAATTTACAGCATATGATTACCCCAGTGCTAGACATCACAATAAACTGTCACACTGCAGACCTCGTAGCAATATGACTGAAAAATTGTTAAAGCTACGTTAAAATTCCAAATGACACACACACGCGCGCGTATAGGATTGAATTATTTTAACGTAGCTTTAACGTTTTTCAGTCATATTGCTACGATGTATGCAGTGTCGCAGTTTACAGTGATGTCTACCACTTGGATATCATGCCGCATCATGTTCCACCCAGTCACATTAACCTGACACCGAGGCCGACCAGTCCTAACACTAACACTCTTAATGCTTAGTGGATGCCGATTCATACCAAAGACTTATAAAAATGGTACTAACAGCTGCCTCACCAGGCGCTCAGCTATAATATGTTAGTGTTAGGACTGGTCGGCCTCGGTGTCAGATATAACTATAAACTGCCACACTGTAGACATTGTAGAGATATAACTGAACAATTGTTAAAGATACGCTAAATCCAAATCACACACACACACACACACATACATTGTAAACATTATCTGAGGACGACATGAGAAGAAGGAGCATCAATGCAGAATTCGCTCGAGAAGCGGGTGGTTTCCAGAAGTCAGTCGGAACTTGTATCGAGAGAACGCCAAGAACAACTTTGTTGCCACGATTTCCGAAAACTACAAATTGGGTCGCGATGCAGTGGCCCTACTGGAAAGTATAACACGGCAAACGGTTTCAGTATTACAACGGCTCAGTTACGCGGATTTATAATGTGCCAAAGTGACGAAATACCTCGATATCATCGCGAATCCCTCCTCGATGATTATGAATTAGACGTGGCAATAATCTGGGCGGCATTCAGCTGTAAAATCATGGGTGACTATCACAACCTCTGTACGTGACATTGGATGTGATCCAACTCGATGGGTATTTCAAGCATTCAGTTACGCCGCGTTACTCGTTTATAAACTCGATATGCTCAAACCATTACATCACCTGGGATAGCCTGTGTTATCGAAACGAAATATTATTGGAACTACAGGTGTTGATAAAGGCAACTTGTCACTTCTTTATACTCATTCGTAAAAATCCGTGATTTCAACCCATTATTCATAACAATGAACCAAATGCCAGAACATACAAACAATACACTAGGATATGTATCTTTGTTCACAAAGTGTATGCCCGGTCGAGTCATACCAAAGACAAAAAATGTACTAACAGCAGCTTCGCTATGCGCTCAGCATCAAACATTACATTGTGAGGAAGTGCCAATAAAACTTTATTTTTGCATATATATCGTAAATTAATGCGCCTCACGATGCTTTGTCCGAAAAACAATATGGCGGCCGCCGGGCAAAGTGACATTATGGTTTATTTTTAGCCCGAGGTTGATTTGCCTACTCTTCATACAACAAGACGATTACAGTGCACTAATATCTCAATCCCGTGATATATTACGCATAAAATGCAATAATAAATTGCCCATTTTACCTCCTATAAATATATTTTCCTCAAAACAAATCAACCCTGAATATTTAAATGATAGTTATCCATTTGTAACTTTTCACCTGTTACGTTCTATGCGTCATATTTTGATATACCACACCCGCCCACCTTGCTAAGCATAGTCGTATTATTAATAGACATTAAAAGAAGTGTCTGCTGTTTGAACATTTTTTTGAGCGACACAGTTGACATCAGGTCATCTTAGTTTGACAACTAGTCTAGTCCATGTCACGTGAGGCTAGGATAGGTTACGAACATATTTCATTTTCATTTTGTCTAGAATTACTATCAGTGGATCAACTGGCATTTCTGGGTATATCTAAATAAATACAAATATAGTTGGAAGTCGAAAACAAAATTACATTTTCCCATTAAAATCCTTATGTGCTAATACAGCTTTTCTAATATGTTATTGCAGATGTTAAATAAGATGTTTCCGATTTAAATAATTACAAATTAAGCGTTTCTGGAAATTGAAGAAAGTAAATAAACTTACCTTTGCCTTTGTTTCCTTATGTCTGCACTATACGTCTTCCTGCTGAACAATCAAGCAAATGAGTACTGTTGAATCTACCCAGCTTACCACGACGAGGCTCAGTAAAAGATGAGAGCGATTTGCAATTTAAAAAAAAGGCTTGATCTTTTTCGGTATTTTTGAGAATTTTTAAGTGAACTTGGTTAACATTTAACTTTGTTTTATTCTTTTAGAAATATGGAATGCATGATATTCATTTGCCCACCAGAATAATATAAGATGCATAAATTCTCCATTTACTGTACTTTAAAATCCTGTTCTCCTTTTGGATACCCCGCGTTCTATATCTACATTTGTTAACATTAAGCCCAAGGGCATCGTTTGTCCAACATAACGTGCATAATGCTCATCTGGACTTCGTTTGTTGCGTAATGGTGTTTTGTGCGGTCCGCCACATAGAGACCCAGCAAAACCTTTAAGGTCTATTGGTATTGCACAATTCAATATAGGTGGATAGGGTATGGTACTTTGATTATGGGGAAAGGGGTACGCATTATAGCAATTGTTACGTATCCTGCACCATTTAGCAGTGAGTGTGTGAAAAAAATAACATATAATGAAGAAAAATTCACACCCTTTTGTCCACAAACTTTGATAAAATGTACCGGAATATGAAGTCTGTATGTAGCGAAAATGATATGCTAAATAATCCATATAGTGGCATTGAGAACTGGATTGTTTCCTAGTATATTTTTTTGTTTGGTTTTCTTAAATATTTTTGATGTGGGTGTTTTTTGTTGGCACATACTGTTTGCAAATAAAGTGAACGACCTTTCATTTCAATGTTTAACAGAAAATTGCAATCGGAGAATTCGCTGCCAAATAAAGAAAAGACAATAGCAAAGAAGCGTTGCAATCCACAAAGAGGCACATATCAAAGAACAATAACAAAAAAGAAATAGACTTTAAAATAATCCATTGAATATATGTACAGTTACAAACTTGTAAAGGAAATTTGTTCTATGTACATAATTTTGACACATTTTCTCTCTCTCTCTCTCTCTCTCTCTCTCTCTCTCTCTCTCTCTCTATATATATATATATATATATATATATATATATATATATATATATGTATGTATGTATATATATATATATGTATGTATGTATGTATATATATATATGTATGTATGTATGTATATATATATATATATATATATATATATATATATATATATATATATATATATATATATATATATATATATATATATATATATATATATTCAATTTTGTTTATTTCTTCTGGTAGAAATAATTAAAATTACATGAAAATATATCAATTTCGCATGCTCTGCTACAAAATGAACTCTCACCCATAATAATAGTCCGATTTATACTTGAATCACTTTAAAATGGGGACTGGACGTCACAGCCCATAACGGAGTTGGCTCATAACAAAAGTACAGCACAGTACAATAAAATGCCGCCTAAACTTCCTTCATTATCGGAAGGAAAGTAATTTCTGATCTTCCCTCCCTGTCGGAAGTAAAAGGAATCACCAACTCACCAAATGGAACGAATACCGATTCTGATTTAAGGCAACGGATTTAATAGCTTAATTTAATCACGAAATGGAACGAATATGGACTTTCGATATAATATATTGCTTACAGAACTAGCATTTACGAAAATTCACAAAATGGAATACAAAAATGTTTGATTGCGAAATGGAACGATTACGGACCTTTGATTGAGGATAACACTTACAGAGCTTGAATTTATGGAAAATAAATAGAACTTATAACAAATTTACAATAACATATGATTACGAAATAGACATTCTTGATTACGGAATACACCACAAACAAGCAATTTACCAGTAAACGAAAGAACCACCAATTCACCAAGAGGAGCGAATACGGATTCTGATTTAAGACAACTGACTTAACACCTTACTTAATCACGAAATGGAACGAATACGTTCAGATTCAAGATAATACTTACCCTAAAATTAATGAAAAATTTACAATAACTGACTACAAAATCGTATAGTTACGAAATTGATTACATAATCGGTTGATTACGAAATGGCTACAATTTATGAACAACAAATGGATATTCTTGATTACGGAATACAAAACTACACCACGAACAGGCAATTTTCCAGAATTCTTACTATTTCTCTACTAACCACAAACATGCAAGAACCAAACAAACATACATAGTATTAGTTACATTATTTATTTATTTGTATTAAAGAATTTCTCTTAAAACTGCCCGAATCACATTAAACTTGTCTCGAAATTAATACTAAAATATACATTTTGTACTCTGATTTCACCAGATTTACTATTAATTAACATAAGTCAAATTTCCTGAACTAATACCTGCATATACTTAACCAGCAATATCGACAATAAATCTGCAGCAGGTGGACTAGCATGAACAATGCACACTATCTCATGCATAACGTAAGCGCTGCCATTGCTTTAACTAACTGACCCTAAGTTGAACCCATGCGCTAAGCAATTCCATTGCTTCTCATGGCGACCATAACTTGAACACGTGCGTCAAGCATTTTCTTTATTCCTATTTGCATTAAACAACTACATCTTCTTCCTTCTCTTTTACTTACATTAATTATTGTGCCGAGTTAGTAAAATTAAAACAAGTTCAAGACCTCAGGTGGAATGGGACAACAGATAATAAATACAAAGTTATAGATTTAACCATTTATCATTTGCTACTGAAAGAGATCTTCTCAGTATGACGATTTGTGTTCAACATAACTGTTCTTGTAAAGAAAATTACAAATGCAGAATCCTCAAAGTTAGAGACCATTTTTGAGTATACTTTCCTAAAACAATCCATGAATTATTTGCCAACTATTGATGCTTTCTGATAAGGTCACTAGAAAACAATCCTTTGCTCATTTTACCTGGAAGATGGGCAACCTGGCAGTTTATCCTATATGTGACCAAGAAAACTGCCCATGAAGACCTTCAGAAGTAAAGTCTGTTTTATCATCGGCAATGGCACGTACAAAGCAAACAGCACGAAAGTCTACAGGAGGAAAGGCTCCGAGAAAGCAATTGGCAACCAAGGCTGCTCGTAAGAGCACACAGTAACTTTATTTCAAGAGAGAAGCAAGAAATCGATGGAATATTATACGAAAATATAAAAATATACAAAGAAGATTTGCAAATGTACAGAAAAAGGAAACAGAGAGAGTGAATTCTACTCACGAGCAAGAAAAGCAAGAAAACATGGCGGTTGCCCACAATGCAGTAAGGAACTTGGAAACGTACTTCAAGACAAAGAAAGTTGAGACAGAAGAAGGGTCATTGTTTGAATGTTATCATCAGGAGGGTACCCAAGAATTGGACATGAGGAATATACAGAGAGAAAGAGTAACTGCTACATCAACTGTAATAATAGCCATGAAAACCAGAAACCCGGACAGGAAAGGATATGAGAGATACATAATAAGACCCAGAGGGAGCTTGCCGGTCCTACCGTATGGAGAATTAAACATTTCGGGAGAGACGGAAGTAACAACAAAAAATAAAACCGGTACCACTCCTAAAAAGAATCAAGAAGCAGACAGTAGAACTCCACTTATCCGACATTCCCATGGAGTACCTCTAGAAGACACGGTCGAACTATTCGAAAATAAATTTGGCGTGAAGGTGGAAAAATCAAGATTGGCGACCGTCCCAGGATTTTCAACGGGATTATAATGCTAGAAATTGAAATGACAAAACTTAGAGGAATTAAAAGGGCTTTCTACTTACATGGATTTCTGAAAAGGCTTTGTATAAGGGATGCATACATAACAGAAAGTGTAACAGATGTGGAGAGACGGGGCACACTCGACCTAAATGCCATAAAACAACCAGCTGAGACCCACACAAGGAGAAGGTAAAATGAACAAATTTACACTGCAACGCTGGAAATTGTCCTAACTGTTAGGCAACAGGAACAACAAAAAGAACCACCAGGACCAACACAACATCAACAAGAAAATCGTAAACGACAGGCAGTAAAACAGAAAAAGCAACACCTCGAGCAAAAACAAAATTTAGAACAAAGGCAACAGCAAAGCCTACAATATGAACAAAAGCAACTTTAACAACAACAAGAAAATCAGAAACAACAGATGGATTGACAAAACAACACAAAAACAAAAAAATCAAAGCTCAAAATACCAACAAGGAGAACAAAAACTCCAACAAATGCAAATCCATCAACAATAATAAAGGAAATGTCAGAAACAAGTAACAGGAATACAAAAATCAAAAGCAGACGAAATCCAAGTGAAACAAAGGATGGGAGAAAAAAAAAGGAAACACACAACAAGGGAAACATAAACAGATAGAACAAAATCTAGGCAAAAGAAGGAACAAGGAGAAAAACAGAGCAGCAAAGCGACAACAACAACAACCGCAACAGAAACAAAAACAAAAACAACTGGAGCAGTACAACCAGCACAGTCAGGTCTGACAGATGAACAGAGAAATGTACCTGGAAGACTATTATGAATGTCTAGAATACACGATAGAAGATCAGCCAACTACAATGATAACACCAAAAGAGACAGTAACAATAGAACCAAAGACTATTATGAATGTCTAGAATACACGATAGAAGATCAGCCAACTACAATGATAAAACCAAAAGAGACAGTAACAATAGAACCAAAGACTATTGTGAATGCCTAGAATACACGATAGAAGATCAGCCAACTACAATGATAACACCAAAAGAGACAGTAACATTAGAACCAAAGACTATTATGAATGCCTAGAATACACGATAGAAGATCAGCCAACTACAATGATAACACCAAAAGAGACAGTAACAATAGAACCAAAGACTATTATGAATGTCTAGAATACACGATAGAAGATCAGCCAACTACAATGATAAAACCAAAAGAGACAGTAACAATAGAACCAAAGACTATTGTGAATGCCTAGAATACACGATAGAAGATCAGCCAACTACAATGATAACACCAAAAGAGACAGTAACAATAGAACCAAAGACTATTATGAATGCCTAGAATACACGATAGAAAATCAGCCTACTACAATGATAACACCAAAAGAGACAGTAACAATAGAACCAAAGCAAACAACCTCTACAGAAGAAGAAATAAGCAGACACACGTAGATGGGCAATAAAGAGACGAAAAAGAGAACAAGAGAAAAAAATGAGTGAAACATACCTTCTGGACGATGATGAATGCCTTGAATTTTCATCTTATTTTCAATTTAAATAATACAATATATACACAAAAACAAATACTACCATATATATATATATATATATATATATATATATATATATATATATATATATATATATATATATATATATATATATATAGTATAAAATATCAAATTCATACCAAGATGAAAGATAAATAAAAATAAATGTAGCACATGTACAACCACAAGCAGGCCAGGTGGGCCTCCCTAAATGGTCTGAAAAGATCAAATAGGGATAGCCCCCTCCAAAACAATAACAAAAATGGAACAAGGCGCACTTAGAAAATATCAACGTATAAATTATAAATATAGATCCTGACAGAAAGTCTAGTTTGCATTCTGTTTGTGTTTATATTTTGTAACGGTTTCTTGAGATTCAATGAAATGAATTTAACTTCCACACAGTAATCAAAAGGAAATCTGCCAATAAACCACAAATATGGCCACTGATGATGTTATTCGGGATCTCTCTATTGAAAGACAATACATAGCTCAACTGTACCACCAATAATTTCCACCACGCCTCTCTTTAGTAAACACCAGACCAGTTATACAATATGGCAATATATCATGACCCTGGCATCACTGCACCATGATCAAAACATTTACTTTTCAGGGACATACTTGTACGTTGGTTTAAGATGGGTCATTAATAACAATATAACCATTTGCTTAGGCAACATGTATATATGTGTATTATCCTGACACCAGGCCGACTAGTCCTAACACTAACCTCTTAATGCTGAGCGCCTAGCGAGGTAGCTGCAAGTATCAATTTTATAAGTCTTTTCGATGACTCGTCCGGGGTTCGAACCAGCGACCTCCCGCATCCGAGGCGGACGCTCTAACCACTAGACTACAGACGCGGTGAATCATTTTTGTATTTATCTTGTTATATATTATTAATCATAAAATATATATTCTGTTCTGCAAAGTATTAAGCATGTATATGTATCTGTAATCGAAGTATTGATTTATTGTAAAGAAGATTTCGCTACCATCTTCATGCCCAGTAATAATTAGTTTAGAAATAAAATACCTTTGTAGCTACAGTGTGTGTGATTTGGATTTGTAAGGTAGCTTTAACATTTTTTTCAGTCATATTGCTGCGATGTCTGCCGTGTAACATTTTCTATGATGCCTAGCACTGGAGCATCATGCCGCAGACATGTAGCATGATGTCCCACCCAGTCACATTATCCTGACACCAGGCCGACCAGTCATAACACTAACCTCTTAATACTGAGCGCCAACCGAGGCAGCTGTTAGTATCATTTTTGTAAGTCTTTGGCATTACTCGACCGGGGATCGAACCCACTACATCCCGCATCCTAGGCGCACGCTTTAACCAATAGGCTTGAAGCTACATAACGAAATACATTTGTATTTAAAGTCAAACATTTAATGATTCGCAATTGCTACAAACAATTTTGGTGTCAGTCTGATATCTAAAATGTATTAATGTACAAGCCACATCTATGCTACTCAATAAGTACAACTCAGAAATTCAGCAATAAATGAATAAATAATAAACATTTAAGAAAAGAAAACTGACAGACATTATAAAAAAGAGAATGAATCATTACGCTTTCATGTATCGCAAATGCGATGCTGCCACTGCCCGCGTCTATTACAAGACAAAGAAAGCTGGCGAGGCATGACATACCTATTACATTTTACACAAGGATCAAACGCCATTGTGACAATTCACGCAGTTCAGTTGACATTATACCAAAATATATTCGATCGAAATGTCACAATATAAACTGTATTTACTCTAAATTAATTCAAACTTTACACACAATTATACAAAACACCTTTATTCAAGCTTGGGATAAAAATTGTTATTGAGTAAAAATTTTCGGCTCCTTTATACAAATTAAGAGTGTGGTATGTTTGATTTTATACCTTTTTCTTTTCATTTAAATTAGCGTGCATTAATTAACTTAATAAAAGTTACTTTAATTATGCTTAACTATTGTCATCTTTTTTGTGCGACTTAGCGGTTTGTTTTGATTATTTATTTACAGACATCAATGAATCACCGTGTGATTGGTGGGAATGACCATTAGCAATGTGTTAATTATTGTTTAAAAATCATTCAGCTCTTTTATACAAATTTACAGCGCTTGGTAAATTTCATTTCTTTTTAATCCAAATAGTTTGCATTCATTAACTTAATAAAAGTGACTTTAATTATAATTAAGTGTTGACATTTTAGCGGTGTGCTGGTATCTTTAATTGCAGACATCAATGAATAATCATGTGATTAGTGGGAATAACCATTAGCAATATGCTAATTATTGTTTTAGTGCATGAATTGGGATCGAATTCTCCCATGGTTGAAATGTATTTGGGTCTAAATGTCTTGGGAATTTCTTGATGTAAAAATGTCTAGCTCTGGACACGTGCAACCTTCAAAACAATTAATGATTAGCTAAGCGACTGGACAAGGGCTTTTTAAAAATCTTGGTTATACATTATACAAGTTAATTATTATGTGATTATGATTCTTTCCATGTATCGCTATAGCAAGTGCATGAACCTTGGAAGACGCGTACGAAGATATAAAAAAATGAATTGACCGTTGAACAAAAAGAACATTATGTCCACATTTATATTATATAAATCATGGTCCGAGTATATAATGGGTCGAGTACGTTATGGGCAATTTAGGTAGGAAGAATTGTTTTTGTCACGCGAAGTTCTTGAACTTATCCGTACTGGAGAGCTAGTTTCAACACGTCAACGTTTAACACTTGACTCCATCGATAGTTCAGTGGAAGTCCTTTGATTATCCATTTGGTATGAATTTTACCCCATCAGTTACGATATAGGTATCTGTAATGTTTGGAACCGCCGCTAGCAAAACTGACGACAGTGTCTTATGGGTACTCATCCGTCCATGCACCTGAACATCTCCTTTCAATTTTGAGGTCCTGGCTATGAAGGCAATGGATGTACATACAACAGTCAGTGTCAAAGTAGACTTGATATCCTAAAAGTGTTAAGGATTCCTACAGTTCTAAACGAGCATTTGCGTATCGCGTTCGCTGCAATGATTACATTTCCAAATGCATCGGAAGGTACAGATTCCATCACTTCTTCCTAATTGACCAATATCAACTCTTTTACGGACGAGTTCCACACGTTTTATTTGTTTTCTTTTGTCGTCTACCAGATGAAAGATCAAACTGGATCTGCCAAGTTACTTGTGTCAGCCTATCTAATTTGTGCCAAATGAGATTGCGTGCAATATGCATGTGTGCATGCGTGTGTCTTTTCCTTTTTGTGTATTATTTATTGTCCCTAGATTAATTGATAATCAGAATGGTTTTGATTGTAAGGTGACCTTATGATGGTTTTGCCCGATACGGATGTCATCCTATTGCGAGGATAATAAGGAATGCATAATAAAGAAACGAAATTTGGCTATGCGTCTAAATTCGGGATCAGTTTTGTAACGTTGATCGTACTCGTGTTCCGATAGTTCTATCTCATGGTACCCTTTGGCTTCTAACCTCAGGCATCGTTGGTATGTTTGTTTATTCGTATAATTCGTCCATTGAGAACTCTGAGGGAAACACGTGGGACATCATTGAAATGAGCAACCCTGTGATTCGTAGACAATCCTGGAGCGTTCTAAATCTCAGCCCTCACAGAAAGACTTCTAATTTTCTTTTCTCAACCGTTTCTAGCATGTTGGATCGAAGTGTCTTCACTTTCACACCAGTATTACAACCATGCAAAGCTTTGGCGGATAATCGACGATTGACGGAGATGTAAGTTTGAAAGTCAAACGAATTTGAAGTGTTTTTGGTACCAAGCGTAAACTGCCTCTATTTGTTTTGTATGCATGCCGTCGGGGTTGTAATATTGAACGTCAGGCAAATGCGAGAGTGCAACATGTTGATTAGTTTCGGTACTAACAAAATTTAGACAATAAACTTTGGCCCTTTTTGACCATTCCAAACGTTTCAGGCATTCCACTCAAAGGCGTGGTCAAATAATTTATGGAAGTGTTAAACTGTACATTCCCACTTTTATGTAGATGAGTTTGACTCTGTTCATGGCCACTGTGGGGAATTTGGTGCCAAGTTGTTCTGAATAATATTTGAGAAGACATTGTCCATCGTATCCCGGGAAATTGTGTCATTACTGTATCATGTATCATATCGACGGCTGTTCCCGTGATGTCCGATGTTCTCTTTGCTCCTGGTGTCGTAGGTAGGGTCTACGATCTATTTGGCAAAATCGAGAATAGTGCTGGGTCCCCGAAAGAGCTTTTCACGTCCTCCTGTAATGTTACCACAATTATAAGAATGCAAAATATAGGTTCTTGCATGCACTTCTTGCAAGCCTGATGAGCTGCTCAGAAACTAGAGACTTGAATGCCAGTCCCTTGCGAACATTCAAAGTCAAGAAAGATTAAACCCACTTGTTTCTTTTGTTCTTGGGTTTGGTTTTCCTTGGGATCGTCCTCCAGTTCATTCTCATATTTTTGAATGTAGCATTGATGCTCAAAGTCCACAATTTGGCATCCTGGACAAACGTATGCTCTTGAATCATTGGTTTGAATAACATGTCCACAAGTGGAACAAAATCTCGATAATTCACAAGCACTTTTCTGCTGTTCAGCCTGTTTAGTGCGATGTTGTTCGTAATACGTAGGATTGACGAATGTTCGCTTGCAAGAATAGCCATAAATTCGATCTTTTCCTTTGGGAATGCATGTTTTCCGTTGGTTCAGGCTCACACATTTCCTTTTCGAAATCACAAATATGTAATTGGGGTAACACTTCACCCAATGTATGGGGCGACACGCAAAGTCGCCGTTGCCGCCAATTGTGTTTGTCATCATATTCTTATTATGGTTTCTCCCTGCAGTAATGTGATCGTTTCATACTGATTCCAAACTTTAATTTGACAGAGATTTTCACACACTGGGTCCTCATGCATAGGACGAGGTTCCTACCCTAAGAGTAAATATTATCGATTCAGCTTTGAATCTGTGAAGATGACAGACTCAAAACAGATAAACGAAACTGCAATTTTGGTCAAGAGTAATGTCTTTTGGTTCCAGAATGCCTACAACGTCCAAGGAAATGAAAGACAGGAGAAAAGAGAGACAAAGGTAAAGATATCGGTTATCATTGTTAGCAAAACAACACTGGTCTTCATAGTGTCTTTAGAAAGAAGACAATAAACAGGAGAAGAAGCTGGGGGGGGGGGGGGTCTTCAGAAAGAGATGAACCCATCCCAGTCAAAAAATGCAAGAAAACAATACCACTGTAATAAACAGCAGAAGAGGATGAACCCATGCCAGTGACGAAATTCAAAAGAAAAAAAGACAGGCAGCGAAAGAAAGAAAGAAGATAATGGACTCTTGCGATTTGCTATAAAATTGTCATTGTGATTCAAAAAGGAGTGTGTACCAAAGATAAAGTAAGTGTCTATCTTGATTTTATTGATAAGTGATTTAAACACACATTCACACCATTCAGGCATGGAGGAAAAGGGACTGAAGTTTTACTTGATCTTGGTAATCATTGAGTAGTACCTCTTTTCTAAGAGATATGAGTGGCCCCGAAAGAACCGGTGGGTGCTTTTTTTCACGAACGCATGGACTTGACATCATTAGCTTTAACTGTCTCGAGCTCTTTCTAGGGTCAAGTCATATTCCTTCTCCTCCTTCAACAGTTGTTGCTTTGGTAGTAATAATAGTAACTGCTGTTGCTGCTGGCATCTCAGTGGCTGTGAGCATAAATGTAGTGACGAAAGGCTTGGTATGCTTGACACGTAAAGGCGTCTTTCTCTTATGTTAAGTTTTTAAAAAAAATTAAAAATATACATTTGTTTCAGATACATTAACTCTGCCATTTCGTCTTGTATCACGAAAATTTTGTTTTCACTGTCTTCCTTATGTCCTCCTTTACACTTCGAAGTTTTTATCTTCTCTTCTTCTTCTACTTTTCGTTTCTTCTTGCCTCTTCCTTCTTTTGTTGAATAAACAAACAATACTTGTTCTGCTTCGTTCTGCCCTTGTAAAAGAACTTTCCTATTCTTCATGTTGTCTCTTTCCAAAATCATCCACAAAAGGTAATGATGACGAGGGTAGTGAAGGTGGTACTACTGGCGCAGACATACGTTCTTGCAAAGACGAGATAAAATCAGCTAAATCGAAATTAAAGTCATCATCTTATGGACGCAATACAGTTGCATTTGCAGCTGAAGTACTGTCACACATCGTATCCACAGTATTAGCACCCCAATACATGATTTTTTTGGTTTCAGTCATACCGAAACTAGGTCACAATGATACACTGCATACAAACACTGTCCCGCCTATACCATGAATGTGATGTCACGCACCCGCTCCATTCTGAAAGAAAGTCTCCCCTCTCTGACTGAATTTTGTAAGGCGCATTTGGATTGTTGAAACATTTTAAACCGTGTCGATCTGGTCATAGGCTATATTTGCAAGCGATTAGTCACACTGTTTCACATCTTCGGAAATATCATCAACTTGCATCTCACGTTAGCTAGCGTAGAGGCATCAACACTCGTTTCAGGCTGCTATTTAACCCGGGCCATCATATTCATGTCAAATCACCATGCGCCATTACCAGAATCACAGACACGGCAATATGGAAGAAAAGAGTGCGTGGAGAGGCAAGTCTGTTTGAATAGAGCCTTGCGGTATGGATCAACTGTTAAACGAAGTTTGAGGAAGAGAAGAAGAGCGGTGATATACCTCTTATGTTAATTCAGCTTGGTTTAAACCTGGCCATTTTCAGGGCCACCCATACCTCTACTGCTCAGTCAATGTCATGTGTGATTGTCTATTTTGTATATATGTGTTTGTCTTTTTTGCTGACTACAGCAACACAAACTTAATTTTTTTTACCATTACCATTCCCGTTTGCCTCCATTAACACATTGGTCCCCATAAATACGTTCTTCCTATAAACACACTTTTGTTCCTATAATAGCATTTCTACGTTAAACCTATGGGCACCTTTCGGCCTAAATGATTCTAATTTGCCCCCTAATACCCACACCTAACTACTTCTGTATATGCTGGTAAGAGTATGTTAATGCCTTTTGTACTAATTCAAAGAGCACCGTCGGTCATTTTCAGTAGCTGAATTAATAATGAATAATCCATTGTACGTACATTATACTTAAAAGTATATTCTGTACAAGAGCAAATATAAATAGAAGCATATTAGCTTCACTGCAAACAATATTAGTGAGAGCAACCGACCATTGTACATTGGTACAAAGCCTCTTGATTAATACAGTTGTAATTAAACGTCATATCATCACCGTTTGTTTCATACTGTGATCCGTGCATCCTTAATTAATCGAAGTGAACACACAAATAATGGGATCATCGGACCAAGAACTGGCCAAATCCAGTTTGATAAACGCCGCTATAATTAAAGAACTATTCGGCACATTTATAAATATACTGAATTTAGTACAATTCTTGAAGGCAAAACATAATGTTGACTTGAAATAACTTTATGATGTTTGTTTACATAGAAGTGTTATTATATTATGTATGTATTACTTTAATAAAATATGTATTCAGAAAATAAATATAAAATCGATTTGATATATGATTTAGTCAAAATATTTTAAAATATTTAAAAGGTTACAATGAAAATAAGTTGGTTTACTGGCTCTAGATTTAACTCAAAAGATAAAAATTTAAAGATGACAGAAAAGTACAAAATTGTGTTGTATTATTCATATATAACAACATTTTTCGGGGTACATACGATACGAAGAAAGCACGATTTGTATGAGAAATCAATTATAACCATGCCTTACTGTTTGATAGTGTTAAAAATAGGCCATACTGTTTCAAAATGTTTTTAAGATATGCTAATACAAATAATAACTTTACATTTTCTTTAATTCTAAATACTGAAAAGTTATTTTTTTTAAATCTAAACTAGATAGCTCGTATATAGTTTGTTCTTATTTAGATTCGAAATTTGCTAATAACCATCTGATGTAAATATAAGAGTTGAAAATGACACACACACACACACAATGTGTGTGTGTATATATATATATATATATATATATATATATATATATATATATATATATATATATATATATATATATATATATATATATATATATATATATATATATATATATATATATATATATATATATATATATATATATATATTGCATACCTGATTTATTTTGGTAGTTATTAGTGTTTCCCCGGCATTTGGGCCGGACCAGCCCGTAGTTTGGGTTGAACTTTCCCTGGTCCAGACAGTATTCATTCACGCAAGCGCAATACGGGGCACTTGTTCTTTTCCGGTTAGAAAAAATGGTTAGTACTGGCAAGTATTTCTTTTTTCATCAGAACTATAGAATGTCACTGTGATATAGTATGCTTTTCCTGGAAGTAATCAACTATGGAGTAGATATTCTCACTGACCTATTTCTGTCGTGGAAATGTTTTGCATAAAGCAATAATAATTTTGTAAGATTGCGACCTATGTGGTCGCCACGTATGAAATATATTGACTTCCGGTTAATATGATTTGTAGAACAGAATTGCATTTACGTACAGTACGTTTTTAAATCAACTAAATTAAATCATACCATTTCGAAATAAGTGCTTTTACTTTCCGCTCGTTAAGTCCCTGCATTAGACTGACACGTTGTTCTCCGCCACATTAACTTCTGACAATGCCGGTCTAACCACTGGCTTAGTCCTACATGTAAGACATAGCACATGTTGATTTTGTTTAGGTGCTATGTCTTACTATCCAAATAAAGGCCTTGTATAGTGTGTTCCGATGTCGTTGACATCAGAATGAGTAATCAAAGTTTCAGGAATCTCTCACATCTGGCAGCATCCATCGACACTCTTCCACTAATTTATGTATAATTAATTTACTTACACTGCTGTCTTTATCCTGGCGGAATGAAAATATGACACTAGCAAATGGACGCCTTTTCATGTTCCATTGACATACATTTGAATTTGTTGCAATGTGACGGTAGTCGAGGTATGCCAAATTATGTTTAAGTAGGTTCATGTGGGGGATATGTGACTGCCACATAAAACATTGCTAATGATCAAAACCCAGGAATTTCTACAAACATAGTAATACGTGAGTAAACCTTCAATTAACTGGAAAACCTGACCTTTTCACAAACTTGACGGACTTTAAATCAAAGCGTTTCAAGCCTTACTGGTAAAGATATCGCTTGGTTGACCAAGGAGCTTTTGTTGGTTTTCTTTGTCTTGACATAGCTTTTCAGACTTTTCAAGCTCTTTGACTTCTGTTTCAGGCAAGCTCCATAGAATCGATGAACCGCTATGTGAGTCCAATAAATCCAGCCGTGTTCCCACACTTGACAGTGGTCCTATTGGGAATTGGAATCTTCTTTATGGCATGGTTCTTTGTGTATCCTTTGTCGTAACATGGCAGTTCTGTTATACATATATCCAGTCAGAAGTGATCAATGGCGTACAAATTATATGATAATCATGACATCATTAGCTGAAAATTGTCTTTGGTAACTGATTTTTCGATGGGGTAATGGGTAAAATTATTCATTTTTTATTTTAGAATATATATATATATATATATATATATATATATATATATATATATATATATATATATATATATATATACACACACACATACATACATACATACATGTGTATGTTCACCATTAGTTTCTGAACAGGTACCATGTACCAAAAAGCATTATTATTATTATTGTATTATCATGATTGTTATGAGTCAACAAAATCATAAAATAGGCTTGTTCTAATTTAAATTTGTTATTTGATTACTCTGTCCTGCTCAATTAAATCCATCCTAAAAATCAAGTCATCACTAACTTAAATTAATTGCTTAATTTTAATTGTTGTGTTTGCCTCACTCAACAAGATTAAAAGGCAGTCGTGTGATGAACAGGGAATCAGTAGAAGTAATATATAGCCATTTTTGTGACACAGTAACCCAAACTTCGCCAGCCTTTACTGACAGGATTAAATATTTTATAACCCTAGAAAATAACAAAAAGCTATACAAGTTGTATCTCTTCACAAAGATTAACTTTTTTCTTTAGATGTAGCTGTAATTTGAAGGCAAATTATAGATGAAGATATCTGTCACAGAATAGAAACCGAGGGGTTTTTGGACTAAATGAATCAGACAAACACAGTGTGAGAAAGTTGTGAAATTTATTAAATGAATTAATAAAGAAAAAAAGAAAAAATATGTGGTGTAAAAATATAAGGATTCTCTCATGCTTTCAACATACGACTGACTCAAATCACTCTACACAACATTCACACATTGAAAATAAACCATAAATATTAAATCAATATGAAGTACAGATCCAAGAAACCTCATGGACTGCAGATTCGCTTCAAACAGTATTTTACACTACAAGAGAGAGTCACATAATCTCGAATATGAACTCCTATTAAGATTCAAAATAATCTCGTGAACACAACTAAGATTCAAAATATCTTATGAACACAACGAAGATTCAGAATAATCTTATGAACACAACTAAGATTCAGAATAATCCTATGAACATAAAAATGCAATTGGAACAACAATTGAGCCAAACGTATGCTTCTAGACCCCTTGTACAGTTGCACGATTCCTTGGGTTGGCCCACACTCTTATTGGTCGCTCGCACCCTTTATGGATCCACATGAACAGTCATACGTATACACACGTACAGACAGCATACAGCACCCTTTTTAATTTGCTATGTCTACGTCCGTGGCACAGACATATATATATTCATACGTATCAACAGCACGCAGCCATAAATACTCTGGAAACTCCAGGCATCTCTAAACAAGTTAAGACAGCTTCAGACAGGTCTAGTCATATTCACAGTCACAATCACAGTGACAGTCACAATCAGCTACAATAAAACCAAATTGGTCATAATAATAGTTTCTGTATAATCTCGAGATGTATGATAATACTTTAACCTCTAATAGTGACTTATAATTCAAAGTTCAAATCTGCGTTGTAATAAATGCATTATTACGCGATAAGACCTTACAAACCGAATAAGCTTTGCATATCAAATGAAATGTAAATTTAACACTTACCCCTGTAGCTGGAGAACAATGGAGAGTGTACACTCCTTGACATGATCCAAAACGACACGTCTCGGTTTTAGAAATTAATCTTACTTAAATCCATAGGAGAGTGAGCAGAAGTCAGGGTAAAATACCTGTGCTTATCATGTTATTAATGTTCCTTCGTCACAAGTAATTTCTGGCGAGGTACATGTTAATACAGTCGCTTACCTGGACTAACACGTATTCACCCTAGATAACATTGTACGCATGTACAACGAGAAATAGTCAAATAGTTCTAAGGCAGAACCAAGTTATTTCTTTGCCTAATTCTGTGACTTTATCAAACTATACCCATCACAATGGTAAAGTAAGCAACTGCTGTGATAACATGACTACATTTCACACCATCCTGCAGACAAATTACTTTGACCCTCTCATTTAAGGATTTAATTTGCGTCACTTTTGAAGCTGGCATATTGGTACCTTTGCATTAGACTCTATGTCACTGAAGTACAGTGAGTACAAGCAGAGTATGAAATGTTGGCACATCAATTCACATGATATGCTTTTATCTTAAAATTATGTAATTGTGAGCTGTATGCATGGGTTCAAGTCTCGGGATCTGCTGATGTGGGTAGGGCTGTCAAAAATCACGAAAAACCAACCCAGGTACCCGTTGCGAAATTTAACGGGTACCCGTTAGCACATGAATGACATGTACAACCGTAGACCAACTAATTGTTATCCCCATTTCTTTAATATTTTGTATGGCGATAGAGGCTAACCGTGTAATGCACTACTCGGTCTGATGCGTCCGCACCAATGTAGCTGCGAATGATCTGACCGCACGCTATTAATTAATAAATTTATTTAGAATGACCATTGTACACAGATGGTAGGTATAATCCAACTTTTAATGATCACTGTGATCAGCCACGTTAAATCCTTTAGAACACTCACCTTTTTTTAAAGTATAAGTCCTTGTTAGAACAGACGACGTTTATTCATCGGCTTTTGACCGCAGATTTGAATTACCCACGCATGCGTGTAAAGCAGCTTTACCACATTATGCCCCAGTTACACCACGTGACCATGCAGTCGCAGAAGTGTTATTATTTTGGAATTATAATTCTTAAGATAGTTATGATAAAAACGTAGTATCAAAAGAAGAAATATCGGTATATGTATGATGGCTAACTTTCAAAATTAGCAGAGCTAGTCGACTAGAAAAACAACGAGCTGCTCCAAGATTACTTTGAGGCATTACGAAGATTTCAAGGGGTCTAGGTGATAATTGTTCATAATATAAATTGTGGGATTTCTTTGACGTGTGTTCGGAAATCAAAGGTATCCATCTGGATTTCATTAAAAGAGCACGCAATGTACCGATCATTTAGCACCCACAATCAATAGTTATCATCTACAAAGAGGTTTATTACCTGTAGAACAATGCTATGTTTTAACCTTGGTATATAATGCCTTGGGGATAACGGTTTGTCCTGTTGCACAATGCCAATGAATTTTATTAATCCAAACAGACTCTCTGATGTTTATTTATATTAAGCAGGGATCTGGTTTCTAATTAAAGCCATAGCTGTCACACCTGTTTGAAGTGGTTGGCGAGTGTGGCGATTTTTTTTTACGGGTACCCGCGTTTACGTTTCAATACCCGGGTTTTTCAATACGGTCGGGTACCCGAGTACCCGTTGACAGTCCTAGATGTGGGTATATGAGAAAGCTAGCCAGTAGCTTCCCATGGGTCATACTGAGGTTTTACTAGATTCTTCCTCCACCAGTGATACTGGCGACCATGTATAGCCTATCTTGAGCTGAAAAATGGCATTAAATCCATAGCAACAGCATCGTGACACAAAAGTTTGCATACTGAGAGTGGCCACTATTGGTACATTCCAGTGACCGTCTTAAGACAATGAATATGACTGTTTGTAAGGAAACTTTTGTCCGCTACCTGCAGAAGGCAAAAGGTCATTACACACAGGACATTTATATTAGAAATTTGCTGGGGGTAGGGAATTAGAAGAACTGTTGTGACCAGGAACCGCTATGTATAGGTTACCATTGGGACAAGTTTGAATGTACACTATATGAGGGAGGGATTAACCAAAAATAGATCACCTAATTTGATTTGATTTAGACATTATTTACTTGACAAAGTCATCATGGAAAGTACATAAAATTGAACATGCTTTATCAGTATTTTATTAAACAAAAGAAAATGTGGAATTTATATCTGATTGAAAGGGGGGACAATTTTTGAAAAACCATGGTTGTCCCATTGCGATTCTGTTGGAAAATCTGTTTGCCCAGCCGATTGTTATGGCTGCCCAGTAATTGTCTGCAGTTGTACTCAAAGAAAACTTTTTTAAAAATGTACTCTTGGGGTCCCTGGATGGCAGGTGGCCTAAAGCACTCTCCTTTGCCAATCACTGCCATCTCACCTCTGTTCACATGAATTCAAGTCTCAGGCTTAGCAAATGTGACCGTGTGAGAAAGCTTGTCAGTAGCTTCCCATGTGGCTGGGCTTTTCCGGGGTTCTTCCACAATTTATACTGGCTGCCTTGAATAGCCTATCTTATGCGAAGAGATGATGGTATACACAAAACAAAATATTTTTAAAAATACTCTTCATAATAGAAAACCTGGTACCAAATTCAGCTTCAATCCAGTTATTGTGTCAAACCAAAGATGAAAGAAGGCCATAGTGTTGTTGTTGTTCTGGGATTTAACGCCATTTTTCAGCACATGATAGGCTATGCATGGCAGCCAGTATTAATGGTGGAGGAAGAACCCGGGAAAACCCAGAGAAGAACCACAGACCCACGAGAAGCTACTGGCAAGCTTTCTCACATACCCACATTGGCCGAATCCTGGACTCGAACCCACGCAGACAGAGGTGAGATGGCAGTGATCCGGAGAGCGCTTTAGACCACTCGGCCACTCGGGGCCCCAAAAAGGCCATAGTGAACTTGGGATGCACATCAATCCACTCTTCTATATTTCTTACATATTACCTTTGTTTTATATAAGGCCAAAAAGAACAAATTTTTTCTTATTGCACAGGGTAGGGGTCAGATTTGGGGGTAGGGTTTAGACATTATATATATTTGATGTAAATTTTTTTACCATGGGGGGAATGTGCTTGGGTTGGCAAAGAGAAATATAGTCATACAACTGGCCTAAAAGGTAGCAAACTGGTGTGAAATACTGCAATAAGAACAATTTATATCTCTTGTAATTATGTAGGTAATATACAACACATATATGCATCTATTCCCTCAGTCTTGGTCAAAATAAATGAAAGAAATTCAGTTTTTACATGCTTTAGTTCGCATGTTCTGTTTGGTATAGTAGAGAAAGTTAATTTTGTTCTTAACAGTTGTACAGATATGAAGTTACTTCAAACAAATTCAACAGAGATATATTTAAGGAATTGCTTGTGGCACTTGTAGCTTCAATATTTATGGGATTTGGAGTTCTGTTCCTTCTGTTGTGGGTAGGAATCTTTGTATAGCACTTACAGGTGAGTCTCCAGTTTATATTTCTTTGGAACATTTTGTTTTTATCTGTTGCAGTGGCATGTGTTGACAATACATTTTTTCAGCTTTAGTAGAACACCTCTTATCTAAATATAAAGGTGTTTTGAAAATAAAAAGTAAAGAACAATTCAGGATATCTAGTAGCCCACAGTACTACTTTGTGTATATAATTTGTTACAATATTTTGTTATTTCTTTTCTGCTGGTGTGAGTAATACCTAGCAGCAGTTGTAACTAATTTTGTAAATTTAATGAAATATCACACCAGTATATAAATCTGAATTTATCCAGAATTCGCACAAATATGTTTGCCATCTTAAATTTATTAATTCGATTTAAATTGTGATCCAATAAACTAATAAAATACCTTTGGGATTTAAAGGTACATGTATATCAGGATTAAAGGTACATGTATATCAGGATTAAAGGTACATGTATATCAGTATTAAATTGAACTAATATCTTATTAGGATTATATATCACTCTACACTGGTAACCAATATCTTCACTCTACACTGACATCTAATATCTTTACTCTACACTGACATCTAATATCTTTACTCTACACTGACATCTAATATCTTCACTCTACAATGATAACTAATATCTTCACTCTACACTGACATCTAATATCTTCACTCTACACTGACATCTAATATCTTCACTCTACAATGATAACTAATATCTTCACTCTACACTGACATCTAATATCTTCACTCTACAATGATAACTAATATCTTCACTCCACACTGACATCTAATATCTTCACTCTACAATGATAACTAATATCTTCACTCTACACTGACATCTAATATCTTCACTCTACACTGACATCTAATATCTTCACTCTACAATGATAACTAATATCTTCACTCTACACTGACATCTAATATCTTCACTCTACACTGACATCTAATATCTTTACTCTACACTGACATCTAATATCTTCACTCTACAATGATAACTAATATCTTCACTCTACACTGACATCTAATATCTTCACTCTACACTGACATCTAATATCTTCACTCTACAATGATAACTAATATCTTCACTCTACACTGACATCTAATATCTTCACTCCACACTGACATCTAATATCTTCACTCCACACTGACATCTAATATCTTCACTCTACACTGACATCTAATATCTTCACTCCACACTGACATCTAATATCTTCACTCCACACTGACATCTAATATCTTCACTCTACACTGACATCTAATATCTTCACTCTACAATGATAACTAATATCTTCACTCTACACTGACATCTAATATCTTCACTCTACACTGACATCTAATATCTTCACTCTACAATGATAACTAATATCTTCACTCTACACTGACATCTAATATCTTCACTCTACACTGACATCTAATATCTTCACTCTACACTGACATCTAATATCTTCACTCTACAATGATAACTAATATCTTCACTCTACACTGACATCTAATATCTTCACTCTACACTGACATCTAATATCTTTACTCTACACTGACATCTAATATCTTCACTCTACAATGATAACTAATATCTTCACTCTACACTGACATCTAATATCTTCACTCCACACTGACATCTAATATCTTCACTCTACACTGACATCTAATATCTTTACTCTACACTGACATCTAATATCTTCACTCCACACTGACATCTAATATCTTCACTCCACACTGACATCTAATATCTTCACTCCACACTGACATCTAATATCTTCACTCTACACTGACATCTAATATCTTCACTCCACACTGACATCTAATATCTTCACTCCACACTGACATCTAATATCTTCACTCTACACTGACATCTAATATCTTCACTCTACACTGACATAGACATCTAATATCTTCACTCTACACTGAGAGAAAAAACGTTCAATGCTTTCTCTGTGTTCGTTACAAATAGACAGTCAGACCACAAGATCTATCACCTTATTGTCAAAGTTTTGAGAAATGGTGTGCTGTTACATATTTATGATAGCTAAGAACTAGCAATAATATCGGAATTAAAGCATAATTAATTGCCTTTCTTTTTTTTAACAGGTGATTTAGAACCTTTTATTTCTCCATCATCCAGTTGTGAGCTTGGATAACTGCTTTAAGGGAATGATGCTTGGAAGAAGAGGAGTGAAAGTGAGAGAGAAAATTTAATGTTTCCATGTCTGTTATTGTGGAAGAAAACTCATGCTGACTGACATCCCTATTAATACTATTAAATGTTGGTATTACCTATGAAAATGTTCTTCTTTCATTTCATAATAAAGTGTGGTTAGGACATGTGATATCACTTTTCTTGGATATGTAACTATAGGACCATAATACAAAGCAGACTAAGTGGTTAAAAATGTATATATTTTTATCAGGTTAACTTGAAACCAATAATAAAGTCAAAGAAGAAAAGGTGTTAACAAATATATGATGCAAAGTATTGAGGTATTGTCAAGCTATAGTAATTCTTGCTGGTTTGGTCATGGTTTGATTCTTTATGGCAGATCAACACAGGTTATTTAGTGCCAAGGCAGTTGGAATAAAGTGCCTTGCCCAAGAACACACCACGGTAGCTGACCATGCCTGGTCTGATGGTAGGATTTAAACCTGCACCTTTCAGTCTCCACTGGCTTTTGGCAATGCAGGTGTGGCATCGTTCATTTAAGTGATTGTGGATAATGGATTGTTATCTAAAACGACACAATCGTATTCATGTTATTGATGGTAATAATCAATTGAAAGATTTTGTTATGATTGTTAATACTCTGCTAACTGTATCGTAACAATATTTAATTGTGTTAATATTGCACGAGTCTGAAATAAGTTAGTTTTGTACAGTCCATAGCAGACTCTACTGGAATAAGTTACAGTTTCGTACAGTCCATAGCAGACTCTACTGGAATAAGTTACAATTTGTACAGTCCATTGCAGACTACTGATATAAGTTAGTTTTGTACAGTCCATAGCAGACTCTACTGGAATAAGTTAGTTTTGTACAGTCCATAGCAGACTCTACTGGAATAAGTTAGTTTTGTACAGTCCATAGCAGACTCTACTGGAATAAGTTACAGTTTTGTAAAGTCTGGTGCAGACTCTACTGGAATAAGTTACAGTTTTGTACAGTCCATAGCAGACTCTACTGGAATAAGTTACAGTTTTGTACAGTCCATAGCAGACTCGATTGTTAGACCACCAGATAAAAGGATAACAACAGTTTGTGTTTCAGTAGTGCAATAGTGTAAACCATTGCTTGTCTGCAACATCTAGACTAAGCATTATATTCTATCCCCTGCCATATCTGTCTTTATTTCAGTTTGTTCATATCCATCACAAATTTGATTATATTCAGTAACTTTTAGAAGACTTAATGAAATCAAATTTTGTACAAGGCTTTTCATTAAGTAGATCTAGATATTGGGTTAAATTTTGTTCATGGCATTATTTTGGCCCTTGTTTGACTTGGGACATTGCACCTCAGTTTCCCCGTAATAACTTGTGAAGAATTTCATAGGCTGAAACTTTATATGGTACTGTGTTTTATTTTCGGAAGAGCTAAGTCAAATTTGATTTTTAGCTTTAAAGGTCAAACAACAGAAGATCTTGTATGATGAGACTGCCCTGCATTGATTGGCAGTTATCATTTTTTCTCCTAATCCCTAATTTATTTGAAGAAAAGTCAAAGTTTGTAGTAGTTTATTCAGAGATCTAGTTGGTCCTAAATTAAAATTGTTTCTGCTCCTATAAAACATGGTTATTACACATGATCTAAAAATCTTGTTGTTATTGCTACTTCTTCAGAACAGGTGATTATGAAATTTCTCTATAAAATCCAGTTAATCCAAGATGAAAATGTTGCCTAACAACCAATATGACCACTGCAGCAGTGATCATCTTAAAAATTTTGCTATAGCTACTAATCCTGAACAAATGTCTGTATTTATACATTGGGTTTTCAATAAAATATTTCTTATGGTATCTAGTTGGTCCTCAATGATATTAGATAACCAAATAGGTTACTGAGCATCATATTCAAAATCTTGTTACTACCACTTTAGAAGTAATAGTTGTTTAAACATGAGGTTTTTGTTGACATATGTGTCTAGTTGGTACTAAATAAAAGTTGCAATGATCTGATTTCCAACATGGTGGCAATAATGAAAATCCTGTTGTGGCTGTCTCTTCGGAAAAGACTGCCATATCACTATATGAGTTTCCCTTAAAGACTTCCTAAGAGATGTACTTAATCCCAAATGATAATGGTGATGATTAGACCGCAATTTAACTGCCACTACAATTATCTTGAACATCTTCTTGCTGCTTTTCTTTAGTCGAGTCATAGCAACACAAAGTTTCCTCAGAAAGACATTTTATTTGGTGCTACATAAATTTGGTATTGGTCTGACTTCAATAATTCCACCATAATGAAAATCTTGAAAATCTTGTTATGGTTACTTCCCCTTTGCAGCTGGTGATATTTACCTGGGCTTTCACTATGAGATTTCTTGTGATATCTAGTTAGTCCTCATTGAAAATTATGACATCCCAAAATGTGAAATATCTTGTTATGCCACTTCTACTGAATGGATGACTATACTGAAAAGGGTTGTTTTGTTTTATAAACAGTAACAAATATTCGAAATATATATAGTTCCTACTTTAAATTGATGCAGATCCAATACAGCTGCCTAGACAGACGTCCAGACAATCTTTTTATTCCTACTTTTGAATGAATCATTGTATTGACATCCAATTTTAAACAAGACACAATAGCAATATTTAACTGGTTTTGTATGAAATGGTATTATGACCTCCAATGTGGCACCATTGTGGCCATCTCAAGTACTGCACCTCGAGTGAGCTGAGAGGGTCATTCTCCCACCACATTGCCAATTTGCATGAATTAAACAGATCCTCATATTTTTTTCGTATAGGGCAGCAGAGGTACATTAAATACCCCAATTACAGCTTGAGCAACGTGCAGTATGACAACTACAAAACTTGTTGCTGTTCTTGCACAAAAATGGTGGCATTGATGCGGGATTTTCACTAAACGATTGTAAAATGTAGTTCATTTTGATCATCAACATATCTGCACTTTTTGCAAACAGTTTTTAAAACCAGACCTATCTGCCACTGGGGTCAAAGGTCATTGCTTACATTGTTCTATTCACTCAGCTTATGAATACACTGATTTGTACATGTATAAAAAGAAAGATGCCAGACTTCATATTTAGTTCCAATAAAGGTCAAAGGTCTTTGCTCGGTCATTTACCTGTATTGGCTTGTCATCTCAGCATGATTGCACAAAATAGTGTGAATGGAATTTTATTAATCCCATGTTTAAAATGTATCAGAAGAATTCCTTGAATTAGTCTGTTATTAACTTGGGTGTTTGATTTTTTTATTTTTTAAATCCTACAGAGTTAAACAAACTTGGCATCTGCATATATCTTGACATTGTCTGAAACGGTAAAGTTCATAGATCTTCTGCATGTATCAGGATCAAGGTCAAAGGCCATGAAAACAAATTTTGTAATGCTCTTAAAGGATTTTATGTGAACATTTGAAAAGGTCAGAATATTTTTTTATTCTAAATTCGATATGTTGGAGTTCCTCAAGAATATCAGAGATGGTTTCAGTATTTAGCAAATGAAAGGATAGAAACAGATGACTTGTTGGGATACCTGATACATTCTGTTCATTCGGAGGTCACTTGCTATGCTTTCTGCAATGTCTGCAGAGTTATGGTCCTTGTTTGACTTGAAACTTTTCCCATAAATATATCATATTGGCAGAGGTAGTGTAAATTATACAAAACTCCTTTTACATTTTCTTATATTTCCTAAAAACTCGTTGATTTTTCCCGGAATAAATTATTATAAAGCTTATCATAATGCATTCTAGGTAAACAAAATCACTCCCACCCCTTTGACTTTGAAATATTTGAGTGAAGGTTTTCTTCAAACATTTTTCATTTCTATATTTCCTAAACCCCATGATGGATTTCCTTATATTTTTAAGAAAAATCGTATGAAACGAAGACAAATTTTGCAGCATGGTTCTTTCAGGGTTTGACGTTTGGGCTAAGGTCACTTTTTGTACAGCAATCCTTTTACCATAGGGTCAAGCCCTGGCCTTCTTGTTACCTCACCTGGCTGTATAATAATAATAACAATAATGAGAACTTTGTATAGCGCCTAATCTTTAAAAGCTGTCAGCGCTTTACAACATTAGACAACACCTATAAGATAAAAAACAATGATATGATTACAAAAACAAACACCATGAAATTAGAAAACATAAAAAGCATGCTGAGTATATTTAAGGTAGGAAACATTATTAGGTCTTTAAGTTTGTTCTTGCAGTCAAAATAAGTGAGTTTTGAGAGCACTCTTGAATGGGATCACTGTGTCTTTGTGCCTAAGTTCAGTGGGCAGTTCATTCCACGTTGCTGGGCCCTGGTATGCAAAAGAACGCTGTCCATATGACTTTGTTTTCATAGTGGGAATAATGAGTATACGATTGTCAGAAGAGGAGCGTACATATCTTGCTGGTGTGTACACATGGGTGAGGTCTGATAGGTATGTTGGACTAGAGTCCGACAGTGAAACTTCGCACAGAGAACAAATTTTGTGTTTGATTCTGGATCGAATGGATAGCCATTGTAGGGTACAGAGCAGGGAGAGGTGTACTCTAAACGTGGTACTCTAAGGATGATTCGAGCAGCTGTGTTTTGAAGTTTCTGGAGCAGATATTGACATGAACCAGACAGAATTGAGTTACAATAGTCCAGTCTTGAAAGTACTAATGAACACACAAGTGTTTTAGTGGCATCAGCTGAAAGATATTTGTGAACTGAGCTGATGCGTCTCAGCTCAAGATATACAGCCTTGCATATGTTCATGACATGTTGGTGCAGTGTGAGAGTACTGTCCAGAGTAACACCTAGGTTTCGTACTGATTGTGTAAATTTAATGTTGGTGTTGCTGATATTTATTGTTTGAGGTAAAGGATGTGAATGAGAAAGTCTTTGTGTTGTGATCAGAATGGCCTCAGTTTTATCATCCATGATTTCACATCAGAAATGCACCTCTCTACACCTTGGATGGTAGCATCAACTTCAGTTGGGTGGCTAGATTTGTATATTTGGGTGTCATCAGCGTACAATTGGTGAGACACTGGATGATCATCTATGACACTTGAGAGCAACTGAGTGTATAGAATGAAGAGAACAGGCCCAAGAACATAGAGCAACTGGGCTGGAGTGTATTCCATTTGCAGATACAATTTGTGTCCTGTTGACCAGGTAGGACTTGAACCACAGTAAGGCTGTATCATGAATACCAAATACATGCTGGAGACGGTGAAGTAATATATCATGGTCTATTGTATCAAATGCTGCAGACAAATCAAGGAGGGTAAGGACTGTAATCTTTCCACTATCCAATGCAGAGAGAATGTCATTAACTACTTTTAGAAGAGTAGTTTCAGTACTGTGGCAAGGGCGTTATGCAGATTGTACATTGTTTGAATTCAGATGAGATACAAGCTGGGATAGAACCTTTACTAAGATTTTTTATATGAATGAGAGATTAGAAACTGGGCTGTAGTTCTTTAAATCGTTATGGTCTAGTGTTGGTTTCTTCAGCAGAGGCTTTACAATGGCAGTTTTGAAAAATGACGGGAATTCCCCTGATGAGAGAGGTATTAAAAACATCAGTTAGTGAAGGCAGTACTGGATCTAAACACTCAAGCAGCAGTGATGTTGGAATTGGATCAAGTTAACATGACTTTGGTGCACTCTTCATCAGGATTGTACGTATGAAATCCATAGAGACAGGTTCAAATGCTGCTAATGGTTGCCACTCAGATTCTGTATCCCAACTGTATGGTGACAACAAGTCAATTGAAATTGTGGTGTCAAGCTTATCTCTAATGGTTTGTATTTTGTCATGGAAGAAATTTGCAAATATGTCTGGACGGTCGACTGGAGAGAAGGTAGTTGGAAGTGGTGTAGATTTGTTCCTTGACATTAGCTTGTTAGTAATCTCGAAGAGCTCTTTGCAGCTGGAACTTTCCATGATCTTAGGAGTGTAGTGGGCTGAAATCACTGCATGGACTATATTTGTGACATTCTTCTTAGCGGCTTCATAGATTTGCTTATAAATATTGAGTCTGGTGGAAAGCCAAAGCCTCTCAGCTTTATGGCAGTCTCTTCTAGCAGTGCGAAGCTGGTCCCTAACACTGCTATACCATGGAGAACACTTTTGAATTGATACTCTGCATTCTGCCATAAAATATGACTGCTGTTACAAATAATAGGAATGGCTGAGTGAGATTATAGTACAATCCTTCATATGGCATGTATATGCTTTTATCTTGTTTTCCAAAACTGCAGAACAGAACTTAACCAGATTTTTGACACTGGGCCTATATGTGTGAGCCTCCAGTTTTTATATATATATATATATATATATATATATATATATATATATATGCCAATTTTATGGGCAGCCATCACCGCCAGAATTACATTACTGAAATGATGTAGCATAAATCCAAATGATGAAATGCTTTAAAGAAGTGACAAAAAATTCAGATCTGCCATAAAATATGACTGCTGTTACTAAGAATAGGAACAGCTGAAACAATTTCTCAAAATCCATTCAATAGAACTGGATCGAAACTGAAAGCATACTATCATGAAAGACTTTAGGACTGGTAAAAATCGTGTCAATCTGCCGTCAAATAAATCCAATGTTACCAAAAAATAGAAAAAACTTAAAAATTAATTCTTAAAAAGTTATAAAAAGAATTGGACCAAATTTTAACAAAGCATTATGGTATACATGGCTTTCAAGTTTGTACAAATATCTACCATCAAATATGACTATAATTAACAACAACAAAAGTAAGCTCGTATGAATTGTATGGTCCTACATCAAGTTTGCTTCTTTGTTGAGCATAGTGCCATTTTAAAAAAATGTACCAGATGACCTCCAGGTATAAAGCTTGTAGATATGTTTACTGTGGCTGCCATTACTGAAATTAGGAAACCTTGAAATGTCTTCTCAAACACTGGTCCACAGAATTCAACAGAAAAAACAGCCTGGTATAAAGGATATTCAGATTTGTACAAAATCCCAAACTGCCATCAAGTTTTGGCCACCAGTACAGTCCTAATAATAGATATTCCTTCAAATGACTTTTTTTTTTAAACCTGTTTAACAGAATTTGACAAAATTTGACAAGATTTATAGGTACAATGGGGTTTAAAGTTGATATCCATAGCCGCCATCAAATATGGCCAGCATTATACAAAAAAGTGTTTTAAACCATGGAACCAAATTTAACAGCATCCTGACATGCAGGCCATTAAGATTTGTGCAATAGGAGCCAACCACCATGTAATATGACTAATTACAAAAAAATACGACCTGTAAGATACTTTTCATGAAAAACTGTTCATCAAAATTTGACCTACTTACTAGATGGAAAGCAATCTGGCATGATGAAGGGTTTTCAAGTTCATACAATCATGCCAACCCACTACTGGGTATGGCCACCATTACTAAAAAGTTAAACTATCAACTACTACCAGTTCTTCTAAAAAAGGAATCACTGAACCAAATTTTAAGGGACTGTTTCTGGGAATCTCTTGAACAATCCCCAAATGTTCTGCTTGCTCAGTATAAAAGATTGCATAAAATTGATCACAGTTCTGTATTTCCATGACATTCTTCACAACACTTGGGAAACAACAGTACTGCCAGGAAATCTTATTCTTTTTTTTCTCTGTGTCACCCAGCAAGGAAACACGAATCAATCAGTTGAGTGATAGAGATAGAAGGTGACAGAGGATAAGAAAGTCAGTTGAGTGATAGAGATAGAAGGTGACAGAGGATAAGAAAGTATGTAATGTGGTTCTAACAAGTCATGAAATGGTTATCATCAGACATAAACTGTATAAACTTTAATGTGTCACATTTAATTTTACTCCAAATTCAAGTACAGTACCAAGGATTTTCTAGGGTGATTGGAAAAGAGGCCCGTGCCCTTCACTCGAGAAACAATTTGACAAACAAGGAAATCTATTTACCAAAGTAACTTCTAACAGAGACAAACAAGGAAAAATATTTACCAAAGTAACTTCTTACAGTGAGAATTCTGTTGTAAATATTTCTAATTATGATATGGGCTAATTATCAGCCTAGGTAGCCCCATAAACTCTTTAAGTATTAGTCACTTTGTAGCATTTGTGCAGGAATTATTGGAACCATTTTATTAGATGACTAACAAAAAATTAAGTGTGAATTATGTTTCATCAAGTATTCCATTACCATGTATACTCACTTTTAAGTCAAATCCACTGTAAACAACATAGACCCGATCTCTGGTGCTGAGCAATATGCCAGCAGATCAATTATATTTTGTTTGTTTACTGATTACTCCTAACAAAGCACATAGAACTAGATCTGCCAGCGCAATCTGCAATGGCAGATTTGGGTCTAAGCAGTTTTCAACTAGGCTCAACTTGTGAGTACATACAGTATCATACTAAATCACAACCAACTGGCATTCATTGCCCAACACTGGGGGATCTGTAGGTTATATAATGATTAAAATACAAAAATCTTCAGTCTACTAACATTTATTGTTCTATAAATCTGATGTATAAATGCATGTAAAGTGAATCAAAACATATAAAATCTAGTGTAACACAACACTTGCAAATCTCTTGGACAGATATCACAGATTAAGTATCAGATTAAGTATGTAACAACAAAATTTCTTTTTCTTTAAGGTCATCAAAGTAACACCAAACGTTAAAGCAAAACCAACTATTAACACTTACCTAGATAAACACAACTGGATAAAGTATATAAAAATAAACTGTATGAAACACACGTGGATAAAGTAAATAATACTGAGCTAAAACCAAAACATAAAAATGACCAAATAATGTAATTGGAAAAACTAAAGTTCTAAAGTTATATAGATAAAAAAAATCTTTTCTCACAGATTTTCCTAAACACTGGCATCTGTGGATGACAGGTAAGACTCTTACAAGTGTATATAACTTGGTTCATTATCCAGTACTTCAATAATTCATAAGTATGGTGCCACAAAGTTGAAAGACCTACAAGTATCACTATCCACAGCTGCTTATGGAAAGTTTGATTGGTATATACTGTACATGCTTGATAATAAGGACTGATAAATACATTCCTATTTATATACCATATATGCTCACTGGTAAGTGGAGTCAAACTGCAATATACACAGACCCAGGTGTGTGGTCGCAGAGTGTGCCAGCGGATCTGTATCCCTGCAGTTTATTTGGAGTAGAAAAAATAACACTGGCCTTGATCTGCCAGTGCATTATGCAAATGGAAGGTCAGGGTCTATCTTTTTTACAGTTATACTCGACCTGTAAGTGATTGTGTATGGTATATGAACCTTAGAGTATCTGAAACAACAAACTGAGAAATGGTGACCTTTCTTCAAATATTTTCAAAAATGTCACAGTCTGATGCTGACGGATTAGAAATGTCACTTCAAACCCTTAAACTGCAAGCAAAGGAAAGGGATGAGTTTTGGTTGTTAAGGGATGGAAAATGTAATCTTAATAAGGCAGGCAGATAATTCAAATCTGGCTGGATCTGAGATACGGCTGTTGAGGATGGGAACTATTACTGAAGCTTAGTCTGTACAGTTGTACCAGGAATGAATGAAAACAATGCTGTCATTTTGACTTGAACCAAGGTCCTCTTCATAAACGAGAACATATCTATTAAATCTGCCAGTAGCAAGTGTATTTCAAAATCCATTTACTACCTTACTTCCACTTGTTACCAAAACTGTTAAATGGCAATAAATTTTGGATTGCGAAAAGGGTCCTATTGTTTCCACAGAGGAAACTTTGTTTTGTCGATCTTAAATTTGTGGTCTGTAGCAACTATGAAACAACAAAATTAGTACATTGCAAATTGACAGTATTCTTCTTTGTAAAATATTTTCTAGTTAGACATTGTATTAAGCAGAAAACAAATGAGCTCAAGTATATATGCACTTATATTGCAAATAACACAGACCATGACCTGCTAGTGCATAATGTGCTGGCTGATTAGGGATTATGTTGTTTGTTCTACTGATTACTCCTAGCAAATTGACCCAGATCTGCCATGTATTATGTGACTGATGATCTTGGTCTGTGCTCTTTGCAGTAGGATTCAGCTTGTAAGCAAGTATATTCAGTACCTCAATTCTAAAGCTGTTAACCCACCCACCGATTATAACCCAATTAACAAAATGAGTCACAAGGTACCCGTTTACCATAAACAAGTTTTCTACCTGTGCACATGGCCCCATAAGCCCTGGCTTGTAAAGGCAGCACTCACTTTGTTCTCAAGTTGACAATCCTTTTGAATGAGCCACAATTATCATGTACTTGTTCATTGCCAAGTAAGGTTCTGCTTCTTTCAGTAAATGTTTGACCTTAATCTCTTAGCTTGTTTTCCCATGTGACAACCCTTTGATTGAGCTGCAAGTGATACTTGCTCAGTGGCAAGTAACAGAGGGTGGTTATTTGATCTTGCCAAACAACACATGTTCATTTGCAAACTTTGAAAGATTTCACATACTGTATGATGAAACAGAGCCCAAGAGCAGTCTCTACACAAGCATTCACATGTGACAGTAATGTCATGGAATTGGAGTCAGATGATATTTACAATGACTAGACCATGACAATTTATTAGATGATGATGGAGGATTTCAGAACTTGATAAGACAATAAGGACGAATTCTTAACACCAGATGACATTAGGTAGTGATATTTATAGGATACTGTGAAAGTCTGTGAATTTAAACAAATGTGGGCTAAGCACTGAATGTTTATTTCATTATGTAATATGCGTGCAATTTACATATTGGAGAATATTGTGAACAGGATCATTCTGACCTTATTGTATACCACTATGTAACTGAATTTATGGATTTATTATATAAATCGATTTAAAACATCAAGCATTTTGGATTTATAGTGGATTTAATAGAACAGTGTTCAGCTGATAAAATATTTTTGACATATTGCACTCAATAACACAATGATATTTTACACAAATTTACTGTTATTTTCCTATCTTCCTATCTTTATGTTGATCCAGTTAACCTTATTTAGTTTTTCACAATATGCTTTTGTTTGCCATTCATGCCAGTATCAACCTACAACAAAGCAGTTCAGGTTTGTACACATTTCCTTTGATTGGGCAATTATCATAAGGATATATAATAGTAAGTGACTATTGTATCCCAATCATACAGTACTACTTTAATGATGGGGAAATTAATAATGAATTGACCAATTTTCCTCAAAGTCACTGGGAGAATATGGGCAGGCACTACTACACTAACAACTCAATCCTGGCTGGTAGAAATGTCTTTTTACTCAAAAACTTTTCATTGGTGCATACCACATGTAATCATGGATTCCTTACACCATATAATTAGCAAAGAAGAATCATGGAGATAAAGTGAGGCTGTCCTTATCATATTCGTGGACTGTTAAGTGTTACTCTTATAAAGCATTTTTCTAATTGAAGCATTCAGCAACCTACTGAGCTAACTAAATTCAACATAATATAGCACAAACCTGGCATCTTGATGGTCCCTGTGCTATAGGACTAAGATTTGTTAAAGCTTGACTTCTGCAATAGGTAATGAGACATGAAGATAACAAAATGTTGATTGATATATTCCAATTATCAACTGAAGTATAAACACGAGTCTTAACGTTGCAAGGTGTGTGTGTGTGCATACTTACAGATGCATGACAAAACTTGAACAAATCAAAAAGACATGAATACATGCATGAAATCTGCAACCTTAGATAAATATCAATGTTGGTAATTCGAAGTCAAACATAAACTAATATCACTAAAAATTAATATCGCTCAAAAACCATGTAAAGTCAACAAAACTTGTGTTACAAAATAAATGCAAATAAAACTGTAATCCCTTTGACTGATGAAAAAAATCTGGATGCGAAGAAAAATTACAAGAAAAAAAGTTGAGAGAAACTTAAAAATGAGTTATACTGTTGAAATTTACAATATAAAATTTAATGCAAAGTCTCAGAGAATGTACAATACATAAACGTGATGACTATGTCGTGGAGCTGCAAAATTTACAAATCTAAGATGACCACACCTATTAGCATAGCAATGCAAGATAATCAAGCTTATTAATTGGCACAGCCTTTTTCATGACATCAAAGTGTTTTTCTTTATAATATATAGCCACATTATATTGGATAATAATATATGGTGACACATTCTTGAAACCTGGACAGAAGATAGTGGTTTATTATAACATTTAAATGTTGTAGATGATGAAAATACTGTTAAAAAATCCAGATGCCTGTCCGTCAATGAGACCAAGCTGCCGCCGCGTTACACCAAAAAATCCAAATGTCTGACCGTCAATGAGACCAAGCCACCACTGAGTTACATCAGCTTATCACTGCAAGCTTAATTTTGTAATGTTTCAAAAATATTGTATATACTTGCTTATAAGTGTAGTCTAAAAACTAAAAACACCCTGATCAGCTATTGAATAATGTACCAGCAGATCAGGGTCTATGTTGTTTCTTCTACTGATTACTCATAATAAACTCCATAATTGTCATATGAGATTAGGTCTACATTTGGCAGCAAAATGTAGAGCTACATGGAAATAAGTTTCATTAAAACTAAAAGAATGAACATTATTCATGGGGAAAAGAACAGTAATTCCTTTTGATTTCTTTTGTCTAACTGAAGACTGAAACTTCATTGTGTGATTTGACAATTTTATCCCAGTATTAATATATAAAAATAAGAACTCTGCAAAAATTACGGACTGTGCCATGAAGAAAGTCATTCTATTTTACATAAAACTTAAAATCAGCTGTTTCTAATGAAATACTAAAATGAACAGAAGATATTTAAAAGGAAATATGCCCCTTCCGTTCATTTTGTAATTAGAAAATAAAAATGTGTCTATACAACATGGTTGCCCTGCCAGTGTACTAGTAACTGTAGAGGTACAAGTTAAACAAGGGCCATAACTGTTGTTTTTTTTAAAACTGAGTGAAAGCAAACCTGACTCATGCCTTTTTAATTTAATGCTGATGCAAATGACCAGATGGTTTAAAAACCTAGGAAATAAAAAATGTCAAATCTTAATATAAAGCCACATACCAAATTTAATTTCATTGCATGGTCTTTCAAAAGGTTTTGAAAATAAATGAAAATTTGGGACAGATAGACAAGGGTCACACTACTTAGATGGTGGAGGCACAAAAGAACTAGAAATTACGGTATGGCATTATTTCTTCTCAAAAGTAATGTGTGGAGAACAAACTTCTGACAAAGACAGTCATAGATAAAGTTGTGTATGCAATGAAGGAGAAAAATGTTCCCTACATAGTATATACACAAAAGAGTAGCATGTTTGAGCTTATTTTGTTAATGAAATTAAGACATATTCCTAAAAATGGGAAGATATCACAGGTATTTTTTTTTTAAAAATTAAAAACATACATATATCTACAAGTATAAACAACATTTCTATATATGAATCTGTCAGGTAATGAAATGTGAACATTTTTCTTCCACCTCAAATCAGCTGATATTGAGGGCACTTCGGACCTCAGGTGTCAAATAATCCTTAAGTACCTCCAGTGTACATTTCCACAGTTGGTCTTGTAGCTTTTTGTTTCTGAAAAGAAAAAAACTATTTATTATCAAGAATCCAAAGCATCTGGAATATCTAAGGTAAAAGGTACAGGGACATTTCTGAATATTTTTTAAATAAAATTTTATGTATACAGTCACAGCAGTAATAAACAACTATGTAATAAAAACACCCCATGTATTTAATTTTTCATATGCAAAAAATGTTTTTCAAAGTAAATAAAATTTTATACAAAAATCAGTTATCACTTTTAGATAGTGGAAATAAATGAAAAAACAGGGACCACACATAGACATACCTGTCAACTTCTCAAAAGCCAAGTAGGAAGAGTGAATAAAAAAATAAGGAGATTGGTATCTAAAATCGAGATGTTTTTCATGGCATTTTTTAAGCCTCATTTTCACTAAATATTGACTGATCTTCCAGGTCCAATATGGGTGAAATTTTCAAAGGACAAGCTGTTTCTCCCTGTGATGTGCCTTATCTTTCCCCAGGACATGCCCAATTTTCATATTCTGGTCAGCTGTGTACAAGCCACACAACAGCTAAAGGTTAGTCTTAAGTAAACAAGCAAGAAAGTCAGTATGACTAATTAACAGTTAATCCTTATTTGATGCAATTATCTTGCAAAAAGGACTGCCACTCCCCAACATAATTCAAATAAACCATGCTCTACAGTGCGTTATGTTTGCACCAGCGATTGATTAGCAAATAAATAATGCACTATTTTGTCGCAAATAAATGTGCCTAAATATGCAGTCTCACATTACAATACAAGCGGCCACTTTTCCCCCTTGTTTTATAACCCACCTTATTTCCTTATTCTCAATTTGTAAGGCATTTAGCATTGTTTTATTATAAAACATATTTATTCTGAACTAGTATTTTCAGGACACATGCTGCATGGTATGTACTTTCATTCCTCCTTTAAATTTAATAACAATTATTTACCTTCCTATATATGGTACAATAATACCAGGTGCTTACTCATGTAAGTTTCCTTGGTAAAAATGGAGCTACAACATTCACAGTGATCATTCTTGGGATTGAAATTAATTGCCGACAATTTTATTGCTGTGGTTTAGTTTTTGTTTTTGTTTATTTTCTGATTTTAGTATTATTGTAAACTCTGTACTTTGGACCAAAGCTCTTCGTGTCTGTGACCAGTAAAGCTAAAACTCAGGCATCATTAAGTCACAATCAGTACAATAGGGCTTAGAGACATTCATTCAAACTTAAAGCTGACTTATTAGAATGATGGTGACATATCAAGCACTTAAAAACAATCCAAGCACTGTGAAATACAAATATACATACTGAAATATAACATTTTTCAACTTTTTACTTGCCCTGATAAGTTTAAACAGCTAAGGAAATTATGTGTCTGATGAAGTGACTAAGCGCACATGTACCATCATGGAGCTTGAACGAAGTATTTCTTCAAAATAGACATATTTATTTTCAAATTAAATTATGGCACAGTAAAATTTATTTTATTGGTGAAATTTCAAAATCTACTGCATTTTAACTTTGCAACATTTTAGTTTACCATTGTTTCTTATAGATTTGTGAACATAATTATTTAACCTGAGAAATTATTTTTAGAAATTATTCTGCTTTCCTAACAATACAAGTCATTCTGCTGTATTGGCTTTAAAAATCTGAAGGGTGAGAAATTTCATGCATCAAACAAAATTAATATTCTGCAATTATTTACTATATGATTCTCTATCTGAGATGAAAGCTACATGCCTATTTCGGACCGAAATCCGAGCTGTGCTATATTCTTGTATTGGCTGAATTTGAGCTTATTATATTTTCCAATGATTTATACATGTACTCCATCATCTAAATGGATATTTGTAACATACCTTGCCCCTTGTGAGGGCCAGGTGGGTCCATCCATAGGGTTGAGGTAGTATCCCCGGCTAGTCCCCTTGAGAGTGGGACTCAGGGCAGTGTACACAGCTATTACTGCCCCTTCCTCAGTAGAATGCATTTTACCTGAAACAAAATATTAAATCCACATTATTGCCTGCAATAAAAATATCATTTTTGTCTAAGTGTTTCATACTTAATATAAATTGTATACATTGACTAACATAACTAAAGTGCATGTCGGATCTTTCAGGTCCTCGTACATAATTATCTCCCTTGTGTGACATCGCAAGGTGATGAAACAATTATGTTAAAGCTAAAACAAGAGTCTGTCTTAACAATTGATGCTCTACCAGCTGATTTTTTTTTCAAGAGTCCCAAAATAAGTCCATGTCATCCTTTCTTCTCCCAAACACTGAAACTGTCTCGGATATTCTTGAAAAACTACAATATCCCAAATCTGGTTACAACAATTTTTTTTATGTTTCAGGTAACACATTAACAAGATACAACATGTAAGTGTAGAACAAAACCCTTTACCATAGCCTTTGACATTGATCCTAACAACATGGACTGGAGATCAGTGAACTTGTGTCAGAAATATCTAGCTATAACTACATGCTATGCTTGGTTAAAGTATCGTTTTGGGGAAGCAGCATCAATCAAGGTGTTCTCCAAATATATCCACAAACTGGGTTAAATGAGAAAAATCCATTCATACTTGTTCGTGTTAGCATGTTCATATGCCAGTACAGCTATAATCCTGAGCAAAGACCTAGTTTTACATTAAAATCTATGTCTCAGTATAACTATCAACTTTTTCATTGGAATGCAACTAAATGCAAAGTTTGGTCAAAATTCACTTGTTAATATACATGTCACCATGTTCATAAGCTCCATGAAATACACAACTGTAAGCAATGACCTTTGACATGACTCTAATTGTAATTAGGTTTTGTTTTCAAAACTTCTTTAAAAAAAGTATGTACATGTTGGTGGTCAAATTTGCACCATTTTCATTCAAAACTAATTAAATATTGCAAGAAGTGTTTTTATGAAAACAAAAAAAATTAACATAAATATTTAACCTGCAATTACTTATATACTTCATAAGGTACATAAACCAAAGAGCGGCGTACATTTTTTTTATTTTAAATCTGGATGATTGCTTTTCTGTTACAATGCCAACCAAATAGGAGCAATCATTCCGATAAATGCACAGTATCTTATTCTTTACATTTTCTCATCTTTAAGTCACTGATGACCATCTCATTAAAGTATAAAGAATTTTTTTTTAATCTGAATTAATACCCCTGACTCTATAGGGTAAATTATTTCTTGATAACATATTACAGTGTCACCACTAGATAAAGTCCCTTAGCATACCAATGTCACCATTCCATAAATTCCACAACTATACTAATGTCACACTCCATAAAGTCCAGTTCCCACTTCATAAAGTCCCTTTATATACTAATAAAGTCACGACTCCATAAAGTCCCTTAGTATGCTAATATCCCCACTCCATAAAGTCCATAAGTACAGTAGTGTTCCTATAAAATAAAGTCCCTTAGTATATCAATGTCCAAACTCCATAAAGTCCCTAAGTATGTCAGTATCCCCACTCCATAAAACTCCTCATTATACCAATGTCCCCACTCCATAAATTCCCTAAATATCAATGTCCCCACCCCATAAATTCCCTAATTATCAATGTCCCAACTCCATAAATTCCCCAAGCATACAAATGTTTCCACTCCACAAAGTCCCTTAGTATACCAATGTCCCCTCTCCATAAAGTCCCTAAGAATTCCAATATTCACACTCAGTAAAGTCCCTTAGTATGCCAGTGTCCCAACTCCATAAATTCCCTAAATATCAATGTCCCCACTCCATAAATTCCCTAAATATCAATGTCCCAACTCCATAAATTCCCTAAGCATACAAATGTTTCCACTCCATAAAGTTCCTTAGTATACCAATGTCCCCTCTCCATAAAGTCCCTAAGAATTCCAATATTCACACTCAGTAAAGTCCCTTAGTATGCCAATGTCCCAACTCCATAAAATCCCTAAGTATACTAATGTTCCCACTCTAAAGTCCCTTAGTATGCCAGTGTTCTTCTTATAATGCTTATGTCAACAAGAATACTGTACTGTTAACATGATCAGATTTTCTTTTACCATTGCTACTTTTGTAAAGTACTACCCATTTATCTTGCACCCTTGGGCCTGAGGTAAAACTGTCAAAATAAGTGTATATCAAGATTAAGGAGAAATGGAAAAAAATAAAATTTTGCATACAAAAGTTGTCAATGAGTAGGATTTATAGTTTGCAAAAATAAACCATGAAAAATTTGATTAAATGATGACAAAACCAGTTTGAAATATACCTGTATATTGACGGCTTACATTTGTATTACCTCTGTGTAATACAATCCACTATGCTTTAAGTAACTGTACATGTATAAAGAAAAATTCATGAAATCGAGTATAGGTCACATATTAGAAAATACATTTATCAGTCATATCCAGTTAGAAAACACATAAAAAAGTACTTGTTTAAACTATATCCCGTTGTCAACCAACATGTTTTGCTGAACAATTCACTGTGATATTCACTGTCACCAGTAGCACATTACTGTATACAAGTAGTCCCTGAGAAACATAAGGGTTACGTTCCTGGGACCTCTACATATGTCGGTTTTACTAGGCTACATATGGGTAGTTTCATAAATGATATCATGGTGAAGGGTAAATAAAACAAAATACAACAGAAATTCTTAAGGTTATGAAAAAAGAAGTGAGAACTAAGTGAGAGAAGAAGTGGAACTAATATACTGCAGGTGGATTTCATTTAAAGATCGAAAAACAGTCTGTACACATGTTTACAGTTCATTTACATATCTGCAAGTTTAGGTATGTTGCAGTTTACGTATCTTAGGGAGTAAATGTGGTTGCTATTTACATGCTGCTGGACTAGATTCTGGTACGCATGAGGCAGCAAACATAATCTTACTAAGGCTACCAAGGGGAGCATGAGGCAACAAATATAATCTTACTAAGGCTACCAAGGGCAGCAACAAACATAATCTTACTGAGGCTACCAAGGGGAGCATGATGCAACAAATATAATCTTACTAAGGCTACCAAGGGGAGCATGAGGCAACAAATATAATCTTACTGAGGCTACCAAGGATCCCTTTATAGTACTCTCCCACAATAACACTTCAGTGAAGTCATACAAGTGGACTGCATTATAGTTAAGATCATCTTAATACTGAGGTATTTTATATATAATTTTACAAATAAATAATGAAACGGGATCCATTATCATACTGGTCTTATAAGAGAGACTGCCCTACACTGCCTTATAGTGAGGGAGTACTGTACCAGTTAATTAACTTTTGTTTTTAGTATTGTTACCTCATGTATTTTACTTAATTCTAGGTCTTGAACAAATATATGGAGGATATTTTCAGTTCTTATATATATATATATATATATATATATATACACACATACACAGTGTGACCCCACTATAACATGGTAGTTGGGAGCCATAGAACCTGACCGTGTTATAGACTGAACCGTGTTATAAGCAACCAGGTCAGTTAGCTGAAGAAAATTATGCATGTACCCGCCCAAGAAATGCATCAGGGTTAGGTAATAAATGCGGGCGGTAAAATATGTGCTTCATCTGCACAGTTACCATCTTAAATCGATGCATATTAAATGAGAAATACACCTGTAGTGAAAACAGAGAAGGCATATTTAGAGAACCATGAATTGGTACATATATGTGAATACTCTTTATATATGCATGTCTAACATATACCATGAATAGAGTATCAACACCATGTACTCACCCGCAAATCTCATCATATACATTGAAGCCACAAGTGATTCCATCGAATATATTCACACACACAGATTTAAAGTGTTCAATAATTTTGCAACAGGTCATTCTGGTCTGAATTCAGTGGAAAAACATACGACAATCATGTAACGAATGATGAAGTACATTTACTTTTCAGTACATTGCAAGTCGGTAAAGGTTAGTTTGCGTTTTAAGCCGCCAGTGGTAGTGTTTATAAGCATAAACTTTTTCCATGCAAAAAGGAAACTTTCACGGCACAGTTAAAGTGTTCCAGTCACGTTGGAAAATGCAAAAATCAATCAGATTCCATTACTTTTATTTAAGTTTGGTACTGGCTTCCTTTTGAAAAAACGTTCTTTGTTTTTATTGAAAACTGTAGTTGGCTTTCTTTGATGAAGGGTGCATACCCATTTCCTATTGTGGCAGCAACATCAAATAATTGTATTGCATGATTGAAACTGACTTTTTTTCTCCATTTGCTGAGTACATTTTCATAATAATTGGTGCTTCAAAGGTAATCTGCTTCCTTTGAAATTTCAGCCAACTATTTTATCTGGTTACATTTTTGAAATGGAATTGACCGTCGTTTGGACTATTCTAGTTAGTGTTCCTCCTTGCCTATTGAATAAACCAATAAGTAAGATGTGGTTTTTTTTTACATTTGTGGTAGCAGCATGATGCTGCCTTCCATGCATGCATCAGAAATTTAACAAAGAGTCAACAGACAATAGAGACTCTGGTGTTCTGGTCTGATGACAGGGATTATTACAGAAAATGTGAGTGTTCTGAAGAATTTAATTCTGAGTGAAAAGAAGAGGAATTTTACTTACCATCCACATATAAATGTCAGTCTATGTAAATATATTAATTACTAGCAAGTGGCCAAAAATCTGACGAAAGATAGATTATGAGTTATTGCCTCGTCCGGTTGATCTCCATTGCCAGAAATGTCAACAACAAAGAAGCTGATATCTCACAACATACAGTACTCATGCTAGATGTCAAGATAAGCGGATAATGATACAACAATGGACTGTCTAGATGGCTTGTCAATATGGATAAAGAATTTACGTAACAACAGATAAATTTCAGTGCATTTTATATCCAGTTTGCAGCTTCCTTTCACAGGACCTCTGAATTTCTCCACTCCAAACCAATGGCTGTATATACCAGTTTAAACAGCTAACAATGTCGCCAATTAAAAACAATCACCAGATGGTATATTTTGCCGCCAATAAGGAAAACAATCCAAGTTTGCTACATTGGCAAAGCCCTATGCAATCCCAGGATAAACTTTTTATATGTTATTTTTCGTACTTTTAAGAAGGAAAAACTACTTTTTCGTGTACGAGAAAAAAACATAAAGTTTCAGGAAAAATGCCATAATCGTCTTGCATTATTCATAAGCGATCTCTTTCCCACAATGATGATAAACTTTTTATGATTTTTTTTGTTCTTTTAAGAAAGAATGTTTTTTATGTGTACAAGAAAAATACATGTATATGAAATTTCAGGAGCCACACCATAACTGTTATATCAGAATTTGTGTTATAATGGAGCGTGCTACAGTGGGGTCACACTGTACGTGTATATATATATATATATATATATATATATATATATATATATATATATATATATATATATATATATATCAGGTGGATTAAAATAATAATATTTTCACAAACAGCAAAGCCGTAAGTTATAATCCCGGCTGTAGAATGTCTATCATATTCTATGAAAAACGCTGGAAAACGATGGAAAATTCTAGCATGGAAAACGCTGGAGTATTTGGACTAATATTCCAGCCTCTGTCCAGGGTAGGCTGGAAAACCCTGAACAATTCTTGCATGGAAAACACTGGACAATTCTAACATGGAAAACGCTGGAGTATTTGGTCTATTATTCCAGGCTATGTCCAGGGTAGGCTGGAAAACCCTGGACAATTCTAGCATGGAAAACGCTGGAAAATTCTAGCATGGAAAACGCTGGTGTATTTGGACTAATATTCCAGCCTATGTCCAGGGTAGGCTGGAAAACCCTGGACAATTCTAGCATGGAAAACGCTGGAGTATTTGGACTAATATTCCAGCCTACATCCAGGGTAGGCTGGAAAACCCTGGACAATTCTAGCATGGAAAACGCTGGAAAATTCTAGCATGGAAAACGCTGGAGTATTTGGACTAATATTCCAGCCTCTGTCCAGGGTAGGCTGGAAAACCCTGGACAATTCTTGCATGGAAAACGCTGGAAAATTCTAGCATGGAAAACGCTGGAGTATTTGGACTATATTCCAGGCTATGTCCAGGGTAGGCTGGAAAACCCTGGACAATTCTAGCATGGAAAACGATGGAAAACCCTGGACAATTCTAGCATGGAAAATGCTGGAGCATTTGGACTAATATTCCAGTCTTTATCCAGGGTAGGCTGGAAAACCCTGGACAACACTAAAATTTAGCTGAAAATTGTTGAAATATTTTATGAAAACGAGATTTTTAACAGTGATGCAACTTTTATTTGATGATAATTTCAAGAAGAACATGATCCAAATTACCCCAACCAACTCCTTGTATTGACCGTGATGTTTAGTAACTTTTAAACAAGGAAACAAAAATTAAAAACTATACTTGTCACTGGTAGCTTAATAGGTTGTGCACTAGTATTCAGTAGACAACATGGCTTAAGTTGTCATAAATATCGCTACACTTCTACTGGTGTGTCATAAAATCCAGATTACTGGCTCCTTAACATCATCCAAGTTTCTAAAAATAGGTTCTCTTACTCTAGTTATAGTTTGAATTTATTCTGAAGCAATCTTAACAACAAAATAACAGAAATTCACGTTAATTTCTATCTCAGTTTTAATTAAAAAAATTTAAAATATTTTTTTTTACATGTGTTGTTTCATAGTTCATTCACCACATTTCTTATTTTTCTGTTGTCACCACTGGAGTCTGTGGAAGTGATGGTACTCTTGATGGTTTAACCAAATCGCAAAGCTTCTATCTCACCATCACCTCCCCAATGTTATACTTCTCCTTCATGATTTCTGAAATACAAATCATTGTATATTAATGAATAGAATCAAGCAAGATTTCAAATTTATTTCAATCCCATATATATATATATAGAGAGAGAGAGAGAAAGTTGTTGTTGTTGTTGTGGGGTTTAACGCCATTTTTCAGCACACGATAGGCTATATATGGCGGCCAGTATTAATGGTGGAGGAAGAACCCGGGAAAACCCCGGAAAGAACCACCGACCCACGAGAAGCTACTGGCAAGCTTTCTCACATACCCATATTGGCTGAATCTTAGACTCGAACCGACGCAGGCAGAGGTGAGATGGCAGTGATCCGTAACGAAGAGCGCTTTAGACCACTCGGCCACTCGGGGCCCCAGAGAGAGAGAGAGAGAGAGAGGGGAGTGAGAGAATGAGAGTTATGCCTGAAACATTTCATGCAATTACAGTACTTTTACAATACCTGAGGTTGGTAATTGTAATGAGGCACTTGACTTGATGACTAACTTGATAGGCTTAAAAACCTGTGGTTTCCATCACAAATTAAACTGGCTACCTAACTGCTCCTGTGGCCCAAGTCTAAGTGGTTAGAGTGCCTGCTACGGGTGTGAGAGGTCACAGGTTTGAACCCTTAACCGAGTCATACCAAAGACTTATTAAAAAAATGGTAATATTAGCTGCCTTGCCTGGTGCTCAGCATTAACCCTTTACCTCATGCAAGCGTCTTTTGACGCCTCTACTCCATTCACGTGGAAGCGCCGTTTGACGCCTGCTGTAAACATCAGCCATTTTAAGCTGGTTTTCATAGCGCCACCTTCGGGGAAAACCCCCATTTAGATACTACATTCATTTCTGTGAATGACAATTACATCGGATCACGTGGTCACTGTTTATGCCCTGGTCGATATCTGCTATTTAAAGTAACTGGGTCATAATCTTCACTCTCCAAAATGGAGGTTGCGGATTTCATTCAGTACTTAGGAAGTTTTCACGATTAGAATCAGAACTACGAAAGATTCAATAACTTATGTAAAGGCTCTGATATTGATGCAGGCAGCAATTAGTTTTCATAAATTATCAAATTCAGATGACTTAGTGATGTAGATGCAGATGACAAATTGTAAATTTCAAGTATGAGAAATGGCAGCTACGATTGGTCACGCAGCCTCACTGACATGACGGTGAATGAGTCCTCTCAAGATTTTAAAGCACGTAAAAAATTCTTCAGTGAAAAATAATTACGCAGCTATAACAATCAGACTTTTAATCTTAAATTTTTCCACACACAATAGATGTGTACCAAAAATGTAAAATGGTTACAATTGCTGTTTAACATAAAATACACTACAATGCTTAACAGTTAACAGGCAGGCCTATGCGTATGGAGTCGTATAGGTAACAGGTGCTCTATTTATAGCATGCTGCACTTTGTAATTATGCTCTATAAGGTAAACGGTTAAAAGGTTAGTGTTAGGACTGGTCAACCTGGTGTCAAGATAATGTGAATGGGTGGGAGACATTATGCTACACATCTGTGGCATGATATCCCAGTGCTAGACATCACTATAAATTGCCACACTGCAGACATCGTAGCGATGTGACTAAACATTTGTTAAAGCTACGTTACTAAACATCTGAATCACACACACACAAACTGGCTACCATATACATGCAGTTGTGATTATACCATTTAAACTGAAAGTAGATTTACATTGTCCATTTGAATATTGCCTGTCTACACTATAATGTTTCAAGTAGTAGTTGTGGATACGTTTAAATTTCATAATAATGTTCCAGCCTTAGTTCATAAAAAAATTTTGTTACAATTTGGCATATATTTTGTCATAGGTTAACAAAGTTTAAAACGCATGGTTAATAAGTTAAAATATACCATAAATTATCTGAATTCTGGACTGGTCTTGGAGAGGTGGCCTTGTGTGTGCTTATTATTGGCTCTTGCCCCAGTTAGTGTCTTGCCAATATATTCAACAGAGCTGTACAGCATTCTGAATATTTATCTAGCAGCTTTGTTAAAATCCAAAATCTGACATATTTCTGCCTCATGCTGGGTGTGAAAAAAAATTTAATCCAAATTTTCACCATGATGATTCATATGCACTAAGTTTCTGATATATTTACTTATCTATATACACAACTCCAGGTTACAGCTAATGTTCTAGACATTTGAATTTGAAACAAATGTGGTATTACCTCTCGCTTGCTTAATTCAAAATTAAAAGATCGAAGAATTTCAATGAAGCTGTCGCCATCAAGTTGTTTACATAACTGTGCCTTGCCACTTTTTTCTGAAATTAAAGGACACAAACTAAACAAGTATTTTTGGTGAGGAAAATTGATAATCATTTCCAACAGTTTACAACTGTACATTCTTATTAATTATACAATAAGTTACTATTAAATATTACTGAAATGGCTGAATATAAATTGGATAGACAGAAACAAGCCATAATCTGAATTGAAGATTAATTGGAAAAGAGATCTACCGGTATATTTCCGAGTCACAGTCTAAAATTAATTAAAACAAATATAACTTATTGCTACAAATAGCACACTGTCTGGAAAATAATAACGAAAATGTAAAAAATACAAATACCAGTCAGATCATTAATAAGGGTGAATAAAATTTAAAGTGAAATTTACAATTTGGAAATATATATTCGCAAGGCCGGCACGTACCAACTTTTTTGAAAGAGAGACACGAGATGACTGGTCACTGTGCATTAGGATAAGTAAAAAATGTTGCCAATTATGTAAACAAAGCTTAAAACATAACACATACCTTTCAATATCCTTACAAGTTTGACGTTTAATTTATCAGTCTTCAAACAGCATAAAAAAAAGAAATTGTTCCATAGGATATATTTCGTAATAGCTTTCCGTAAATTTACGTCACGCGAAGTCTTTCGCAGCTAAGGTACTTGGCGGCCGTGCAAATAATTTTGCTACAACTGGACTGAGTAATGACTTACCTGCTATTTTCGCAATAATACACTCATGGTATCCCTTGAATCCACGACAAACCGCCATCACTTTCTCTCCCGTGCGATATTCCTTCATTTCTTTTCGTGGCGAGTGTACATCAGCCATACAGATTATGCCTCATTCACCCATATAACCAGTGATATTTCTGGTTCAGTGGTCATCTTAAAATCCTGCGATACTTTATATTTTACAATTTCAATGACACTCCAATCGAAAATTGCGCCCAAATTCTAGACTGGTTATCCACAGCGTTTTACGGTGCCAAATTTGGAACCAAACTTTACAGAAACGTTTTTTGTTTTTTGTTTTTGTTTTTTCTTTTTACAGAAAATTTGGTTCTAACGCACGAAATCGAAATATGCCGGCTTTTTCAATGTAGTAATTGGTTAAAAAAAATAAGTACATAATTTTATATCCCATCATAGTCAGCTTCATCAGCCATCATCATACGGAACAACCTCGGCTATTTCTGCGTGACAAAAACGTGACTCCGATACATGAAGGCGAATACTTGACAGAAAAATCAGACATTTTGTTCTCTTTTGATTATGATTTATCTAAAGAGTTAATATCTATACATCGGATACCAACGCCGTGATTTGGATATGTTGGGGAATGATTGGTTTACAGTAAAGTGGTTTTAGAAGACAAAGTTTACGACCAAGAGGCAATATCGTGTCGAGGTGTGGAACACAAATGGAAAGACAACACAAATTGGACACCCAAATATTATAGGTGAGTATGAAATAAACGGAGTCTCGACTTTATCTCGTTTGCCCAAGTATAAACTGACTATATGATTAACCGCCCAACACTATATATGTATGACTGATAATTAAATTGTAAGCAAGTATTTAAATAAATGTGAAAAGATATACAAGGTCAAAAACAAGTTTCCTTTTGCACCAGTTTTAAAATTAGAGTAGGTATTTTTGTTTTTCAATATATATGTATATATAACTTTCAAAGCAACCTAATTTGTGGAATTTTATTTTAACAGCCATAACCTTGTAATTGTCAGTCTTGGAAATGTTAACTCCAGTGATGTAACCCCAAACAGGGTTTGCTCTGGTATTATGATAAAAGTTGTGAATTTCTTGAGTATTTATAGATCTAGTCCAAAAAGGTCTTTAGGTTACTGCTAAATTTTCAGACTGCTACATATATAAGTAAAATCATAACTTAAGTAACTTAAGTCCTGGAAAAAGAAATTTTGAAAAATTTCACATTAATCTTAGCAAGATTAAAATGTACACAAGTTTTACCATGAAGATGATTTTTGAACGATATGTTAATGTTTTAATCAGTCTGACTGTACAGTCTGTAAACATTTTAATGCTGTTTGTGTATTACAGGTACTGGTGTTCAGGACAAAATATATAAGCAGTTTGAAGTTAATTCCACAAAGTCCACTCCTAAAAGCACCATGTACTGGAGGAAGAGAAAACAATGGTAATTCCAGGAGTAATAGAGAGTTTTTTTACATTTTAAACAATGTCTGCAGCTGTGTCCCACAACAATGTTTATTTGTGTGAAGGTAAGCATTATTCTTTATACATCTGTTCTTACCTAGTACATTCACAGCTTAACATGGCTCATATCTTAAACACAGTTTCATTACCATATCAATAATTTAAGGAATAAACAAATTTCACTGTACAACACTAAGTGGAATTTTCAGAGTTCAACAAATTCTGAGTATATGGTGAAATCATTCAGTATTTACAAACAGAATATTCAATGTATGTGTTTGAACAGAACATTAACTCTGTATGGGTTATCCAACACACCATACACAATATATGCACAATGTACACCATATTTAACCAAATCAGCCAATTACAGAAATTCCAGGAAATATCTGATCAGTATTGATTCTTGCAGAACAAGATATAATAATTTATTGTTATGCATTGTCATACTTCAGTTTTTAATTATTTAAAATGTTAAATATAATTTTTACTTTCATTTTTCTTATAATGCCCTAAAACGTTATGAAACTTGAGTTGTTTTTCAGAAAACATCACATACATTTATGAAGTGTATGTTGTATCACATGTACTTTGTATGATTGAGTATATTATTGTGTATCAAGTACTTGTCATCTACATGCATTCATTGTGTATCATGTTTGCATTACCCATGTTTAAATGATGCATGCATTAACATTGGATTTGTCAAACTAAACTACTGTAACAGTGTAATATTAACTGTACATATTCAATTCCCACAACAAAACAATAATGTTTGAATGTTAAGATTTTAATATGAATTATACATGTTCACTAAAATTTGTATTTCTCATTACAGTGTTGTTGATCTAGGTGAATCCAGTTCTGTTGGTCTTGGATATTATGAAATTGGTGACAGTACGTAATACTAATCTTCAGATGTAATGAGAATATCAACAGATGAACCAACTAGATATGGTGACAGTGACATGAGTTTTTCATCTGACTCAGAAGAAAGTATAGAGTTTTAATCAAGTTCAGACGATGAACAGTATCATCAGGTGAATGAAGCAACTCAGTCTTACCCATCCCATGTCACAGATCCCCCACTTTATGTCATAGCCCCATAACAAGATATATATTGTAGCGAAATCACAAAGTCTGAACATGTTATTGTCCTTGGGGCTTTGCCAACAAGACATAATTTGTCAGATGCTAAATATGTGACTTTTTGGACTTAATTCAGTTGCATCTTCCTTCAGCAAACACAGGATTGACAATTGTCAAAGATTTGAAGGAAAAATTTGAATTCAGTAAAGAGTATCTCAAATACAATTTTTATTGTGAGATCTGCAAAAAATTGTACTCCGATAAAGAAGAAATGTGTGAAACTGGGGGCTGTACAGGTGTACATAACTAATAATTATGAGCAAACATCTCTTTGGAATGAAGTTGGCTCTGACAAGAAAGAAGACTTCTTTCATCATCAAAAATAGGATCAAGTGTCTTCGAGAACCTATTATTGTTGTTGAAATTGGAAATGCCATTTATGGTACTGTTCTCCCCAATCATCATGAAAAGGACTAAAATGGCTCTCACCATTGCACAGCAGAATTTCATACTTATACACTGTAGTGTCAAGCTCAAGTGGTGAACAGATTTGGACATATTTATGATTTTATATGCACCAGATATTTTCTGGTCAGGATTTAACTAATTTTTCAGGATATCTTTTCATACATGTATAGTTTGTGTTACACCAACATTTTTGTATAGTGATGTTCTTTTGATAATGAACATTTAATTACATATGTGGTACATACAATAAATGATGTACTACTTCAACACTTGTAGTTTGTTTTTTTAAAGCAGGTGTCAAGTGTGTGTGTGTGTATGGTTTAGTTTGTTTATTTGACTTGTGTCCTCTATTTCTCAGTATATATTTATCATACATTTGAAATAATAGTTTAGTTTCAAGTTCAAAAATCTGTGTTACAGCGCAGTTTAGTCATGATTGCTCTTTCTTTAGGTAATTCAAAATAATTCTTTGTACTAATCTTGAAAATTGACTAAGTTCTTTTCCAGGGTTTTCCATGCTGAAATTTATCCCAAAAATTCTAAGTCCAAACTGTCCATCCTTTTCCAGGGTTTTCCATGCTGAAATTTATCCCAAAAAATTCTAAGTCTATACTGTCCATGCTTTTCCAGGGTTTTCCATGCTGAAAAAAATTCAGAGTCCAAAATGTCCATCATTTTCCAGGGTTTTCCATGCTGAAAAAAATCAAAGTCCAAAATGTCCATCGTTTTCCAGGGTTTTCCATGCTGAAAAATTTCAAAGTCCAAAATGTCCAGTATTTTCCAGGCATGTCCAGCATTTTCCATGCATAATGTCTAGGCTTTCCATGCAAAATTCTGCAGAATATTTCATTTTTCCATCGTTTTCCAGGGTTTTCCATGTTTTTCCATCATATTCCATCCTTTTCCAGAGTATACGATGGAAAAAGTACAGCCGGGATATGCTGGATTTTTTTGTAACTCCAGATGAAATCTATTCATTACTTAACATGCAGGAAGGAACAACTTTCTATACTGAACTTGTTTCTGAATCAGAGCTTAGAAGATAAAACTCACTTATCAGCATGCACTAAGGTTCACTTTAATCTTAATCATAGGTTGATCACAGCAAATATCAGCAACTGAGGAAAACAGTAAGTTCTGCATGATCCAGTCTGTTGCTATCAACTGCATTCTTGAGATTTTGTGCACTATTTTACCCATCTATATGACAACACACTAAGTCTCATTTGGTGATGCAGTGACTACGTAATGCTTGTGTACTTAACATTGCTCACAACAGAGTACAGGGGTCATAACTTTCTAAAGAAGCAAGTAGTGGCCAGTCAAATATCCTTAGAAAAAATAATTTCCATGCCAGAAAGTTAATGCCATCTCCATGCCTGAAAGTTAATTCCATTTCATTACCTTAAAGTTAATGCTATTTCTGTGCCTGAAAGGTAAAGTCATTTCCATTCCTGAAAGATAATGCGATTTCCAAACATGAAAGGCAATGTCATTTTTGTCAAAGCTCAGAAAAAGCTCATTGTTCTTGTGTGAAGTATAATTTATTTATGTCAGATGACATGATAGGAAATCTTGTATTTTCACATGTGTAAATACAAGGATATCTTTTCTGCATATGAAAATAAAGAATGAAAAAAAATGTAAAAAGAATAGAACACCAATAATTTTCTATGTTTCGCCTTTAAAGTATTTAATATAATATAGTTTTACTGCATTAAATATTTTTACAAGCACTATGACAGAACCTTAAAAAATGCCTTAGTAAAAGGTGGATCCACTTATAACATGCACCGCTTTGTGGCTCCCATGAACCACATTATCAAGAGACATCACTATACAAAGATGACAGCCTTGGAATGTACCTCAGTATACAGTGGATCCGCTTATAACACGGGTCACTTTTGTGGCTCACATGAACCACATTATCAAGAGGCGTCACTGTAATATGATGACGGCCAGAGAATATACTGAATGAGCATAAGGTGTAGATCATTTACAACATGGGCCACTTCTGTGGCTCCCATGAACCACATTTTTAAGAGGCATCATTACACATGGATTCATCCAAAGATTACAGGACAATACTATATGTCCGATTCATCTGAGAAGACTGTACTTACCACAGCAGGACAGGCAGCATATGCGACAGTTGAAGCCCCCATACTGAGGGTCATTTTCAAATATGTTGGCATCCAGTTTGCCAGGATGTACTGCCAGTATGTCCACTGTACGTGTTGTCTCCTCCAGTACATGATCCAAGCTGTGCATTTGCATTATCTGATGGAAAAATATACACGATCACTTATCCACAAAATCAAGCTTTGTCCCATTTTATATACATTTTGTTTAAAACTCCATATCTAAGAAACTGCCAATTTTAAATTAAAAATTCTGATGCCAATCCACAGTTTGACAAAAGCAAATGCCATGCTGCTTGGTTTTAAATTAATTCCAACAATAAAGTTTGCATGTTTGTTATAGACAGAGACTTTTACTTTCTCCAAAGGACCTTTTTAACTGTCTCCCATATGATCATTTGGATAAGAATTATAAGGCTGTAAAAATTTTTAAAAATGGCTATCTTGAGAAACCATCCATGCCACAAATAAACAAAGGTTCCTTGAACAGAGTGATCCTTTAATATCTACAGGGAATTTTCAGGAATTCAAAATCACAAGACCATTTCTTTTTTCAACTACAGGTGATGATCTCTATACTCCAATTCAGTGTACATGCTTTCATTATGACATCAATTATTACAAAGAAATAACACTTAATTTGCACCTCTGTACTCATTTTTATGCCATCACTGGCACCATGTGTATGCAGCCAATGTACATATTATATGTATTACTTTGTTCAAGGGGCCCCGAGTGGCCGAGTGGTCTAAAGCGCTCTTCGTTACGGATCACTGCCATCTCACCTCTGTCTGCGGCGGTTCGAGTCTAAGATTCAGCCAATGTGGGTATGTGAGAAAGCTTGCCAGCAGCTTCTCGTGGGTCGGTGGTTCTTTCCGGGGTTTTCTCTGGTTCTTCCTCCACCATTAATACTGGCCGCCATGTATAGCCTATCATGTGCTGCAAAATGGCGTTAAACCCCACAACAACAACAACAACAACTTTGTTCAAAATTATGGATAAATAATCATTACTTGGAAACTTAGAGGTAAAATTGTCAAAGAACCTCTTTAATTTACAAGTATCCTATGGGGAAAATTACTTTTAATTTACATCAATTTTTAATTATGAATGTAAGATCAACACCAATTTTATTTTGGCACAGTCAGAAGACTTTTGGCAAAACACCAATATACCGATATGAGCATCCATTCAATGCTTAAATATTTGTTGATGTTTTTAATCAATTTATTTACTTAAAATGCACATACAAACTGTTTGTCATGAAACAGTGTTTCCCAACCTGTGCACCATGTACCCTTGGGATCCGCAGAGTTATTCCAAGGAAGTCTAAAAGTACAACCATTAGCATGTGTGGGTGTGCCAAATCATTTGGGAAGTTAAGAAGGGGTCCTCATAATCAAAAAATTTGGAAACCACTGATCTAGAGCTCCACTGAAGAGCATCTGAAAAAACAATTCCTGCACATGCCTCATTCCCTTAATGATAACACAGAATGAAAATCCTATCTGACTAATGACACCTCATTCCCTTAATGACAACAAAGAATAAAAATCCTATCTGACTAATGACGTGTTGTGATGTGATTTGGATTTTTAACAATTTTTCAGTCATATCGCTACGATGTCTGCAATGTGGCAGTTTATAGTGATGTCTAGCACTTGGGCATCATGCCGCAGACATGTAGCATGATGTCCCACCCAGTCACATTATCCTGACACCGGGCCGACCAGTCCTAACACTAACCTCTTAATGCTGAGCGCCAAGCGAGGCAGCTGTTAGTACCGTTTTTGTAAGTCTTTGGTATGACTTGGCCGGGGATCGAACCCACGACCTCCCGCATCCGAGGCGGATGCTCTAACCACTAGGCCACCGGAGCGGTTAATGACACCTTTAAGTTTCTCTTCAACTAACTGATTGTATGGGAAGGCAACTCTCTAACCCTAATGACTGCATATAAAGTTGTCACTATTTACGATATTAATACTTCTTTGATTGTTGAGATAAAAGCACCAAAATTAACCATTTATTTCTTGTACAGCATTCAATAATCTTACCATCTTTTATTCAATTCCATCAAATAGTTTGCAAATGTTTCAGGCAGCACAAGACATGAACAATTAAAATTACCTCGTCAGTTATGGTGGATGGAGTAAGATAGGTAATCAACGGAGTCATTAGAGTACTGGATGGAGTCATTTGAGTACTGGATGTAGTAATTAGAGTAATGGAAGGAGTAATCAGAGTAATAGCTTGAGTAATAAGAGTACTGGATGGAGTAATCAGAGTAATGGAAGGAGTAATCAGCATAACAGATTGAGTAATTAGCGTAATAAGACTAATGGATGGAGTAATTAGAGTAATGGATGGAGTAATCAGAGTAATGGAAGGAGTAATTACAGTAATATAAGGAGTAATGGAAGGAGTAGTTAGAGTAATGGAAGGAGTAATCAGAGTAATAGATGGAATAAGATTAATAGATGGAGTCATTAGTTTTAGTTCATACCTGATAAAGTTTTGTATTTGCATAGCATTGAAATCCATCGTATTCCTTCATCTTTTTGCCTGCTGCCAGTTCTGCATCAAATTTGGCATCATGATGGACTTGGCTAGAGATAAGAACAATACGACAATCGTCCCCCGACTTTTCCATAATTGGCAGGAAGTGGGCGACTATCAGAAAATGACTTAGATAATTCACCTGAAAAGCAAAATAAAATGATGTTATTTTAATGATAAAGATACTGGGACTTGAAAATTGATCAAAGATATAATTTGTATTCATGTAGAAAACTGGCAAAAACAAAATTTTCATTACAGCCTCAATATCAAAACTCAAGGAAGCTGACAAAGATATGGAGACAAAATCTGTAGAGTCAAGCATTTAGTAAATTAATTTTAGCAGTTGTTATAATATATGACAATTTAAAATTAGATCCTAACGTAAACCAATCTACACACAGAATGCATGGATCTGAGACAACTCATCAAAGGAAGTCATGTCCAAATGACATCAATACTGTGTGTTTGTGTTTGTTTTTATTTTTAACATCACTTTACGAATTTTAGTCATATGGCTACGATGTATGCAGTGTGGCAGTTTATGGTGATGTCTAGCATGAAGGCATCATGCTAGACATGTGGCATCATGTCCCAGACAGTTATATTATCCTGACACCAGGCCAACCAGTCATAACACTAACCTCTTAATGCCGAGTGCCAAGCAAGCCAGCTGCTGTGCCAAGCAAGCCACCTGCTAGACTAAGTATGGCACCATTTTTATAAGCATTTGGTATCACTTGGCCAGGGTTGGAATCTGCAACCTCCCACATCCATGGCAGACACTATGACCACTTAGGCCAGCAGAGCGGTCGACCTCAATACTAATTTTCATTCACAGACTTTTGGTTTGTTTATTCAATATCTTTCTGATTGTTAAATTAGGTCAACTTAAACTGATTAAATTCACCGGCTAAATTTTGATTATTGTATCAAAAGGTTACTTGTACACAAACTACCAGACCCTTATAGCAGATATAGTGATAGGATCATGGCTTATTGTATGTTAGTCCATAAATTAGTGGTTTTTCCAAGAGGAATTTAATTTGAAAATTAACTCCTGGACCAGTGAAAAACAATACAATTTTTTTCACTGCAATCAACAGATATCAATATTAATATGATGGAGAAAATTTTATCTGCAATTTTGTCACTTGCTTTGTTGAGTTGGAAATATAGACACCTGTCATACAGGACTACCTAGTTCAAATCCCACAATGTACTTAGTTTTTTCAACTTTATTTACATGCATTTTTTTTATGCCTTGAATTAAGAATATTACTGATGCAAACAGACACAAAAATTACAGCAGAACATACATGTTAAACAGTGACATTATAACAGAATACTAAAGGAAATTTCTACTTCAATTTGTTTTCATATTGCTACTCAATACACTGAAGTATATCAAGAAAATTTGCTTATACTGAGTCAATAATGAAAATATTTCATTTCATGGGTTGTATTTCACACATTTAATGAAATACATGTATTATTCACTTCATACAAGTAAATATACTACATTTAATTGGAATTGAGAAGGATGACAAAGATATAAAGACCGCATTTTATTTCAGACAAAATACATGTACATAATTGTTAGGTTTTTTTCCATCACTATCTTTCAGACACAATGTCACAGATCAATTAAGGTAGTATAATACTTAAGAGCTAAGTATAAAGGCTATTACTTGAATCAAGACTTAATATCAAACAAACACAAGAGTCCCTAGAAGAGACTGCTGCTCAGCTATTAATTTTTTTTCTCCATGAATTGAAGACAAGACTATTTCTTCTTTTTAACTGCCAAGTGTTGATAACACCTCTAATGCTATGCTTCATAAAATTTTCATAACTTAACCTCTATGGTGGCCTTGATGGATGTAAGATTAACATAATTTTCACTGAGGATGAACAAGACAAAAATAGAAGACTGGTAAGAGCCCCATGCTGATATGACCATCCATTCAGAAGAATTTGTAACAAGATTTTGTATATGTTCATTATGGAAGCCATATTGGATGACTGCAGGACACCCCATGCTGTTATGACCATCCATTCAGAAGAATTTGAAACAAGATTTTGTATATGTTCCTTATGGAAGCCATATTGGATGACTGCAGGACGTCATTATCATTTAGGACCAACTAAATATTGTAAGAAATAAAATATAATGCAAGACTCCCATTAAAACACATATGTCTATCCCATTTTGAATTGTATAATGTATCACTGGTATATCCAAAAATATTTTCTTCTTTTATGCCAATATATCTACTAAAACGTCTGGGTCAGACAAAATCATTGCAAACTAAAGACCTTTGGTTTCTGACATCATTGTTTACTTCCAACAGGCCATACACAAGTCATGTGACCAACGAGGGTACATAAACCTGACACAGAGATCAGTTAAATCAATGTATCAACAAAAACATTGCCCTCCCAAAATGTTACAGGGACAATGAAACCATTAAAGGACTTCAGGTGACTTAACCACTCCAGCTGATGACAGGAAATGCTGCCACTTTCCTTCAAGCAGCATTTTCTTCTAAATATCAGATGATGTGTGTTGGTGGACACTATGTCTATATGATGTGTGTTGGTGGACACTCTATATCTATATGATGTGTGTTGGTGGACACTCTATGTCTATATGATGTGTGTTGGTGGACACTCCATGTCTATATGATGTGTGTTGGTGGACACTCCATGTCTTTATGATGTGTGTTGGTGGACACTCCATGTCTATATGATGTGTGTTAGTGGACACTCTATGTCTATATGATGTGTGTTGGTAGACACTATGTCTATATGATGTGTACTGGTGGACACTCTATGTCTATATGATGTGTGTTGGCGGACACTCTATGTCTATATGATGTGTTGGTGGATACTCTATGTCTATATGATGTGTGTTGGTGAACACTATGTCTATATGATGTGTGTTGGTGGACACTCCACGTCTATATGATGTGTGTTGGTGGACACTATGTCTATATATGTGTTGGTGGACACACTATGTCTATATGATGTGTGCTGGTGGACACTATGTCTATATGATGTGTTGGTGTACACTATGTCTATATGATGTGTGTTGGTGGATACTCTATGTCTATATGATGTGTGTTGGTGGACACTCTATGTCTTTATGATGTGTGTTGGTGGACACTATGTCTATATGATGTGTGTTGGTGGATACTCCATGTCTACATGATGTGTGTTGGTGGACACTATGTCTATATGATGTATGTTGGTGGACACTATGTCTATATGATGTATGTTGGTGGACACTCCATATCTATATGATGTGTGTTGGTGGACACTCTATGTCTATATGATGAGTGTTGGTGGATACTCTATGTCTATATGATGTATGTTGGTGGACACTCCATGTCTATATGATGTGTGTTGGTGGACACTCCATGTCTATATGATGTATGTTGGTGGATACTCTATGTCTACATGATGTGTGTTGGTGGATACTCTATGTCTATATGATGTATGTTGGTGGACACTCCATGTCTATATGATGTATGTTGGTGGATACTCTATGTCTGTATGATGTGTGTTGGTGGACACTCCATGTCTATATGATGTGTGTTGGTGGATACTCTATGTCTATATGATGTGTGTTGGTGGATACTCTATGTCTATATGATGTATGTTGGTGGACACTGTGTCTATATGATGTGTGTTGGTGGATACTCTATGTCTATATGATGTGTGTTGGTGGACACTGTGTCTATATGATGTGTGTTGGTGGATACTCTATGTCTATATGATGTGTGTTGGTGGACACTCCATGTATATATGATGTATGTTGGTGGATACTCTATGTCTGTATGATGTGTGTTTGTGGACACTCCATGTCTATACGATGTGTGTTGGTGGACACTCCATGTCTATATGATGTGTGTTGGTGGACACTCCATGTCTATATGATGTATGTTGGTGGACACTCTGTGTCTATATGATGTGTGTTGGTAGATACTCTATGTCTTTATGATGTGTGTTGGTGGATATTCTATGTCTATATGATGTATGTTGGTGGACACTCTGTGTCTATATGATGTGTGTTGGTGGATACTCTATGTCTATATGATGTGTGTTGGTGGACACTATGTCTATATGATGTGTGTTGGTGGATACTCCATGTCTACATGATGTGTGTTGGTTGATACTCTATGTCTATATGATGTATGTTGGTGGACACTATGTCTATATGATGGATGTTGGTGGACACTATGTCTATATGATGTGTGTTGGTGGATACTCTGTCTATATGATGTGTGTTGGTGGACACTCCATGCCTATATGATGTGTGTTGGTGGACACTATATCTATATGATGTGTGTTGGTGGACACTATGTCTATATGATGTGTGTTGGTGGATATTCTATGTCTATATGATGTGTGTTGGTGGACACTCTGTGTCTATATGATGTGTGTTGGTGGATACTCTATGTCCATATGATGTGTGTTGGTGGACACTATGTCTATATGATGTGTGTTGGTGGATACTCCATGTCTACATGATGTGTGTTGGTTGATACTCTATATGATGTATGTTAGTGGACACTATGTCTATATGATGGATGTTGGTGGACACTATGTCTATATGATGTGTGTTGGTGGATACTCTCTGTCTATATGATGTGTGTTGGTGGACACTCCATGTCTATATGATGTGTGTTGGTGGACACTATCTATATGATGTGTGTTGGTGGACACTATGTCTATATGATGTGTGTTGGTGGATATTCTATGTCTATATGATGTGTGTTGGTGGACACTCTGTGTCTATATGATGTGTGTTGGTGGATACTCTATGTCTATATGATGTGTGTTGGTGGACACTATGTCTATATGATGTGTGTTGGTGGATACTCCATGTCTACATGATGTTTGTTGGTTGATACTCTATGTCTATATGATGTATGTTGGTGGACACTATGTCTGTATGATGTGTGTTGGTGGATACTCTGTGTCTATATGATGTGTGTTGGTGGACACTCCATGTCTATATGATGTGTGTTGGTGGACACTATGTCTATATGATGTGTGTTGGTGGATATTCTATGTCTATATGATGTGTGTTGGTGGACACACTATGTCTATATGATCATCAATGGAGGAGTAGCAAAATTCAAGAATATATTGGACGTAAGATGAGCATCAGTTTTATTCACGACCAAAACTCCATGTCATTATGACTCCCTGTTTAGCAGGATTAACATTAACAAGATTTTCAAGATGGCTGCTATAGTAGCTGTATCTGAGATCAGATTAATACCAATTTTCATTTAAGACAAATGAGATATTACAAAAGTCTTCTGGCGAAAACCCAATATCGATATGACTTGCTATCTAGGAGGAGTAACAATAACAAGATTTACAATTTGGCCACTGTAGCAGCCATACTGTATATCACATCAGCACAATTTTCATTTCAGACCAACCAGACACCATAAGAATTCTTTGGGTGAAACCCCATGTTAGTATGACTTTATGTTCAGAAGGAGTAGCAGTAACAAGATTTTAAAGACTTCTATCCCATGATGCAAATGCATGTATAAAATAAGCTATTTGTTTTATTTAAAGTTGCAAGCAAAAAATGGTGATTCTGATTTACAGGCACATTACTGTGAAACGCTTTATTTTTGTGGGTTTCAAATTTTATGGTTTGGGTTTAAAAAATTACATATTTGTGGGGTACCTAATTTTGTTGATCTATCATTACAAAAATGCACAAAAGCAGTTACACTGACATTCATTTCCAAACATTTAAAAGCAAACAGGATTAATCCATACTGTAGTAATTACATCAATTAAGATATTAATTTGCAATACATGGTGTAATTAAGTTAATTGGCAATATATGGTGTAAATACTGAAATGCTAAAAAAACACCAACTTCCTTTTCCACACATGTTTGGGTTAATGCATTTAATACCAGTATTTTAATCTTAAGTAATTAGGTTCTCATGGACCACTCCAGTAGCTAAGTGAACTTAGAATGTTCATCTTGGATGCAGGAGGTCTTGGGTTGGAATCCCCAATGAATTGTACCAAAGACTTATTTTTAAAAAAGTACTAGAAGCTACCTCGCTGCTTGGTGCTCAGCATTAGGAGGTTACTGTCTGGACTGGTCATCCTGGTGTCAGGATAATATGACTGGGTGGGGCATGAAGCTATATGTCTGTGGCATGATGCCCCACTGCTAGATATCACTATAAAATGCCACACTGTAGACATCATAGCGATATGACTGAAAAAGTTTTAAAGCTACGTTAAAAATCCAAATCATACACACACACAGGTTCTCATGTGTTCTTAAAGACTGTTCTCACAGCATAACATTCTCAACAGTTTGGCATTAAGTGCATGAACAATGCCAATATCTGTAAACCTAAAAAAAAAATAATTTCAAAATAATCTTTGAAACTCACAGAAGCAATGAGGATTCCATGTTTCAATTTGTTCACCGAATTCTGATACTCTATTTGAACTTAAAGAAAAAACACAATTATACTAATGTTTGTTGCAGCCAGATGTATGGATAAGTTGCAAACCCCTAGTCTTAACTGTTAACAACTTTTATGATGGGGAACTCAAATCACAATTTCATGTGTGGTATTCAATACAGGTGAGCAATCAGTTAAGTGAACTGGAGGACAGTCACTAGTGACCTTAAAACATCTTCCATTATTCCAATTCATGCAAACTGAGTTATCTACATACATGACAAAGTAGCGCCTCAGACAGACCTGACTGAATTGGCTAATTAGAAAATGGGACTAATCTGCTGATTGTTTACTTAGCAGTCAGTTGATATGTGCAAAATTTATCTACAAGCAGGAATAATATGTACTTTTGAAAATAAATAAGGACACAGACAGTGATTACATCTGCCTTTATTACTATACATCAGGTAGAACCATTACAATCCTACACAAGTTTTCATGCTCATGAAATTTTGCATTTAAATTAAACTGTAATAAGTCAGCGTCAGTGTTCCTCACCATTCGTGTACATATCCAAATGTATATTTCACATTCTAAGCACTGTAACTGATAATTGTGGTATTAAAACAAAGAAGGATTTAGGTTATGGTTTCCATTCCATATTTTGGGGGGGGGGGCATATGAATGTCAATTTGGTTGGTATTTCATTGTGACTTTAAATGCGTGGTCTAAGAAAAATGGAACCCCACATTTGAAGTGATTCACTGTATGTGATTGCAGTACTGGGTCTTTTCTGCTCTCAGTTGGATGCAGTGCAGACTGATTTACAATTACATTATGTGATAGCAAAACTTGGTCTATCCTACTCTCAGTTGGACACAGAGCATACATGCCAACATGGAGAGGGGTAAAGCAAAGTTATCATTAACATAAGTGGCAAAAGCAAAATAAAAAGTGTAATATATATATTAAATGCCATAATTACAGTATACTGTATGAAAAAATGCACATTCATATTTGCATATTAACCTGAATCTACATCTATTCAAAAATTCTTGTCACAAATGGGCAAAAATTACCAACGAGGCTTAGAACCAGAATACAAACACAAACAATACTGACAAATTATTTATATTCAATGCTCACTTTAACTAGTCTACATAATATGTAACTTTTGCTGAATAATCGTGAAGGTCACAAATTCTCCAATGAGCATGGTGATTTCTCAATCAAAGTGCTATTGCGTTACTCTCATATTCTCCTTTCCAAATTTGTAAAGCGGTGTTGATTTGTCATTTTTCTGATCTTACATGCTTAGAAGTTTCAAAAGATCCATCTGCTCAAACAATTTTCAACATACACAAGGTACATTGTTACATCCTGTTTTGCTTTATATCTGGTGCCATTTTCTTTAAAATTACAGACTGGTTGGCTACCTAACTATATTATCAATAAAATGAATCTGTGAGACAAAGTTTCAAACTGAAGAAACCAGTCTGTTTTCTGTGCAACGTGTCATCATATACAGTTGTTATAAATGGAAAATAAGGAAAGCAAATGTAAACTAGGATGGATAGTGTACTCTTAAGAAATTTTTACATTTTAAAATATTTTCAAATGTATACAATGAGTGGGATAAAAAAATAATAAAAAAGTGACAAACATGACATTTTATTGCTTTAAAAAAAATACTTTTAAGTGTAGCAGAAAAGCATAATCCACCTATAGGCCAGTATAAAATGTAATTAGATGAAAAAAAGCTTAATGATTACTTAGAAGCATAATGGTTTGGCATGTATGCATGGAGTACAGTCTGATTTAAAAGCACATGTGGTAGCAGAAATGAATCTATTCTGTTCTCATTTGGACACAATGCAAAACTTCAATTCAAGGCAGATCTGGGTCTATTCTGTTCTCAACTGTGTGCAGTGCACACCATACACAAACAAAAATGTTCAGTCATACCATACCTGATATACTGCATCATGATTGTCTTCTGTCATTCCTGAAAAAGACAATGGATGTATACATTTATCATCACTGGAAAAGTCAAATGATATATCCATTTATCATCACAGGAAATGACAATGGATATATACATTTCTCATTACTGGCAAAATAAATGGATATACACATTTATTATTACAGGAAAAGACAATGAATATATGTATATGAATGAAAAAAGGCAATGGATAAATCACTTGTCAAGTTGATGAAAATATTTTCCCTTAGACCTTTAACAAGAACAAGAATTTGTCTTACATACATGTACAACTTAATATGTCCTCCATATACATGTATCTGGAGTTTACAGGAACAACGGACAAACATATATCTTTTCACTTGCATACTCTGCAAAAACACTGCATTTTGCCAGTGTACAGTGCTATCATGTTGGTATGTAACTTTTAAATATTCTAAGATACAAATTCAGGCAAGAATGTTAATGTTCATGCCCTTATTTGGCATTTAGCAAATATATCAGTCATTAGATACAGATACATGGCATCTTCCAATATTATTTAATATTTCTTCTCTCTCTCTCTCTTTCCGCCATATAAACAGATCATAAACAAATGTGTTTATACTGTACATTTATGAGTGTATTATGAAGCAATCAACAGCAAGTAGAAAATTGCCTACAATGAACCTCCAAACCAAAACAAGTGTAGCAGCACCAATTTATAATGCACTAGCTTGAGTCCATAACTACACTCACATTATGCACCAAACTGCTAAATAACACAAAAGAATTTGTAAATGAAAATGTGCATGAGTTGTAGGGGTGGGGTTTGATTGGGGGGGGGGGGATACAGAAAATGCCAACCCCCAAAACAACATTATTTATGTACACAATATAGATGTCTTTTTATAGTAATCTTGTTTTTCCAGCTCATCAAATAGTTAAATTTTGGGAAATAAAACTATCCTTAAAAAACTTATTATAATCCACTTCATTTCATTGGACAGGCCATAGTTAATGACTTATCATGAACAAGAAATGGGTCACATGGTTTTCATACATAACTTTGTTCATTTCAAGCCAACTTATGACACAAGACAGCAAAAATTCTAATTCGTTGATATTCACTGAGAAAAGATTGCTATTTCCATCACATTCCTTCTTTCAGAAATGATGATCACACCATGGAGTACATGCATGAGAAATGATGATCATACCATGGAGTATATGCATGAGAAATGATGATCACACCATGGAGTATATGCATGAGAAATGATGATCACACCATGGAGTACATGCATGAGAAATGATGATCACACCATGGAGTACATGCATGAGAAATGATGATCACACCATGGAGTATATGCATGAGAAATGATGATCACACCATGGAGTACATGCATGAGAAATGATGATCACACCATGGAGTACATGCATGAGAAATGATGATCACACCATGGAGTACATGCATGAGAAATGATGATCACACCATGGAGTACATGCATGAGAAATGATGATCACACCATGGAGTACATGCATGAGAAATGATGATCACACCATGGAGTATATGCATGAGAAATGATGATCACACCATGGAGTACATGCATGAGAAATGATGATCACACCATGGAGTATATGCATGAGAAATGATGATCACACCATGGAGTACATGCATGAGAACTACCAGCTATACTTGCTTATAAGCTGGGTTCAACTGCAAACAACATAGACCCTGATCCACCATCACATAATGTACCTGAAGATCAAAGTCTATGTTGTCTATGTCATGAACTCCCCTATACTAAGTCAAATACTTAAGATAGGGGACAATGAATGTTTGGGACAGGCAATAATCAAAGAACAAACACAAAAAGCTGAATATATGCAAATATTATTATATGCTCATTTCTTTCCCCATTAACTTTACATTGTCAGAATCATTCAATATTCCCCGATACTGAACGTGTGTGACAATACACATATAGCATTCACGTGAATAAAGGAACTACTTTCTATTGTAAACAAACTTTGATGCAGACGCCAGCACTTTTGATTTGTAAACAAATCATAGACACTCGCGTAAGAGGCTCTTTACGTTGTGGTTGTTTAAATTTGTTTCTGAATGAACTAAAACATGTTTCGTGGACTGCAAAAGAAACCAGCTGTTTGGCACATTCCGCGTTGATACAATGTTACGGATTTAGGCTAGCTACATTATATAAAAGACGGAAGATTAGGTCCTTACAAATAGCATACAAGTGACAAGGCATATACAGTCTTCTTTATCTGGTGATAAGAATGCAAAAATAAAATATACTTACAGTTTTACATCCTGAATTTCCTCAAAATGTTTTTTCTTAATTCTGCAAATCCAAATTACATGAGCCAAGTCATAGGTTTTCAATCTGGATTACACATTTTGAAATTCTGCTGTAATTTCAATGATAAGTGCAACTGCATCCTCCTTACTGCACTCAAAATGAAATAAGCATTAAATTCCATACAGTCTTTTTGATAATTGCAATTTAAAGACTTCATATTTTTCCCACGTTATTATTTCAAACATTCAATGACAGAAACAGAAACACATCTGCACACGTAAACACGCTTCTCCCGCGCCACTTCAGTCCAATGTATTTCACGTATAATTTGCACAGATGAATCCAGTCTAAAATCACAAACTTTCGTTGAATCGAAACAAAATACCAAATATATTCATTCCAGATCAAATGGAAAAGTTGTTGCAATGCGCATTCATTCACAATATGACTGCAAATTTCAATTTTGACTAGACACGCCATTTTCTTTCAAAAGTTATGTCAAGCACGCGACTAAGTTCAAATTTATCTGGGCGCAGTTATGTGTGCATTAATAATGATGTCATTGTGTAATGACAAATCTGCGCTTGTATATTTAGTTTGGAATATGGCATTCATTCATTTACGTTGTTTCTTGTAGTGTATTTTGTTTATATAATTAAACCTTAGGTAGAATTAAAAAAATGAGCATATAATAAAAAGGTTACTGCATTTGTATGGGAAAATATGAACTCATTTTGTCGGAAGGATATACTGCACTCACAAGTTCATGCAGTATTCCATCCCAAAACTCGTTCATATTTTCCCTACCAAATGCAGTAACCTATAAATATTACACTTATTGATATATAATGCATATAATACCCACAGTCACGCATTCTCAATAACACTACCTCTTGTGATGATAATAGAAATAATAATAAGATTAATATATAGCTCTCTTTAATTGTACAGTTCTGTCATTGCACTATACAGTGTGACACCGCTATAGCACACTCTGTTATAACACAGATTTGAATATTACACAGTTGTGGTGTGGCTACCGAAATTTATATACACTTATTTTTCTCACACACACAAAAAAAATTATTTCTTAAATGTACACAAAAAATGTTAAAAATTTATTTTCATTTCGGGGAAGAGATCATACATGAATAATACAGACGATCTTGGTGTGGCTCCTGAAATTTTATGTATTTTTCTCATACACGAAAAAATAGTTTTTTCTTCTTAAAAAGTAGGCAAAATAAAGTGTAAAACATTATCAATAGGGCTTCGCCAATGTTGCAAACTGCGATTTTATTTTCCTTATTGGCGGCAAAATATACATCTGCCAAGTGTTTTATTGGCGACATTGTTAGCTGTTTAAACTTGTATATACAACCATTGTTTTGGAGTGGAGAAATTCAGAGGCCCCTTGAAAGGAAGCCACAAACTTGATATAAAATGCACTGAAATTTATCTATTGTTACATAAACAATTTCTTTGTCCACATTGACAAACCATCTTAACAGTGCATTGTTTTATCATAATCAACTTATCTTGACATCAAACATGAGTACTATATGTTGTGAGATATCCATTTCTTTTGTTGTTGACATTTCTGGTAGCGGAGACTAACCGGACGAGGCATTATCTCATAATCTATCTTTCGTCAGATTTTTGGCTGCTTACTATAAAGTAATATATTTATATAGACTGACATTTGTGTGTAGATGGTAAGTAAAATTACTCTTCTTTCCACTCAGAATTAATTCCTTCAGAACACCCACATTTTCTGTATTAATCCTTGTTATCAGACCAGAACACCTGCTTCTTTATCGTCTGTTGACCCTTTGCTAAATTTCTGACACATGAGTAGAAGGCAGCATCACTCCGCTACCACAAATGTAAAAAAAAAAAAATCCCTGGTCTTACTTGTTGGTCTATTAAATAGGCAGGGAGCAACTGTAGCTACAATCGACCAAACAACAACCAATTCCTTTTTTTAAAAGTACCCAGATAAAATAGTTTGCTGAAATTACAAAGAAAACATTACCTTTGAAGACCGACTGTTATGAAAACATAAAAAGCAAATGAAGAACAAAAAAAATCAGTCTCAATCATGCAATACAATCATTTGATGTTGCCACCACTATAACAAATGGGCATTTGTTTGGTCCTCCAAAGCTGACCTTTAGCAGTGACTTCAATAACACAGTTACCTTTCATCAAAGAAAGCCAGTTACAATCTTCAATAAAAACAAAGATTTATTCTTCACAGAAGTAAATACTAAACTTAAAAAAAAGCAATGCAATCTGATGGGGTTTTTTTTCATTTTCCAATGGGATTGGAACACATTTACTGTGCCGTGAAAGTTTCTTTTCTGCAGGGGAAAACGTTTGTGTTTACGAATGCTACCAACAGCAGCTTAAAATGCAAACTAACTTTTACCGACTTGGGACATACTGAAAAGTAAATGTGCTTCATCATTCGTTACGTGATTGTGCTATGTTTATCCACTGAATTCAGACCATTATGATCTGTGACAAAATTATTGAATATTTTAAATCTTTGTGTGTGCATTTTTTTGATGGAATTACTTGTATTGTGGATTCAATGTATATGATGAGGTTTGCGGTGAGTATATGGTGTTGATAGTATTCATGCTAAATATAACATGTATGTACAAACAGTATACATGTATATCGTTCTCTAAAAAGTGTAAACCATTATATATGCCTTCTGTGTTTTCACTAAAGGTGTATTTCCCATTTAATATGCATCAATTTAAGATGGTAACTGTGCCAATGAAGCACATATTTTACTGCCCTCATTTAATACACAAACCTCCCACAATTTTTGGGGGGTACATATAGTGTACATATAATCTGTAATGCATATGTCCTACGTTCAGCAGGAATGCTGACCTGAGCTGACCTTATCAATAACATTACTATTAATAGCATAAAGGTAGAAGCAGAGATTGCACTAAATTATACTTATGAAGGTTGTATACAAGCAACCCACATGTTCACTTCAAAATGTCATAGCATTTAGCTGATGTGTACCATATATACTCATGTATAAGTCAGTCCCAACTGGAAAGAACACAGACCCTGATCTGCTGTCAAAAATGGTACTAACAGCTGCCTCGCTAGGCACTCAGCATTAAGAGGTTAGTCTTAGGACTGGTCAGCCTGGTGTCCGGATAATGTGACTGGGTGAGACATAATGCTACATGTCTGCGGCATGATGCCCCAGTGCTAGACATCACTATAAAATGCCACTCTGCAGACATCATAGCGATATGGCTGAAAAATTGTTAAAGCTATGTTAAAAATCCTAATCACACACACACACCATATATACTCGTGTATAAGTCAATCCCAACTAGAAAGAACATAGACCCTGATCTGCTGTCAAATAATTCACCATCAGATCAATTGTCTGATTTATTTTTTCTACTAATTACTCCAAACAAGCAGCCTGTATTTGAAGGTCATACTCACTTGTCTTAACAGAACTAATTATGTATTACCTCACCAACTGCAAACAACATAGTTCCTGATCTGCCAGTGCATAAAAAGCCTATAGATCTTGGTCTATGTGTTTGTTCCACTGATTACTCCAAATAAACTGCATAGACTCAGATCTTCCAGTTCCATGATTCTATGGCAGATCATGATTTACGTACTGGGTAGTTTGAAACTGATTCCAACTTACAAGCAAGTATATATGGCACATCCAATAAAAGGCAGGATCAATTACTGCAAACTTATAAATACTGGTGTAATAGGTATGGTATAGATGAAGAGCTCAAATGGCAAACCTAGCACTGGCTTTGTCAAGATAGCTATTTCAGATGTTCAACAGCCACTTAGCAAACACAATAGCTGACAATCACAGAATACAGTAATGGCTTCATAGAAATGAATGCTGATGCTCAACATGAATAAGTAGTTAATGAAATCTGTACGCTGATGAAAATTGGAGATTATTTTGATTAATTTTTAATTAAAAAATAGTAATAAGAGCCTAAAGATTACTGTGGTATGTGATATGTGAACATCTTTTTTGGCCTTGGCTGTGTCTTATATTACCAACATTAGCCTGTCAGACCTTTAATATTTCTTAATTGTTTCTATAAATCAAATACAATGTACTGTTTAATCCTTCAAACATCTGAAAAGAATTGTATAAGTGCAGTGATGCATGTGATAGTCAATCATTTCTTCGACAGTGAAAGACTGGTTTTACAACATTACCTGAAATCAGCAAACTTACCAACCAGTATGCTAAGCATCGGTCTAAGCTTTAACTTTGTCAAACATTGGTCTTTACTTAGCCTGTCAAAATTAAGTATCTACTCTAAATTAAGTATCTACTCTAAATTAGATATCTATTCTAAATTAAGTATCTACTCTAAATTAGGTATCTACTCTAAATTAGGTATTTACTCTAAATTAAGTATCTACTCTAAATTAAGTATCTACTCTAAATAATTATTATATACTCTATGGTCTTACTAAATGTTTTAGATGAATTTAAGTACTAACTTCAGTACAGGTTAATTATTCTTCCACAACAACTAGAGCAGAACCCATTTTACTGCATGATGGGAAACACTCAGGTCTGAAAAAAATGCTGAACTTATTTCCTACCTGTTCAATGGATATTACAAATGTTAGGAATATCTAGTGTAAGGCTACTCACTTGATGTAAAACATTTTTTGCTGTGACAGTTCAGAGTTCATTATAAAATATGAAAGCCAAAATTAGATGCTAAGCAGATTTCTGAAATCATGACTCAATATCAAACAAAAATTCTCAACTGATGATTATCATGATGATTGTTTTATTTGTTTGCTATTAAATGTTGTTTTTGTTTAGCTGTTATATGGTATCAGTAGCTATGCTATTTTTCCTGTTTCCTGTTGTCATTATAAATGTCTCTCTTATCATGGTGCAAAGTATTTTCTCCCTCTAAATTATTGTCTTGACTGACTTAACAATATATAATTATACTTTAATATAAAAACACATTCTTTGTTGTGCAATAAAGTTCAAATTGTGTTGTTGTTGTTGTTGTTGTTGTTGTGGGATTTAACACCATTTTTCAGCACATGATAGGCTATGTATGGCGGCCAGTATTAATGGTGGAGGAAGAACCCAGGAAAACCCCACAAAGAACCACCGACCCACGAGAAGCTACTGGAAGCTTTCTCACATACCCACATTGGCCAAATCCTAGACTTGAACCAAAGCAGACTGAGGTGAGATGGCAGTGATCCATAACGGAGAGCACATTAAACCACTCGGCCACTCAGGGCCCCTTCAAATTGTGAGATATCCTCAGTCATATTTAGTACAAAATACTGGCATATTCTATAAATATTGTGTCATTTTCAATTTTATTATTTTGTATCACTTATAGATGTTCAATTTGTTTTTGTTTTCTTTTTAGTGATAGGTTTTTTAAAAAAATATAATTATGAAAAATTATTTATCTGGGTGAAAAAGATTTAACAAACCGACAAAAACATGAATGCTGAAATAGCAAAGTAACAACATTTACCTCCCTTCTGTATAATGTTTTAAACATTTATGACTCCCCTTAAAACTGTAAAAGTGGGAGGTCAATGTACTAACCCAGGAATCTAAAGTTTCACTTTTACAAGCTTCCTAGCAATAAAAATTCAGCACACAATTACTAACATCAACACTGTCAGAAAACCTGCTTTCTGTTCTCTCAACTAATGTATTTTCTATCATAATTTATTCTGATTCAAAGAAATTATTTCAAGTGTCATGGATCTGATACAATCAACAGTAAAATGCAGAAGTAGCCCTCAGTTATGTCCAACAATGACGTCATTTAAAATGACAGTTGCATTCTTACCTTCATGAATAGCATAGGTGCTGGCATTGCATATAAGAACGTGTAACTCTCGTTTGGAGGCCTTGAACTTTTCGATGAAGGTCATAACAGATTTTAGAGAGGCAAGATTACATATCATGTACTCAACATCAAGCTTCTCTACCGCAGGCAGCATATCACCCTTTTTCTTCCTTGCTTTTGCCTCCTGAAACTCCTGTTCCATCTGCTTTATCGCCTATAATAATAATAATAATAATAATAATAATAATATTATTAATAATAATGTGTGTGGGCATTTTTAGATTTTTAATATAGCTTTAACAATTTGAGTGATATTGATACGATGTCTGCAGTTTATAGTTATAGTGCGGTCTAGCACTTAGGAATCATGCCACAGACTCATGGCATAAGTCCCCCCAGTCACATTATCCTGGTACCAGGCTGACCAGTCCTAACATTAACCTCTTACTGCTGAGTGCCTAGCAAGGCAACTGCTAGTACCATTTTTATATGTCTTTGGTATCACTTGGCCAGAGTTCAAAGCAATAACAATAATAATAATAATAATAATAATGACAACAACTGTACTTGCAGATCGAAGGAAAATTTTGCCTATACTTTTCTTGGTACATATTAATTTACCCACTTCACCATTGCCAGGGATCACTACATCTCAACTCCACTCTAGGGGTGGGTATGTAGAATTTCTGAGTACTTAGCTCATCTACAAACGAAAGTTTAGGAACCCAGTCTGTGATAAAATAAAAATGAAACAAAAGTCTGGGGGCCCCAAAACACTTAGTGGTCCAAAGCGCTCGCCGTTATGGATTACTGCCATCTCACCTGACTGCCTGGGTTTGAGTCTCGGATTCTGCCAATGTGGGTATGTGAGATATTAAAAGCTTGCCAGCAGCTTCTCATGGGTCAGTGGTTCTTTCCGGGGTTTTCCCAGGTTCTTCTTCCATCATTTATACTGGCAGCCATGAATAGTCTATCGTGTGCTGAAAAATGGCGTTAAACCCTACAACAACAATACCAAAGGTGTAAATACAATTTGTATCCCAATATACACCTTGCACTCATTTTATGTGAATCACTTATAATGGATCTGACTTTCTTGTCACAATTTAATTCTATCTCAGCATTTACACACTGACTCACTAACTTTTCAAAACAGTCTTAGCCAATAATAAGATAAAGTCTGGAAATAAATTTAAAAAGTAAACCTGTGTGCAAATCTAATAACTTCATTTACTTGCAGGTGTAAATACTTTTTAAAAAAAATTACAAATCTTATTAAATGTAGTTCTAAAGAGCAAATTTATCACAATATGGGAGCAGCAATACCAACTACCATATATACTAACTTGTAAGTCAAGTTTAAATGCAAACTACATAGAACCTGATCTTCCATTAAAAAAACACAGGCAGTTTGGGGTTTATGTTTGTTCTACTAATTACTACTAAAAAACTAAAAAGACCCATATCTCTTGGCGCATTATGCGATGGCATATCTGGATCTCTTCAGTTTTGCAGCTGGAGTTAACTTAAAAGTAAGTATACACAGTACTGCATAGCTATACAAATATCAATATTCACAATAAATATGAGTATATACGGTACTGCATAGCTATACAAACATCAATATTCACAATAAATATGAGTATATACGGTACTGCATAGCTATGCAAACATCAATATTCACAATAAACATGAGTATATACGGTACTGCATAGCTATGCAAACATCAACATTCACAATAAATATGAGTATATACGGTACTGCATAGCTATACAAACATCAATATCCACAATAAACATGAGTATATACGGTATTGCATAGCTATACAAACATCAATATTCACAATCAACATGAGTATATACGTACTGCATAGCTATACAAACATCAATATTCACAATAAACATGATATCTGTACAGCTCTACTACAATCACGATCAGTTATATCCCAAACACTGAAGTCTCTGTCTCAAATGTTGTACTTGGACTTATGTAGAAGTTATCCTTTTAAGGGGGTAATGGTACAAGCTTCATAAAACAGTTGATGGATTCCATTTTCATTGTATAATCAATAACAGTTTCATGGAATGCCATGTTGTACCTGTTGAATTTTTATCCATCGGTGTTGTTCATGATCACTGCTTCAGTTATCTGTTGTCAAGCAGTGTGTATGAAGATGACCAGTGAGGCCAATCAAAGTCTCTCCCACATGTGGAGCACACAAGGGTTCTTGTAAGAGTAGAGGTGATGGCAGCGCTGGCCTGCTGTCTGCTAACAATATTACAATACCATAGCTTTATGCTAACACAAGTGAGACAGGTGTCCTAGAGTCCAAGAACAGCAGGATCCAAACAATAAGTACATGTATATGAGAAAAGGTGAAACTGCTATGGCACTGGTTTCTATATAGCAGGCACAGGTATGCAAGGGTCAGATACAACAAACCCCATATCTGAACATACAGCTGTTGCAAAGTGCACATTCACCTACATACATGCATCAAGGTTGCCTGCTCTTCAAGGTCAGTTTCTCTTGGACCATGGGTGACCTTTTATACAGTTTTGGCTGTAACATTATACCAAAATTTCAGTTGCATAAAGTCACTGATGAACTGTATATAACCAGGTAAAGGTCCAACTGCAAGCAACACAGACCCTGATCTGCCATCACATAATGCACCAGCACTTTGGGTCTGTTTTGTTTGTTCTACTGATTACTCCTAACAAACTACAAAGGCACATTATGCAACAATGTATCTGGATCAATGCTGTCTGCAGTTGGACTTGAACTATAATCGACTATATAAAGATGTTATCTGACTTTCACAAAATGTAATGGTTGTCAGCAATGATGCCACAGCTGTCACTGCCAGGGTTTTCTCTAATTTTCTAAACAGGTGGAAGTGCAGCAAAAAAAGAGTTTACAAGGGCAGTCCAGGGCCATGATCCCCCAAGAAAATTCTGAAATCAAAGATGTAGAAATGGTGCAGTTGTATGTGCTCCTGTAGCCCGAGTTTCTTCTGACCCTTGTCACCCCATTTTTGATATTTGGATATTTATGTTGGGGTCATAAATGTCCAAATATCAAAAATGGGGTGGCAAGAGTCAAAGAAAACTCAGACTAGTGTTCCTGGAGCATTTTTTTTAAACATACATTCTTAACATGAAACAGTGACAGAACACTGTCCCTGAAAGGGACTGACACTCAACTGGGCAGAAGATGTTCCAGGGATTCAAGATGAGACCATTTCTTCCTTTTAAGTGTCAAGTGTTAAAACTATCTAGTATGACATTCTTCAGCAATACATGGATTTTGAAATTAGCTTGACTGTGATACACATACTGCATGCCAGCTGGGCACCATTTTCATTTATGACAAAGCGAACATTATTAGAGTGAGTGTGATTTAGATTTTTAATGTAGCTTTAAAAAAATGCCAGTCATATCAGTACAATGTCTGCAGTGTGGCAGTTTAAAGTGATGTCTAGCACTGGGGCATCATGCCACAGACATGTAGCATGATGTCCCACCAAGTCACATTATCCTGACACCAGGCCCACCAGTCATAACACTACCTCTTAATGCTGAGCGCTTAGCGAGGCAGCTGTTAGTACCATTTTCAGAAGTCTTTTGTATGACTCTTCGAACCCACGACCTCCTGCATCAGGGGTGGACGCTCTAACCACTAGACCACCGGAGCGGTCCTGACATTATTAGAAGTGTTTTGGTGAAAACCACTTGCCATAATAATCATCCATTCAGGGGGACATAGTGGCAACAAGAGTTTTAAAACAGTTGGCATAACAGCCATATTGGATATATGACTCGCCGCATTTTCATTTAGGACCTGGTGATCAGCGCTATTTTCTATACAACTTTATGTTCAAGTAGAGTTGTGATAACAAGATTTATAGGACTGTTTCCATGCTTGATGTCAAATTAGCACCATTCTCATTTGGTACCAACTAGACATCATAGAAGTCTTTTAGCAAAATTCAATAATAATTGATTAGAACATTTTCACAATGACTATTGTGGCAGCCATACTGTAGGTCTGAGCAGCACCATTTTCATATGGATTAACTAGTTTATACGATGAATTTGTTCATAATGTTTGTAGGTAAGGAGTAGTAGTAATAACTTGTGCAAATTTATGGATGACAGATGATGGATGACTTACAACAGACCATAATATAAGCTAGCAATGTCAATACTGTGGGAAATTTTCCACATATCCAGTCTTTTGGAATTCCTTGGATACACCAAAGAGGAATTATACTGGATGTCATATCAGCATCATTATTATTTAACACCAGCTAGACATCATAAAAAGTCTTTCGGTAAAACCCCATGACCATTCAGGAGACTATAGTAGTAACAACAAGATTCTCAAGATGGCTGCCATGATGGCCATGCAGGACAACTAGACCATGAGAAGAAAGTATGTAAAGTTTCAAGGCAATTCTTCTGGTAGTTTGGGTTGATTAGCAATAACAAACTTGCGCTAATGGAACAATGGACACTGGACAATGGACAATATACCATCCGATAAGCAAGTGACCAGTAGAGCTAACAATAGGTGGTAAAATTTGCCACCAGTACCAGCTGCTTAAGGGAAGGCCCTGCATGGCTAAAAAGTGACACCTATGTCATGCAATAATTCACAGGTGATACAATCAAGCTAAACAATTACAGACTGCTCAAAATTTACCTCACTTCCTCGTTCATCTGACCGAGTAACAATGATGACGTTCAGCCCCATCATTGCCATTCTCTTTGAAGTCTCATAACCAATCCCTAAAAAAAAAAAAAATGTTACCTTTTATGCTCACATATAAGTTAAGTCCAACTATAAAGTCCAATGAACTGGCAGATCTGTATATATGCAGTTTGTTAGAAGTAATCAGAACAAACAACATAGACCCTGATCAGGTTGTATGTTGCTTGCTGTTCGATTTGGCTTATATGCAAATATATATGGTAAACAACACACTCACTATGAAATATTTTTGTTTGTTATACAGCATTCATAAATATAACTGAAACAATTCTAAACACATCTGGCTACTACAGTTATCTCTTTATAATAATATTCTCAGTAGGCGTGAGTTTTGCGTTAAAAAGAACAAAGTACAGATAAATTGCAACATACATGAAAGTAGTACAATATATATATATATATATATATTGTTCCTAAGCAGATTATTTTGAAAATCTATATCACACCAACTATCAATTTAATCTGATGAGCTTGTAGCCTTTACTAGAATAAAAATAACATCTTCTACCCACTGTGTTTTTCATTTTAAAAATAAATTACAAAGAAAGACTCTGTGTATGGTGAGGTAAGAGAAGTGCAACAATCTTCCAAACCCGTGATGTGTGTCCTGTGAGACTGTGAACTTTTTTCAACTGGGTTCCTTGCTCAAAAACGAATATATCTGTTAGTACATACTGTGTGGATTGTGTATGGGGTCTAATAATTTCTTGTACAAATAGGCAATTGGTTCACTGTGTCTTTATCTGCTTAATTCATGACAACCATGAATACTGGTGTAAAAGTTAATTGGGTGGGTGGATGTTGGTGACATGGGATTTGATACACATAGAGAACATTACTTTAGGCTTGTCAAGTTATGAGATACTTTGGGCTTGTCAAGTCATGAGAGATACTTTGGGCTTGTCAAGTTATGAGATATACTTTAGGCTTGTCAAGTCATAAGAGATACTTTAGGCTTGTCAAGTCATGAGAGATACTTTAGGCCTGTCAAGTTACAAGAGATGCTTTAGGTCTGTCAAGTTATGAGAGTTATGAGAGATACTTTAGGCCTGTCAAGTTAGAGATACTCTGGGCTTGTCAAGTCTTGAGAAATACTTTAGGCCTGTCGAAAAGTTATGAGAGATACTTTAGGCCTGTCAAGTTATAGATACTATGGGCTTGTCAAGTCATGAGAGATAAGTTAATTGGGTTGGGCAGATGTTGGTGACATGGGGTTTGATACAGATGGAGAACATTACTTTGGGCTTATCAAGTTATGAGAGATAATTTGGGCTTGTCAAGTCATGAGATATACTTTGGGCATGTCAAGCTATGAGAGATACCTTGGGCTTCTCAAGTCTTGAGACATACTTTAGGCCTGTCAAGTTATGTGCGATCCCTTAGGCCGGTCAAGTTATGAGAGATACTTTAGGCCTGTCAAGTTAGAGATACTCTGGGCTTGTCAAGTCATGAGAAATACTTTAGGCCTGTCAAGTTATGACAGATACTTTAGGTCTGTCAAGTTATGGGAGATACTTTAGGCCTGTAAAGTTACAGATACTTTGGGCTTGTCAAGTCATGAGAGATAAGTTAATTGGATGGGTGGATGTTGGTGACATGGGATTTGATACAGATGGATATCATTACTTTGGGCTTGTCAAGTTACGAGAGATACTCTGGGCTTGTCAAGTCATGAGATATACTTTGGGCTTGTCAAGTCATGAGAGCTTGTCAAGTCATGAGAGATACTTTAGGTCTGTCAAGTTATGAGAGATACTTTAGGCCTGTCAAGTTAAAGATACTCTGGGCTTGTCAAGTCATGAGAAATACTTTAGGCCTGTCAAGTTATTATATACATTTTAGGCCTGTCAAGTTATGAAAGATACTTTAGGCCTGTCAAGCTATAGATACTTTGAACTTGTCATGTCATGAGAGAAAAGTTAATTGGGTGGGTGGATGTTGGTGACATGGGATTTGATACAGATGGAGAACATTACTTTGGGCTTGTCAAGTTACGAGAGATACTTTGGGCTTGTCAAGTTATGAGAGATACTTTGGACTTGTCAAGTTATGAGAGATACTATGGCTTGTCAAGTCATGAGAGATACTTTAGGCCTCTCAAGTCATGATATATACTTTAGGTCTGTCAAGTTATGAGAGATACTTTAGGCCTGTCAAGTTAAAGATACTCTAGGCTTGTCAAGTAATGAGAAATACTTTAGGCCTGTCAAGTCATGATAAATACTTTAGGCCTGTCAAGTTATGAGAGATACTTTAGGCCTGTCAAGTTATAGATATGTTAGGCTTGTCAAGTCATGAGAGATAAGTTAATTGGGTGGGTGGATGTTGGTGACATGGGATTTGATACAGATGGAGAACATTACTTCGGGCTTGTCAAGTTACGAGAGATAATTTGGGCTTGTCAAGTTATGAGAGATACTTTGGACTTGTCACGTTATGAGAGATACTATGGTTTTTCAAGTCATGAGAGATACTTTAGGCCTGTCAAGTTATGAGAGATATTTTAGGCCTGTCAAGTTATGAGAGATACTTTAGGCCTGTCAAGTTATAGATACTTTAGGCTTGTCAAGTCATGAGAGATACTTTGAGCTTGTCAAGTTATGAGAGATACTTTGGGCTTGTCAAGTCATGAGAGATACTTTAGGCCTGTCAAGTTAGAGATACTTGGAGCTTGTCAAGTTATGACAGATACTTTGAGCTGTCAAGGTATGAGACATACTTTTGGCTTGTGAAGTTAAGAGATGCTTTGAGCTTGTCAAGTTTTGAGAGATACTTTGCATATAAGTTATATCCAACTTATACAAAAACATGCAATATAGTATATACAGTTTATATGCTGTGCTAAAAACTATTTGCTCATGAGCTAAATGCAAAAAGTAACCTGAGCAAGTAAAATGTGAAATTTTATTCATTGTAACATTCCTCATGGCAACAGCGTGGTATTTGCAAAGGTGATTCTAGGACAGATGAAGCTTGAGAAATAAACATAAAAACAACATTTTACTAAGTCAGCGAAGCATGAAATATAGGTCACAGTGACCTATTTCTGTGAAAGGCCTATAGTTTTACCAGCATGTATCTTCATACCAACATTCAGGAATCAAGGTACAACAAATAGTACATATGCTCAAACTTATATATCATGAGCTAAACATAAAACCTTAAGCCAGTAAAATGTTAATGTAGGTCACAGTGATGTTCTTTTGTGGTAAGAATATGTTATTAATAGAGATACAATTATTGACTTTGATGACCAGGTATAAACATAGCATGTGGAATGAACTTCAAACACAATGATGGACCAAAGCAAATGAAGCATGAAATAGAGGTCACAGCAACCTACATTTGTGATGATTATGTAGTGCATGCATGATGCTAAAACCTACTTATTTATGATCAAAATGCAAAAATATAATCTACACCAGTAAAAATTTAAATTTTGGATACAGTGACCATTGTTTGTGGTAAATTTGTGGTACTAATACAGATACATACATTTCAATGATCCTATCATGAACAGAGCTTATAAAATAACAAAATTAAGTCAGTGAAGTGTGAAATGTAGGTATGAATGACCTGCATTTGTGATTAGGGTGTAGTACTTGTTGAGATTCATCCCTTCTGCCAAGCTTCATATTCCAGATATACAGTATTTGTACAATGTGCAAAACACCCGAGTTAAATGCAGAACCTTAACCAAGAATGTATAGCTATTATATAAGTTCGTGCCCATCTAGCCCATTCAACCCCATCACCTGCAGTAGGTGCTATGAACCCTACTCCAAACTGTTTCCCATTACATAGGAGTAAAGAATGGTTGACATTCAAAGAGGGCAGCATGCACATATGTACCGTATATGCTCGCTGATAAGCCGAGCCGTACTCAAACTGCACAGACCCAGATCTGTCATCACATAATGTGCTGGCAGATCTTGTTCTGTGCAGTAATTGAGGACTAATCAGTACAAGACACAGCATAGACCCTGATCTGCAGGTGCATTATGGTATGGCAGATCAGGATCTATGGTGTTTGCAGTTGGACTTGACTGACATGCGAGTATAGATGGTAAATGCTGTTGTTTGTGTGGATGCTGATGATGGGGTAGAATAATAGCCCACCTTTACATCATAGAGGTGACCAACAAAAACTACTCTCCGTGCTGGAAATCACCTAGATGAGTGCTGATGCTGAAAGTATACTGCAATATTAAAAGCATATATGCTGTATTTGACCAGCATGAGTGAAATGTGATTGCACTGGCAACACACATTTCTGAAAGATGAAAGAAGTGTATTAACTATAAAACACCTATTATCTTCCTATGAACTGGGCTAAAATGAACATAAATGAAAATACTAAATACTACAGTGGACTAAACTGAACATGATTGAAAATACAAAATATTACAGTGGGCTAGACTGAACATGAATGAAAATACAAAATACTACAGTGGGCAAAAATGAACATGAATGAAAATACAAAATACTACAGTGGACTAAACTGAACCTGAATGAAAATACAAAATACTACAGTGGGCTAAAATGAACATGAATGAAAATACAAAATACTACAGGGGCTAAAATGAACATTAATGAAAATACAAAATACTACAGGGGCTCAAATGAACATGAATGAAAATACAAAATATTACAGTGGGCTAGACTCAACATGAATGAAAATACAAAATGCTACAGGGGCTAAAATGAACATGAATGAAAATACAAAATACTACAGGGGCTAAAATGAACATGAATGAAAATACAAAATATTACAGGGGCTAAAATGAACATGAATGAAAATACAAAATACAACAGTGGGCTAAAATGAACATGAATGAAAATACAAAATATTACAGTGGGCTAAAATGAACATGAATGAAAATACAAAATATTACAGGGGCTAAAATGATCGTGAATGAAAATACAAAATACTACAGTGGGCTAAAATGAACATGAATGAAAATACAAAATATTACAGTGGGCTAAAATGAACATGAATGAAAATACAAAATATTACAATGGGCTAAACTGAACATGAATGAAAATACAAAATACTACAGTGGGCTAAACTGAACATGAATGAAAATACAAAATACTACAGGGGCTAAAATGAACATGAATGAAAATACAAAAAAATATAGTAGGCTAAAATAAACATGAATGAAAATACAAAATACTACAGTGGGCAAAAATGAACATGAATGAAAATACAAAATACTACAGTGGGCTAAAATGAACATGAACGAAAATACAAAATACTATATTGGCTAAAATGAACATGAATGAAAATACAAAATACTACAGTGGGCTAAAATGAACATGAATGAAAATACAAAATACTACAGTGGGCTAAAATGAACATGAATGAAAATACAAAATATTACAATGGGCTAAAATGAACATGAATGAAAATACAAAATATTACAGGGGCTAAAATGATCATGTATGAAAATACAAAATACTACAGTGGGCTAAAATGAACATGAATGAAAATACAAAATATTACAGTGGGCTAAAATGAACATGAATGAAAATACAAAATACTACAGTGGGCTAAACTGAAAATGAATGAAAATACAAAATACTACAGGGGCTAAAATGAACATGAATGAAAATACAAAATACTACAGTGGGCTAAAATGAACATGAATGAAAATACAAAATACTATATTGGCTAAAATGAACATGAATGAAAATGCAAAATACTACAGTGGGCTAAAATGAACATGAATGAAAATACAAAATACTACAGTGGGCTAAAATGAACATGAATGAAAACACAAAATATTACAGTGTGCTAAAATGAACATGAATGAAAATACAAAATATTACAGGGGCTAAAATGATCATGAATGAAAATACAAAATACTACAGTGGGCTAAAATGAACATGAATGAAAATACAAAATATTACAGTGGGCTAAAATGAACATGAATGAAAATACAAAATATTACAATGGGCTAAAATGAACATGAATGAAAATACAAAATACTACAGTGGGCTAAACTGAACATGAATGAAAATACAAAATACTACAGGGGCTAAAATGAACATGAATGAAAATACAAAATACTACAGGGGCTAAAATGAACATGAATGAAAATACAAAAAAATATAGTAGGCTAAAATGAACATGAATGAAAATACAAAATACTACAGTGGGCAAAAATGAACATGAATGAAAATACAAAATACTACAGTGGGCTAAAATGAACATGAACGAAAATACAAAATACTATATTGGCTAAAATGAACATGAATGAAAATACAAAATACTACAGTGGGCTAAAATGAACATGAATGAAAATACAAAATACTACAGTGGGCTAAAATGAACATGAATGAAAATACAAAATATCACAATGGGCTAAAATGAACATGAATGAAAATACAAAATATTACAGGGGCTAAAATGATCATGAATGAAAATACAAAATACTACAGTGGGCTAAAATGAACATGAATGAAAATACAAAATATTACAGTGGGCTAAAATGATCATGAATGAAAATACAAAATACTACAGTGGGCTAAAATGAACATGAATGAAAATACAAAATACTACAGTGGGCTAAACTGAACATGAATGAAAATACAAAATACTACAGGGGCTAAAATGAACATGAATGAAAATACAAAATACTACAGGGGCTAAAATGAACATGAATGAAAATTCAAAAAAATATAGTAGGCTAAAATGAACATGAATGAAAATACAAAATACTACAGTGGGCTAAAATGAACATGAATGAAAATACAAAATACTATATTGGCTAAAATGAACATGAATGAAAATACAAAATACTACAGTGGGCTAAAATGAACATGAATGAAAATACAAAATATTACAATGGGCTAAAATGAACATGAATGAAAATACAAAATATTACAGGGGCTAAAATGATCATGAATGAAAATACAAAATACTACAGTGGCTAAAATGAACATGAATGAAAATACAAAATATTACAGTGGGCTAAAATGATCATGAATGAAAATACAAAATACTACAGTGGACTTAACTGAACCTGAATGAAAATACAAAATACTACAGTGGGCTAAAATGAACATGAATGAAAATACAAAATACTACAGGGGCTAAAATGAACATTAATGAAAATACAAAATACTACAGGGGCTAAAATGAACATGAATGAAAATACAAAATATTACAGTGGGCTAGACTCAACATGAATGAAAATACAAAATGCTACAGGGGCTAAAATGATCATGAATGAAAATACAAAATACTACAGGGGCTAAAATGAACATGAATGAAAATACAAAATATTACAGGGGCTAAAATGAACATGAATGAAAATACAAAATACAACAGGGGGCTAAAATGAACATGAATGAAAATACAAAATATTACAGTGGGCTAAAATGAACATGAATGAAAATACAAAATATTACAGGGGCTAAAATGATCATGAATGAAAATACAAAATACTACAGTGGGCTAAAATGAACATGAATGAAAATACAAAATATTACAGTGGGCTAAAATGAACATGAATGAAAATACAAAATATTACAATGGGCTAAAATGAACATGAATGAAAATACAAAATACTACAGTGGGCTAAACTGAACATGAATGAAAATACAAAATACTACAGGGGCTAAAATGAACATGAATGAAAATACAAAATACTACAGGGGCTAAAATGAACATGAATGAAAATACAAAAAAATATAGTAGGCTAAAATGAACATGAATGAAAATACAAAATACTACAGTGGGCAAAAATGAACATGAATGAAAATACAAAATACTACAGTGGGCTAAAATGAACATGAACGAAAATACAAAATACTATATTGGCTAAATGAACATGAATGAAAATACAAAATACTACAGTGGGCTAAAATGAACATGAATGAAAATACAAAATACTACAGTGGGCTAAAATGAACATGAATGAAAATACAAAATATTACAATGGGCTAAAATGAACATGAATGAAAATACAAAATATTACAGGGGCTAAAATGATCATGAATGAAAATACAAAATACTACAGTGGGTTAAAATGAACATGAATGAAAATACAAAATATTACAGTGGGCTAAAATGAACATGAATGAAAATACAAAATATTACAATGGGCTAAAATGAACATGAATGAAAATACAAAATGCTACAGTGGGCTAAACTGAACATGAATGAAAATACAAAATACTACAGGGGCTAAAATGAACATGAATGAAAATACAAAATACTACAGGGGCTAAAATGAACATGAATGAAAATTCAAAAAAATATAGTAGGCTAAAATGAACATGAATGAAAATACAAAATACTACAGTGGGCTAAAATGAACATGAATGAAAATACAAAGTACTATATTGGCTAAAATGAACATGAATGAAAATACAAAATACTATAGTGGGCTAAAATGAACATGAATGAAAATACAAAATACTACAGTGGGCTAAAATGAACATGAATGAAAATACAAAATATTACAATGGGCTAAAATGAACATGAATGAAAATACAAAATATTACAGGGGCTAAAATGATCATGAATGAAAATACAAAATACTACAGTGGGCTAAAATGAACATGAATGAAAATACAAAATATTAGAGTGGGCTAAAATGAACATGAATGAAAATACAAAATATTACAATGGGCTAAACTGAACATGAATGAAAATACAAAATACTACAGTGGGCTAAACTGAACATGAATGAAAATACAAAATACTATATTGGCTAAAATGAACATGAATGAAAATACAAAATACTACAGTGGGCTAAAATGAACATGAATGAAAATACAAAATACTACAGTGGGCTAAAATGAACATGAATGAAAATACAAAATACTACAGGGGCTAAAATGAACATGAATGAAAATACAAAATACTACAGAGGCAAAAATGAACATGAATGAAAATACAAAATACTACAGTGGGCTAAAATGAACATGAATGAAAATACAAAATACTACAGTGGGCTAAAATGAACATGAATGAAATTACAAAATACTAGTGGGTTAAATTGAACATGTATGAAAATACAAAATACTACTGGGCTAAAATGAACATGTATGAAAACACAAAATACTACTGGGGCTAAAATGAACATGAATGAAAATACAAAATACAGTGGGCTAAAATGAACATGAATGAAAATACAAAATATTACAGTGGGCTAAAATGAACATGAATGAAAATACAAAATATTACAATGGGCTAAAATGAACATGAATGAAAATACAAAATACTACCGTGGGCTAAAATGAACATGAATGAAATTACAAAATACTAGTGGGCTAAATTGAACATGTATGAAAATACAAAATACTAGTGGGCTAAAATGAACATGTATGAAAACACAAAATACTACAGGGGCTAAAATGAACATGAATGAAAATACAAAATACAACAGTGGGCTAAAATGAACATGAATGAAAATACAAAATATTACAGTGGGCTCAAATGAACATGAATGAAAATACAAAATATTATAGTGGGCTCAAATGAACATGAATGAAAATACAAAATATTACAGTGGGCTAAAATGAACATGAATGAAAATACAAAATATTACAGAGGCTAAAATGATCATGAATGAAACTACAAAATATTACAGTGGGCTAAAATGAACATGAATGAAAATACAAAATATTACAGTGGGCTAAAATGAACATGAATGAAAATACAAAATATTACAATGGGCTAAAATGAACATGAATGAAAATACAAAATACTACAGTGGGCTAAACTGAACATGAATGAAAATACAAAATACTACTGGGGCTAAAATGAACATGAATGAAAATACAAAATACTAGTGGGCTAAAATGAACATGAATGAAAATACAAAAAAATATAGTAGGCTAAAATGAACATGAATGAAAATACAAAATACTACAGTGGGCAAAAATGAACATGAATGAAAATACAAAATACTACAGTGGGCTAAAATGAACATGACTGAAAATACAAAATACTATATTGGCTAAAATGAACATGACTGAAAATACAAAATACTACAGTGGGCTAAAATGAACATGAATGAAAATACAAAATACTACAGTGGGCTAAAATGAACATGAATGAAAATACAAAATACTACAGGGGCTAAAATGAACATGAATGAAAATACAAAATACTACAGGGGCAAAAATGAACATGAATGAAAATACAAAATACTACAGTGGGCTAAAATGAACACGAATGAAAATACAAAATACTACCGTGGGCTAAAATGAACATGAATGAAATTACAAAATACTAGTGGGCTAAATTGAACATGAATGAAATTACAAAATACTAGTGGGCTAAAATGAACATGTATGAAAATACAAAATACTAGTGGGCTAAAAATGAACATGTATGAAAACAAAATAATACAGGTTTACAATACATTACTGCATTTGTATAACAAAATGTTCATAGACATGTATGATAACATTTTTCTTATAATTGCAAGATTCATAATTGTATAGGGCTTTTGTACTATCATTTTTATCATGAACTGTGTTCACCCATATAAATGAACAATAGATCAAAGGCTGCTGTTGTTTTTATTGAAAACTGCAAACAACTAAATAAAAACTAAATGTTATAGGGGGGTCAAAAATTCATAAAATCAATTCTGTACACTGGCTATGTACCAGTTTTTAAAAAAGTGTTATAAACAAGTCTCTCAACAGTCTGGGCTTACAATCACCTTGGACACCTTTGTGACCAAGATCTGATCAATACTTTCTGACTGATAACCACATAAGGCAATGAAAAATAAGTGCTGAACAATGAGATATTTCCATGAGACAGGTGTTGAATTTTTAAATACATCTCAAAGATCTGAATGCATATCTATACCTTGATGGATTTTCAAAATCATTATACCAGGTATATACATTCTTACTATTTATACTCACTTATAAGTCGAGTCCAATTGCAAACTGCACACACTCAGATCTGTCACTGCATGTGGTAACAAATCCTGATCTGTAGGAATAATCAGCTGAAGAAATGACATAGACCCTGACCTGTTGATACATCTAGTGATGGCAAATCAGGTACTTGCTGTTTGCCATTATCTCATCTTATAAGTAGGTATTTAAGGTAAAAAAGCCTGCATTACACAAATGGATGCCATTTTATCTTTATCATTTAGATAAAGTTTGCAAAAAGATCCAGCATAAAATCAGCATTGATCTCGATCTGTTCATATCTGTGAGGGGTGACTAGGTATGATGCAGTTCCGTGATATAGCCAATAATGTGTTAAATGTAGTTAAAGCCAAACACAAAAAAGTCATACTGTATCTATGCATGTGGCTGCTGATACCAGGGCTATAAAACACAAAAAAATCATACATAGCTCTTCTTAATACATAACAGTCATGAAGTTAAAAAAATGGTGAATGAGCAATTAAATGAATTGAAATCACACTTTATTTGTCAAAACCTGATAAATCTTAAAATCTGACAGATCATCCTGACCAATATCAACAAACACATTGTACAATGCCTGGCAATATGAATCAGTCTTTATGCTTGACCACATTGCAATTAATATTGATCTTTGATAACTAGGTATCATTACAAAATTATTAACTACTTTGTACACTTTTGTATATGATTGCCTTCCCTATGTATAGCTGTGGTTATCATCATAAGTGACCTTTGATCTATGATGCTATCTTTAATAGTAACTACTCGCATGCATCAACACACTGCAAATGTAGTTGGCCATTCTAATGGTAGTACTGTACAAATGAATTTACTTAACAATCAAGCCAACTACAAACTAGACAGAGACCAGTTATGCCCATTGCACAATATGCCAGAAGGTCTGGGTCTCTGCAATTTGTTAGCAATAATCTGAAGAACAACATGATGATCTGCTGGCACATTACGCAACAGCAGATCTGGGTCCACTTTCTCTGCAATTGGTCTCAATTTGTAAGCAAGTACACACACACACGCACACACACATACCACCTGTCCACAGCAACCATTTGATACAAATTGAGTCAACTGCCATATAACATTATTTAACAGGGCCCGAGTGGCCGAGTGGTCTAACGCGCTCTCTGTTACGGATCACTGCCATCTCACCTCTGTCTGCGTGGGTTCGAGTCTCAGATTCAGCCAATGTGGGTATGTGAGAAAGCTTGCCAGTAGCTTCTCGTGGGTCAGTGGTTCTTTCCAGGGTTTTCTCGGGTTCTTCCTCCACCAATAATAATGGCCGCCATATATAGACTATCATGTGCTGAAAAATGGCATTAAACCCTACAACAACAACAACAACAACAACATTATTTAACTTACTGTATCACCTTTTTTCTGGAGAAAAATATTAAACATTACTAAGCAATGCAGATTCTGGCAGTACAGACATTAAAACAATGCTACGTTTTTGTGCAAGCTAGTGTTAGTTTGTGTAAACCCATACCATTTCTGTCTCTGATCAATTACTCTACTGTACATTACTAAAGAATAAAATGATCAAGTGCATTATTATTTTCACATAAATATTACTTTGGACTAATTTATTTACTCTTATATTTAGTGATACACTACCATCTCTGAAACAGATCTCCCTTACAATAATGCCCTTTTTATTCTGGGAATAACACAGTACCAATATGGACCCAATGACCGAAATGAATCGTCATACATACTTAAACTGTTTTACTACATGTATGACAACATGGGTTGAAACAACATACAGTTTAGTTTTATATCTTTACTTCGTTTCTAAAACATTTTGATTTGAAAAAAATAAATAAATAGATACCATGAAGCTAAAAAATATTTTTTATTTATATAAAACTATTTCTATATGATTGACTGGCACTTTGTTTATAACTCCACATAAATGCATACACACATTCATTGAATTGTCAATCCTTCTTGCTATACCATGGTTCAGTATACAATGTAGCTGGTAGTCATTGACCCCAACTACCATATTATATTATGAGTGATTGCTGAATTACCCATATAGTAAAGATCAATAATGACCAATGCCATAATTATTGAACTTATAATAATAGTCAATATTTGCTATACAGGAAGCCAAAGAGCAAACCTCTTATCAGGCAGATCTAAGTGATTTTATCAGGCAAATCTAAGTGATTTTATCAGGCAAATCTAAGTCATTTTTCACTGTACTTTAATTCTTGCAGGCATCTGCAGAATGTGCCGTGAAAAAAACATTATTACTAACCAAGCAATATGAGGGATTTTTTTAAAAATATCTCAATCTGCAGATGATGATGTGAGATTTTGAGTGAAACATGGACCAGGAAGCAAGGCAAATTTTGCAAAACAAGTGACTTCACATTAAATGAAATAGTCTGAACAGTACATGTATTTATAACTCAGGTGTTTTCCACTGTCATTTGTATGGGGTCTGGGTCTATCATCTGTGAAGAAATCAGGTCTACTTTAGTAAATTTCAAAAGAATACTAATTCCCTAATAACAATACCATGGCATCCAACAAATTAATTTTAATTAAGTTTGGAGATCTCCTCCAGAAATCAGGTGAAGTTATGTTGAATAAATATCTTACATTATTACAGCATTCTTAAAGATGTTATTTTACTTAATGACATTATAGACGTAACTTGGGCTAATTCATCATACTGCATAGTCATGACATTTCACCTCTGACCTTCATGTTATGGTTTATTTTTATGACCCCATGCAATTAAAATGGCATTTTCATTAATCTGGAAAAAGCTCATGTTTAAAGGTTTTGCACCAAATCATGTCATGAAATAAATGTATTTTTTTGGTGAATATAAAGTTTTACCAACCAGCCAACCCATCATATGGACCTCCAGACTGCATCCATCTATTTTATTTATCTTGCCAACATAATATGAGCAGCTATTTATATATAACTGATAGTCCAATAAAATGGCCCTCACAAAACCTGTGTTGATACTGAAAAGGTAGATGATTTGTGGGTCTTATGTTACATATTCATAAAATTAAAGAATTGTTTGCAGACAGATCTGTCCACAAAATATCCATAATTATACATATCAAAAACTCACTGGTATTTCTCATGTCTGTTGAGTTACTGTTGGTTAAAGGGCCCTTCTTTCAATATGTACAGAATATTTACAGATTAAATCCTATCTGATGACTTGTAAATAAATATGGAATAAACGTGTGTCCTGTGTCTATTTTGAATTTTGTAGAGTACATTTTGCTGTTAACAAATACTGGCAAGTGTCCAAAATGGTCACTGATGTATTCTGGACAAATCAGTATTAAGCATAATTGCACATTTTAATTAACAGTTGACATCAAACATACAAACCATCCAGGGTCTCAGAGACTGGAGTGGGGGGGGGGGCTGATTTATCAGATTATAATAGTGGGTGATATGGTTATTTTATTAATTCCAACACTGGCTGCTGAGTAAGAAACATCATGGGAGAAGTTTGATATAAAACACCAGTAGGTTGCCTGCATGAGCTAGCTCAAGTAACCAATGAATATTGTCATACTTTGGCTGTTTTCACAAATTTCATGGTGATGGCCAGGATCATGTTAGCACAGGGATATTCTGGTTATTGTCAAAGGTTTCTTTTAGGGAGTCAAACTTGCCTGGATATGGCAAGTATCACAGTATCTCCAGGTTGGTACCCTTAGGTTTTGGTGTGCAAGTGTGTGCTAGGCAAAGAGCAGATGACACGAATCAGTTTAATAATCCTCCAGTCATTTATGCTGGTCCAGACAACATCACTAGGAACAACGTGCTTTACAAATCCTGCAAAATGGTTGCATGGTATGTTCAAAGATTCAAGACATTTTGGCCATGTCAAAAATTGCATTAATTAAACAGTGCTGATTGTTTTAGCCATTTAATTGTTCAAAGCAGATGAGCTGACTGATTGTTGCGCTACATTTATTTGTTTGATCATCCAGGCAGGTGAGCTGCTATATATATATATTGGAAGTTGACCCCTTAAAGCTCCGAGTAACCCGGTTAATGAATATGAATAAAGACAGTCTTAACACAATGGCATTTTTAAATACATTCATTATATTTACTTATGGAATAATATTATTATTGCCCTTCTGCCATAAAGGTTCCTTTTAAGGAATTTCTTATCAAATCATCTGAGGCAGATTTACTCCTCTTTGGTACTCTCCCTAAAAATGAGAGTAAACTTGATTACTTAAATAACAGAATGCTGTCAAAATTTGTTTTATTGCTGTGTGTTATTTTTTCTCATTTTATTGACCATTGAATCCATCTCACTCTGTTGTAAAGATTTTCTCGGTCTATTTAAATTAAGCTCAGTGTGAGAAACATGGGTAAACACATATGCCATTAATGAAGATTTTTTCACATGCATAGCAATAGTTACATAACTGCATAAAGGGAATACCAGATCTGCACAGCTGTCAAGATAAACACATCAGGTTTGTGATCAACTTCAACAGACTTTACTTTTGTAACACCTTTTCTAACTAGCTGATATTACATGATAAATCTCGAACTCTGGCACTGAAGTTCAGGAGATTTATGATTATTTTCGGGCTTGACCAAAAATCTGACAGGAATCACATGACTGACTCATGGCAATAAACTGTGCAAAGCTGATCAAAACGCACATGTCCATTTAAGCTGTTATTTTATTATTTACACCCCCACCCCCACCCAAAAAGTGATCTGTCACATAACAACTTTTGGGTACAGCCAATATGTACAATATGAGATTCAACTGTTGAAAATATTCAATTCTTGAGATGAGACTTTTCATATCAAAGAAAGTCATTTGTTTTATGTACTTTCATTTCGCTTAATCAGAATAAGTGTGTGTGTGTGTGTGTGTGTGTGTGTGTGTGTGTGTGTGTGTGTGATTTGGATTTTTAACATTGCTTTAACAATTTTTCAGTCATATCACTATGATGTCTGCAGTGTGGCAATTTATAGTGATGTCTAGCACTGGGGCATCAAGCTGCAGACATGTAGCATGATGTCCCACCCAGTCACATTATCCTGACACCAGCCTGACCTTTACTAACACTAACCTCTTAATGCTGAGTGCCAAGTGAGGCAGCTGTAAGTACCATTTTTGTAAGTCTTTGGTATGACTCAGCCGGGGATCAAACCCATGACCTTCTGCATCTGAGGTGGACACTCTAACCACTAGGCAGTCCTTCTTCAGAATATGAAAAACATGATTGAGAAATTTGACATGACTGTCAGAGATGTAGTACCATATATATACTTCATGAAACAGCCCTCCAATCAGACTGCAATGGGAACTAAAAGGACCCGCGACTGAAGGCTATAATTACCCCTGTACCATGTACACACAAACACCTGGGGGATGAAGTTCTTTTTCCTTTCCACAGGATAAATTATCAGGTTGCTGTGCGACCATTAACAGTGGTACATGCACAATGTGCGCATACCACTATAATTCAACTAATCAATCAATATACTTCATAAGTTGTATCCAACAACAAGCAAAACTGGCCACTGATCTGCAGTGACACAATGTACCAGCAGCTCAGGGTCTCTATTGTTTGATCTACTGATTACTCCAAATAATCTGCATAAACCCAGATCTGCCAGTGCCTTAAGTGATGACAGTCCCATAATGCATTCATGTCAATTCTTAAAATGAAACTATTCTTGATTATAGTGTACTTATTTGGGAACACTGTTTAATGGAACAACGCAATACAATGATGTAAAAGCAGGCACCGAGAATAGTATTACATTAATCCACTAGTAATAGTAGTATGACAGCTATACTAAAGGCCACAAGGATCACGAATGTGTTCAGTACCGACTATTTCAGGAACGGGTGTCGTTTATTTTATAATTATATTACAAATACCTGGCAATTATTCACTTTATTTTTATTTTGATCCTCATACATCCGTGTTCCTTTGGAAGATTATTATTTACATGTCCCGACAAAAAAACTCCATGTTAAAGTACGTCATTTTTGGACAAGATGATGAGATTAATCTAAAGCAGTGATACCGGTTGATGTCTTGCCACAAGTTTATCAAGTTGAAACTTCGTTCATAGTATCATGTATTGATGTGTCTATTCGACCACCTGTGCACTTTTCTTGACCAAGTTTAGTACCTGGCCACCACTGTAAAAGTCCAAAGTGATTAAAAAAAAAAAAAAATCGTTGGAAGTTTCTTGATGACAGTTTAAGTACAGAGCATTTAATAATCATTACTGAATAGACTCTGATTAAACCAAAAGCATGCGCTATACACGAGAGAGAGAGAGAGAGAGAGAGAGAGAGAGAGAGAGAGAGAGAGAGATTCATTTCAGTTCATAATTGTAGTATATATATATATATATATATATATATATATATATATATATATATATATATATATATATATATATATATTTGTGCATACCTTTGCTTCCTCCTGTTACCATGACAGTTCTCTTCTCAGGGAGGGGTGATACTTGGAGACTCTGGCTAACTCCCATTTTCGACTGTTGACATTCATAAGAACGTTTTGTTGTTCCAAGCTTAAACTATAACCAGAATGAGAAGGCACGCTCTTGTTCCTCGAAACTGTAAACGAAAGCCATCCCCAAAACTTCAGGATCAATATAACTCAATATATAAAAGCTGAATAGGCCTACACAATGATACGCATATATTTTCATGTCAACATTAGCCGTACTATTGTAAACAGCGCACCCTGTCATGTCATGAACAACGGTTTACCGCATACTGTAAGTTACTTTAACTCTGCTATTGGTCCTGTAAATTGTTTGCTCCCACTGCTTGTCGAGCCCGCCTAGCTCAGTCGGTAGAGCATCAGACTTTTAATCTGAGGGTCGTGGGTTCAAGTCCCACGGTGGGCGAAACTTTTTTTTTTCGATTTTTACATTAAAATCATCGCAATGTCTTTTGAATTCAAATTATTCCTACTGCTGTCAATTTATATAATGATATAAAACAATTTAAAGCAAATTTAAACGATCAGCCGCAATTTCAAAGTCCTACTTCCAGACTCACTGTTGGGAAAGCAAACGGAATTCATCTTCTTAGTAGTAGTAATATTGGACAGTTGAGGACACGAATAGAGAAATTCAGTTACATAGTAAGGGTGAGTCTCAATACAGCACAAAGTTAGTCACGATTGCATACAATATGTTCATTGATGTAAGTTTGCAATCATTTGTTGAATTTATTAATTTTAAATTCAAATTCAATTTTCCTTGAGTTCAGAAGTTAATCACAAGCCTTTGTCTAAACTATTGTATGACTCATGTATTATCCGACTGTGTACAGATTTAGTGGTTTGTGTGCAATAGAAATCATGAAGTGAAACGATCTCATGCGTTTCTTCTTATACGAATTGTAAGAAGTAAATTATCTGTCTTAAATGATTTGTTTCTAATTAGCAAAGTAAAGTAGTTGAGGCAATTAGTGAAGTCAGTTAATTCCATTGTGTAATTAAGTTTTATAAATTCTTTTCAATCGAGAACCGATGGTGTTAGCATTAAGAACATAGCTAGTGACAGCGGGGTTTATCTGAGAGATCTAATTGTGTCAAGTTCTCAACTAGGAATGCGAGTATCCGTTAAAGACATTAATCTACGATGGTCGGGAGTGCGTATTTGGATGTGAACTGACCATAGCTTAGTTCTGTTGAATTACGGTAAGTCAATATATGCCGTAACAAGGGTGGCGCTATACAGTTTCGCATTTTGCATAGGGTTAGGAATTTAAAGAAAAAGAATGTCCCCGGCTTTCCTCACTGGTTATACTGGCTATTTAAAAAAGACCTTGTATATCTTAGGTATAATGCAAAGAACCTTTAATTCCCTTTATTTTGGTGTATGATTGATGGGTGTACTATGGGTTATAGAGTATACAGCTTGGCCTTACTTCAAATGTGCACCTTTCAAAAAAGTGCTAGCTCTACTTGGTCATTTTCACTTCCTGAACTTCAGAGGTCAGTTGTATAAAAAAGAGCCGATAACTTTTTTTACATTTTATATATTTGGTAATTCATTCATTGCACTTTCAGAAGCTGGTATTGTCTAGTCTGGCAAAATTCATTTTCCCTATTTTAATAGCTGCTATGTATAGTGTACTTTAGACTAATTCAGACTGATTTTTTAACACAAGGGAGCAGTCATTTTAGTTAGCAGTGTGCTTAAATCATGTAAAATTTCCAAAAGTACAATATCCAAAAGAAATATCATCCACATTACATTAATGTAGCATAGAGGTATGCAAACATTCTCTCCACTGTGCATGTTTTAAATGCGAACTACTTCACCTTACATACGTCAGTCTCTCAAAAGCACATATTATCTGGTGAGCGCCACCAAGAGTGAGACTACTGTTTGACCACAGAAGGAAACAAATCTGACGCGTTATGTAGATTGGTTATTATATCTATTTTAAGGAAAAGCACCATACCTATATTGCACAGTGGAAAAAAACACAGTCTACAACCAAGACGGCTGATAATCCGAAGAGGCGTGCAATCGAGCGAGCCAGCCAGCTAGCCACCCAGCCAGCGAGAAATACGGCAACGCCAACCTCCTATCACCAACAGTGATTTGGAAAAGATCGGTAGTAACCAGGTGATGCTGAAATGCCGGCAATTTGAGTTCGATCAGTCATTCGATTATATGATGAAATTTGTTATATTGGTATAACAGAATTGAATTTCGCATAAATTTTGAAACTCTATTTAAAAGAGAAAGTGACTCATTTAAATGTCATGTTCAATTTCATTTCGTTTGGGTAATTAACTAAATTGTTATATTTTACATAAGTGGCTCGTAATGTTCCTTTTTTTTATCTCTGTTCACATCACTGTTATTCCATCCATTAATTTCATAGTTTACTCGATCTGGGCAATACCACAGTGGTCGAACATCTCCTAGATAACGATAACCAAAGCAACAGAAGGAGAGGGATCACACATCACATCTCCCACCTCGTGACCATATTATTATGTAGGCATGACGGTAAATGTACATTCCAAGGTTGAAATACTGTGGCAACATGCATTATATTATAATAATAATAATAATAATAATAATAATAATAATAATAATAATAATAATAATAATAATAATATTAATATTAATAATGAGGACTTTGTATAGTGCATAATCTTTAGAAGCTCTAAGCGCTTTACAACATTAGACAACACCTATAAGATAAAAAAAAAACAAACATATAATGATATGATTACAAACACGAACACCATGAAATTAGAAAACATAAAAAAAAACATGCTGAGAACATTTAAGGTAGGAAACATTACTAGGTCTTTAAGTTTGTTCTTGCAGTCGAAATAAGTGAGTTTTGAGAGCCCTCTTGAATGTGATGACAGTGTCTTTGTGTCTAAGTTCAATGGGCAATTCATTCCACGTAGCTAGGCCCTCGTATGCAAAAGAACGCTGTCCATATGACTTTGTTTTCATAGTGGCAATAATGAGTATATGATTGTCAGAAGAGGAGCGTAAGTATCTTGCTGGTGTGTACACATGGGTGAGGTCGGATAGGTATGTTGGACTAGAGTCCGACAGTGAAACGTAGCACAGAGAACAAATTTTGTATTTGATTCTGGATCGAATGGATAGCCAGTGTAGGGTACAGAGCAGCGGGGAGGTGTGCTCTCATCGTGGTACTCTAAGTATGATCCGAGCAGCTGTGTTTTGAACTTTTTAAAGTTTCTGGAGCAGATATTGAGATGAACCAGACATAACTGAGTTACAATAGTCCAGTCTTGGAAGTACTAATGAACACTCAAGTGTTTTAGTGGCATCAGCTGAAAGATATTTGCGAATGGAGCTGATGCGTCTCAGCTCAAGATATGCAGCCTTGCATATGTTCATGGCATGTTGGTGCAATGTGAAAGTACTGTACAGAGTAACACCTAGGTTTCGTACTGATTGTGTGAATTTAATGTTGGTGTTGCTGATATTTATTGTTTGAGGTAAAGGATGTGAATGAGAAAGTCTTTGTGTTGTGATCAGAATGGCATCAGTTTTATCATCATTGATCTGCAGCTTGTTACATGTCATCCATGATTTCAAATCAGAAATGCACCTCTCTACACCTTGGATGCCAGCATTAACTTCAGCTGGGTGGCTAGATTTGTATATTTGGGTGTCATCAGCGTACAATTATAGTTATGTATATTTGATTCAATTTAATTGCTTGCTTGTTAGTTTTAATTATTTTTGTAGTCCATTGCGTGTTAGAGCAATATAATTTTGTTTACTGGAATTTAACATTTTCCAGAATTAGTTTGACCTGACTCTTTTTCGTAAACATCTAATAAAGAATTTACTCAGTTCGGTGGTTTTTTTAAACATTTCAACGTCAAGACGTATATTCTGTTGTGACAAGTTTGGTTTGAAATTCTATTTTATGGAATTATTAATTATTTTCCCTTGGAATATTTAAGTGCTCATACAGTATTCTTGGACAAAGACATTTATTGAAATTTTACTCAAATTCCAAACTGGAATATTATTTCTTGTGATTCAACAAAGAACTGTAGACACACCAATACTATACTGGCTACAGTATACGTCATCGCCCTCCATTATAGATTTTCGTCAGGACTCGAAGTCAAATTCATTAGATCATTTTATTACTAGGACTTCTAATTTTTAATTCTTGGATAATTCTTGGATTGTGGTTGGATTTGATTCTTAAAACCCTAAGTTTTTTACCTCATTTTTACTTTGTTTTTCTAGGGTAAAAAATTGTTTGTTAAACTTTACAAAGCTTGTTGTCTTCACTTTTTTCTTGTTACTGTTTATGAGAACAATAGAAATAGCTCCGCATGTCAATGGCAACTTTAATGTTTACATAAATTTTTTCACAATAAAAATTATACTAACATGTGACTAATTTAATTTCAATAAATTTGGATCCTTTGATTTGAGGTGACTCCGCCCGCATGCGAGAAAGCCATTCAGTGAATTTATTTCGCGTAAAGAAATGAATCGTATGCTTATTAGGCTGAGTGCAAATGTGACATGGTTAGCTGATAGGTTTACATAATAACTCATTATGAGCACTTCAGGACAATGCTTTAGTCAGTGTATTCGGAACATCAAGTGTTGTGTTGGCTGTCTGCTTATGTTACTTTTCATGGCGAGAATCAAACAAAATTAATGCCCGATATCAAACGATACACCAACGACACAACAAACGATGTTATTTGTGTAATCTGACCAGAAACTGTTTATCCTATGATGACGACTATGAAATCGAAGATGGAGAAACTTGAAAAAAGATTTCATCAGAGGTTCGATGTGGTCCAACAGCAAATCTATGAGGTACCGGATAGGGTCAGTGTTCTGTCCAGCAGCAAATCCATGAGGTACCGGATACGGTCAGTGTTCTGTCAAGCAGCAAATCTATGAGGTACCGGATACGGTCAGTTTTCTGTCCAGCAGCAAATCCATGAGGTATCGGATACGATCAGTGTTCTGTTAAGCAGCAAATCTATGAGGTACCGGATACGGTCAGTGTTCTGTCAAGAAATATTAAGGAGCTTGACGAGAAAAATGGCACACTAAAGGCCAGAACAAATATTATATAAAATAAAGATGACGGCCTAGAGAACCAGTCCAAACAAAAGCAAAGTTCTTAGTGTTCTTTGGAATTAAGATAGTAAAGGAAAAGTAGACATGGGTTCAGTGTTGAACAGAGGGTCCGCGTAGTTATTAGGAACAATCTTAATGTTAAGGAAACATGTTTATACTGAGCATATGGAATGTATTTTTATCTTACTGAACAAACTAGTATTTTAGGTTCAGCGTGGTTGATTACTAGGTTGCATCTATATACCTCCGTCATATTCACCTGTTTGATGACAGGTCCTCTACTTGTAATGATGCATTAGAAATCAATATGACGATATTTTAAAGAACACTGAAACTGAAATATGCTTGTGATTTAAATTCTACAACTGCTTATATAGGAATAACTAGATGTTTACGTAAGACCTATTTTATGAAAATTTACAAGCTGAAAATCAACCTTTTGAATCATCTTACTGTGTAAGCGCAAACAGGAAAATCTACTATAATGAAACCGATATGTGCGTTCCATTGTTTTTCTTTATTATATAATACTTCATGGTCCATTTCGTGGCATTTGGTAAGCTGTCGTGAAGCGTAGAGGAAAACCTGTCAAAAATGTTGGCCAAAAGGTAACGTATCAATCTAAATAGGCATCGATATAACGTAATCAAATGAGACAACCAGGGATAAATTACAGTTCACACACAATTATATTACCACGGTTATATTACCACGGTTATATTACCACAATTGTATTACCACAATTGTATTACCACTCATGAACGTATGCTATGCAGCAGATTTTAGACTTTAGCTAGCAATTTTCTTTGCAAGCTCACTCCACCCCACTCCCATCCAACCCCACCCCCGTCATTAGGCAGGTACAACCTGACTTCTATTTGCACAATAAACAACAATCCTTACCACAAATTTTCTCTCACAGCACACTATCTCTGTATGTACAGCGAAATTAATATGTAATAAAATATGAAAATCGTGTTTGAACATTCACATAGGTATCTCACAACTTTCTCTTCGTTCGAAATGGTGGCCATAATATTATCTCTCAGTAATCAATACCACTGATCTGGTATACATACATATTTTTTGGCACGCGTGAATTTATTACCAACATATGACACAATGAAACACAAACATTATATTATATGTGTAATATGACTTTTGCTTTGTAAAGTTGTCAGTATATTTTGTATTGACTTTCTGACTAGCTGAATCAGTCACAAAAACGCAAGTTCTTCTGCGGACGTAGCTATACTATCTAGACTTCACTGTAAGCTTGTTTTGCTTTAATTCTGGCAATTTCATCGTCTCTATATCTATATAAAAGGTTCTACTTGTAAAGATATTCGGAACGAGCACGGTTGGTAAAGCCACTGACACTTGAACTTTCCAGGGAGATGGAAGCAAATTCTTTAGCCACCAGCCTCTGGTCTAGTGTATATATTTTTGTTCATTCCTTAGGTGACTGATCCATTGAATCGGCAGATGTCTTTAGTTTCAGAACTGCGTCTGTGTCCCAGTTTCTCTTGGAAGGAGGATAAAATGTAGTGATTCCTATTCCAAGGGCAACCTTTGGCAGCATCCTGATGTGGTTTCATCTTAACAGGGCTTCTCTGCTTTGGTTTCGTAAGATCCAGTAAATTTTTCTTCCCAGCCTTTTCCTACTTTTGATCCGTAAGATTCGGCGGGGATACAACGTTTGTCATTCACAATTTGTTCAGATGCATCTTGGGGGCTAACATCTGATGATGATGTCACCCTAAAAGACAGAGTTGGAGATGTTGAAGTTTCCTCGGCCTGGACGTAGTATCTAACTCCGTCAGGCACAGCAGAATAAAACGAAGGGTATCTTTTCTTGAAAAGTAGCACATAGAGCGTGAACACCATGACTGTGACAACTTGGCTGAAACAATCAGACTGAGATAAGAAAAGCAGGCTTAGCAAATCAGTAAGAGTTTTCTGTAGCATAGGTGAGAAAACTAGGCCTTGCACCTCTCCGTGGCACAGGAGTTCTGAGCTTCACTGAACCTCCGATTGATCAGTATAATCTGTTGCTTTTTATCCATTTTGCTAATAAACAAAAGAAAATCCTCCCACCCCCAGTATTTTATCCGGAGTAAAATCGCACACAATTTATGTGTTTTGTTGTTAGAAATGTCAGTGAAGGTGAAATATACATTTGTAAATTTATAGCTTTGATGAACAGACTGCCAGCTCTTAAAATGTTCCAAATTTCCAACACAGCTTAGGTTTGAACCTTAGGTCTTATCTTATGAAACGCGATTTTGAGATATGTGTAGGAATAATTCCAGTGTCTGCCCTATCAATGCATTGATATATAAACTTTTGTCTCATATTCCCTTGATCTCGTAAGCTTGTTCTATTCTTGGAGGAATCTGCTCCAAACACTCTTCATTTTTCAACATACCAAGTTTCAATCGTCAGGTTCCGGTCTACAGAACTTAGAGGATTGTTTCTTTGCTGCTGTTGTCGCTCGTGAGCGCTCTAATGGGAGTAAATTGTTCCTTTTTGCCAGTTTCATTAAATGATATTTGCAACATTTGATTCCACGGGCATCTTCAAATAAAAATATCACGAGACTAAAATATGAAACGTGTTTCTTTTATTTTTTATTTTTTGTGGTCTACCATTATTAGATTGAATTTGACTATTTTTCTCCACTCTTTCTTGAGATCTTTAAATTTCTAATTAGTTTTGTACGGGCAGGTCTTCTCTAATCTCGACATGTTAATTGATTTCACTTGAAGCAACACTTGTAACGTAGATTTGTTATTTTCCTATTTTTCACCAGACATTTTTTCCTATTTCCCATCAATTTCAACAGCCTCAACTAACATTTGACAATCCCGATTAATGTTGCTATGGCTAATTTATAGTGAAACGATCTTGTATAGCTGCTATAGAGCAAAGATGTTCCAGGAGTTGTACTAGTGTTTAAGATGATTTCGATGCCATTTGTTTCAGGTCATCCGCAATGGCAACAATCGATTATCAATGCTATGGCAACAATCGATTATCAATGCTATGGCAACAATCGATTATCAATGCTATTTTGTTACAATCTATAGTACAAGTCACATGGGTCATGTATGCGCATCTACTCGTTTTTAATTAAATATAAATTGTCCTTTTAAAATTAAATACTAATTTTCTTTAACCAAAGTCTATTCAATCCTTGTTATTGAATGCTTTGCACCGTAACTGTCACCAAATAACTTCCAGACAAAACTTATCTATTGTTATGGACATTTACAATGGTGGCCATGTACTAAACTTATGTCAAAATAAGAGCGTGTCGAGTGGAATCGTCACAATCGAGGGTAGTACGAATTTGTTTATCAATATTCGTAGCTTTCATTGTGACATCACAGCACGTGACATTCAATCCGGGTTGTAGTGGATCACACCTTTATGTTCATTGCGTCTAAAAATGTCTACGTACTTTAACAATGATTTTGCCGTATGCACCTCTCAGGGTGTCTAAATAGTTATGAATCCAAATGAAGTGAATACGTGCCACTTAAAAATATATAGAATCAAATCCTAAGAAATGACACCCATTACTGAACTAGTCGGTGTTGAATGCCTCAATGGCCCGTGTGACTTGTACTATACAACTCGGCAGCCAACTACTTTGCCACCAATCTATGTTCAAAATTTGGAGATCAACTCAGGGAATGAACGCATCCCATTTTCAGACATGACTTCATACTGTCTGCAGGCCTAACCCCTTGACCCCGTTGCCAGAATAAACATTTTTTAGTTTGTTCCAACCATCGAGAGCTGCAGAGTCTTCAGAATGATAGGCGAATCTGTCTCAATCATCATCTCCGCTATAGATTTCGGACTTTACAATAAAGTGACGGGAGGCTGGTTACTGTTCGTGGTTGTCGCCTCTATACGACGATGAGGACGGCCGATATTTCTTGGAGGTCAGTTATATTACATGGGTATATATTTAGTCCTTCGGAGTAAGTAACTGACATACTCCTGCTTTCAGGAAGGTGTCTGATATTTTGCTACGCGAATAGAGACCCTTTGCACACTTTCATTTTCTCCAAAATGCGAATACTTTTGTCGATAGTTCGTCTATCTCGAGCTTCATTCAGGGTAACAATCAAAAACCAAAGTGAATACAAATTCTTAAGTACAAATTAAAACAATGATTTCGAGAATGGCATAACAAAATTATTGGATAAAATTATATTCGATAAATAGAAAATAAATTTGAAGAAAAGTAGAGCCAAAAATATGTATATGTGACAATATGGTTTTTTGTCTTTGTTGTTGTTGATTTTTAAACGTCAGAAGGCTTTGAAGTATTAGAGTTGTCTAAATAGTTCATATAAGAATTTGAAAATCTTAGACGATTTTAGAATAATGTTGTTAACGACTTATGTTAATTAATTGTGAGTATATGATGAGAGAGAAATCTTTTACAATGTTATGAACTTTGACCTTAATCTTAATGATACTAGTGAATATGCAAGGAAATAAGACGGTTATAATAATTCACTGTGTATATATACTAATATACTGGTATATATCAGAAAAAACGTGATATTAATTCACAATGATATAAATTATAACATTATAGTTTATGACACTAGTGATGATCCAAATGAAAAAGAAAGTTGTATTTCAAAGGATGAATGAAATGGCCCTCCAGTTAAAACGTTTATCGGATTACGGTCAAAATCTTCAATCATTGAGGGCTGATAAAGATGACTTGAAAATCGAACAACGAAAAAAAACAAGCCAACAAATGCACGACTTAAATGAATTTCAAATTCGAAATATGCCAACAATCGTTTATTTCATCACAAGGAAATTTGCAAGTAAATGAACTTACTCAAATTTTACAACCATTTAAATCATCAAGACAGAAAAAGCGTCTACGAATGACGACAACCATATTTTCTGTGTTATTTTGTTGATAACATAAATACATTATTTTACCAAGTTACCGACACATGATAACGGTACCTTTGACGCAGGACGTTAGATATCCTAGAGGAAAGTTGGTACGCGTAGGGCGAAAAGCGTACGTGCTACGTATCCGCGACAGAACTTAAAAGTAAAAGGGAAACTCGAAATCTTTAAATGTTTCATTTCCCTGCTTCTCTTTGAGAGTTTGTAAAATTTCGAATTTCGTTCTATCTAGCATGATATGATTTTAATCAAACATAGGTTCCATTGCTCATCTCTTTGTCCTCCGCTGTCAAACGCAAAAAGAACTGAAAGAAACGTGTATTCTCTCTTAAAATATTTGATCGGTAAGTTGTATTTTACACAGTCGCACATACTTATATCTGATATTGCATTTCTGAGAAGCTACGTTGGTTAAGATAGTTGCTTTCTTGCTTTTATTATCAATGTTGCCACAGTCATCAGTCATGAACATGTCAACCAGCAACTCTAATTACGTATCTAGCTTTTTATTCACATTTTTCATCACCGAGTACCCTATTTCTACTGTAAGCCTTTGTGTTGAGAAACATTGGACAGATGACAACGATGTAATCTGAAAGAATTTTTGTATTCGGCCTCAAAAAGATTTAGTGCAAACATTGTCTTTGCACAGTTTATAACACCACCACATTTTATTATGTCATGATGCTCTTTGAAAGACATTTGTGTTATGCCGAAAGTAATTAATTTTGGCCAATCGTTTCTAATGCTCATATGGGCATCTTAAGCAAAATAAAATATACAATTTACAGGCACCCATAGTTTCGTTTCTGGTAATGTGCCTGTGATTTCGTTGTTAAACGTTAACTAATTATTAAAACTACTATGCAATCTGTTGTTATGCGTACTCTTTAAATCAAACTAGACACCATGGTTTTCAAGGAAATAATTATTACGACTTCTATTGCTATTTTTTTTGTACTTCCGTTTGCTCATCAAGGAAATAATCTGTGTTATCTGTAAACTCATGCCGCAATAAAACCCCGAGAATGGGTTATATTTCACAGGCCTGCTAAATTCATTGATAATTTGTTTTTATATTGCTTACTACCAAAAAGTATGGATTACTTTCTCCACTCCTTTTGCAAAGTATGAAATATCCCGTCAAACTCATCTGGAAGAACCAAGAGTGAGGTTCTTTTTAACTGTAATAGTTGCTATGTTTTATGATTCTTTCGCTACTGATATAGTAAACAAAATTAACTAAATGGTATTTTTGTACTCGACATTTACGGATTGTGCCATTGATTCTGAAATATTAGTTTGGTACAGTAGACAAATATGTTCCAGTTTATAATCTTCATTTCCACCTTCCATCACCTCAGAAGCATTCTTCCTTCTTTTTTGATAGCAGCTCACTCTTTTGGTTTATTCATAACAATTGTATTTAACAATTTTGCGTCCAAACTTATTTGAATGCCATCCGAATACTCCGGACCTGGTCGACAGCAAAATTTCTGAGACAATATTCATCCAGGCTTTAGTTTCAATTAATTCGCAACAATCTTTTGTTATAAACCATTTCCTTGTTTGTAATTATCCATTCCAACACCATAGGCACGACACTGTATGCTCATTTCCCGCTTGAATTCAGATTTTAATTTATCTATGTTTTCGTTGATTTTGGTTTGAATTGTCTCAATGCTACCTCTTAATTCAAGCATATTTCTCCATAGATTTCAGTTGTGGAAAAACCTTTGTAGCAGACGTTAGTTCCAGGCCACTAATATCTCTTCCACGACATAATTACTAGGTTCCCATTTAACAGACAAGGCAGCTGCCTGCCTTAAGCGGAAAGAATTCCAAGCAAAGGCAGACTTTAAAATATGAAAATCTGGATTTGTTTAAAAATGTATTTATGTTGCATATAAGAAAACACTAGTTACAAATTTCATATTATTTTAAGAGATTAAAGGGTATGGTTTTAATGTTTTATGTTTGGACGGGGGTGGTGATGGTGCTACAAGTCTGACAGCGCCTTGGGGATGCAAAATCATAAATCCGTCGACACATACAAAAAACACACACGCACGCACATCTTGTCTTCTTTAATCAGAAATAATATCTATATATCATTCAATATGACCAATACATCAAGGCATTTTGCCGGATATTTTAGGGGGTCAATGTATTGATATTGTTGTTCTTGTCGTCATTTTCGTCGCCTTCCTTTGTATCTTGCACGTGCCCTCTTTTCTTTTAACGATGTATCATTATTATCTACCCCCAGGCAAAATAGTATCTTACGCAAAAGTTTTACTTATGCATATGAAATGTTCCTACGGATATCTTTGTGAAATATACTTACGAAATAACAGATTTTCTTACGCTTAAAACTTACGAAATATTCTGTTGACACTTACATTGCGTCATTTAACCTTTTAATTTACTCCGCCAATGCTGCCTTTAATCACACCGGATTCATTATTTAATAATCATCAAATATTATATATACATGTTTTCGATCGTTCATCTTCATGATATAATTTGTTGTCAATTTCAGTGAATGTACATTTTTTAAACATGATTTAATCGTTTCGCTACAATCTATAACAGATCAATTGTAAGATGTTCACATAGATTTATTATGCTTTCATACACATTTAGTTGTTTGTGACGTTCTCTTCTTTGCTAACTATATTAAATCAATCCTTTACATTTATGGCTATATATATATATATATATATATATATATATATATATATATATATATATATATATATATATATATATATATATATATATATATATATATATATATATATATAACTTAGCTATTACTGTGTTCTTATAGTCAGTATCTTTTGTGTTGAACTCAATCGTTAGCTTTTTCAATTCTGGATCATTGTCTTAATTTTGTCATCATCGTGTAATTTATCGAATGATAAATAATAAATATTTTGTTTCAGTAAATCATGCTAATGTTATTTATTTCACATGAAACATATATATTTCAGGCATACTATGAAAATATTGTATAATTTGTCTATCTTTTATGCTAACATTCAATCTGCTAATTGTAATTACCACTCTGTAATTGTTTGGAACTCTGTACAGAGCAAAGTCTCTATTTTAAAAATAAAGCATTTGCTGTAAACCCTACAAACACTAATAATGGCCCATTGAGGAATTTTTGGTGTTATTGGTCTGATCGAGGAAAAGAAATATAAATAAAATTAGGTTCGAACCATCAACAAAATGCATCATATTCAGTGGACGTATTGATCTCTGGATATTAAAATGTAACAATTGAAAGTTGTTTTTCGTCATTTACATCATGGAATTGTTAATCATAGTGATTTTAACTCTTGAAATGTATTTCATAAGTTCAGCAGTTATACATTATTGGTTGTCACCATTCGCAATCATTCCCTCTTTGGCTTTATTCTTGCACATATCGAGGGTAAGACTCTTTAGAAATTAAAACAGTCCAAATTGAATATTTGTCATTTATGCAGGTGAATATGTATTTAGTTTCATCTGTAGTATTGAAACACCTAGAAACAAAATACATGATTTGCAACAATATCAATAGCTTACCATTCATATTGTCTATTGGAATGATAAAACAGATTAAAGAGACCCGTTCATTGTAATAACGCTTTCTATTTATTGTGCTAAAAAGAGCACAGTAAAGGTTTGTTAGTTTCTCAGCAAAACCTTTCTGGAAACGATTTTTAAAACAATTGTGCATAGATTTTCTTTTTTAACTTTAATCTTTTCATTTCTCAATGCCTATGTTTAAACACTTAGAGTTTCCAACGTTGAACCTTTGTGCTGGTTTTGCCCTTTTATAATTTGCTCGTTTCTTTTCCTTATTTATTTATTTATTTATTTATTTATTTATTTATTTATTTATTTATTTATTATAAATGTTTCTTCCCTCTGCTATATTTGTTAATAATGCAAATAATCTTGTCGTGAATGATTTCATAAACACCGAAAACCTTTGGTACGAAATCTTCAGTACCGTTTAACAGTGGACTAACTATTGCACATATTTTAATAGTTGTTTTATTGTGACGAAGTGTTCCTTAAGAGCGTTTGCAACAATACCTACCAGTTACCAGCAAATTCCAATATAAAGGCGATGCCTTACTATAATGTTCTATCTCCTTGATCATACCATTTGAGTATTTGGCATTTCGTTTAGGCAATCATCAGGGGAATGGGAATGACAAGAAACAGCAAACGAGAGAGAGATAGGAAGGGATGGAGGCAGATAATTCTACTTTCAGAGCTCGAATGAAGTGAAGTGTTATCAGTTTTATTTCCCAAATCCCCTCTCTATATCACTTTGTTTTCCATCATATTTATTTATAACTGTGAGCGCACAGAGTATCTTGCCGTTTGATTGATATACAAGGTAAACCAGTACTAGAAAGAAAGACCTATTAATTTATCATAGTTTCATCGTCATACAAGTTAAACCAAGTAATAAGGAGATTAACCTTAATATTCAAAGTAAATATTCTACAAACTAGCTATTGTTTCAAATAATAGTAACAGTCTTCATGTTCTCTAATACTTAAGCAGTTTGCATGTTGTTCTTCATCCGTCTCCGATACAGAACTGCGCTCTTGGCACGTCGTACTTTCCTGGGAGCTCTAATTCTGCGATATCATTTGCTAGATTTTGTCATGTTAGGCCGTCTCCTCGCTGGATTCACCATATGGTTCCATTTGACATGCACATATTTTTTACCGTTCAGTTGTTTACTTTTTAAAGTATTTTCAAGTTTGTATAAGTCATCTTATTTGCTGTATATGGATAACTCTTGTTGATAAAGCATAAAACTCTCCCATCGATCTTCTAGTCTGTAAACAACTGGTTCACCTAAGCGAAGGCGCCAATCTGCTGGATTATGGCCATTTCCTCTGTAAAATTAGACAGGTAACCCTTGTTAAAGCTTGTTTTTTATTCTGAAATTCTGACCGTTTTTAATTTAGGCGTTCCATACGTATCTGCTGTTGGGGAACCGAATGGGTTTGTCCATACTTTTGTAGGAGACTGAATGGGTCTGTCCATACTTTTGTTATGTTTTTATTAGGTTACTGCATTTGTATGGGAAAATATGAACGCATTTTGGGATGGAATACTGCACGAACTTGTGAGTGCAGTATATCCTAACGACAAAACGAGTTCATATTTTCCCATACAAATGCAGTAACCTTTTTATTATATGCTCATTTTTTTATTCTACCTAAGGTTTAATTATATAAACAAAATACACTACAAGAAACAACGTAAATGAATGAATGCCGTATTCCAAACTAAATACACAAGCGCAGATTTGTCATTACACAATGACATCATTATTAATGCGCACATAACTCCGCCCAGATAAATTTGAACTTAGTCGCGCACTCGACATAACTTTCGAAAGAAAATGACGTGTCTAGTTAAAATTGAAATTTGCAGTCATATTGTGGATGAATGCGCATTGCAACAACTTTTCCATTTGATCTGGAATGAATATATTTTGGTATTTTGTTTCGATTCGACGAAAGTTTATGATTTTGTACTGGATTCATCTGTGCAAATTATACATGAAATACATCGGATTGAAGTGGCGCGGGAGAAGCGTGTTTACGTCTGCAGATGTGTTTCTGTTTCTGTCATTGAATGTTTGAAATCATAACGTGGGAAAAATATGAAGTCTTTCAATTGCAATTATCAAAAAGACGCTATGGAATTTAATGCTTATTTCATTTTGAGTGCAGTAAGGAGGATGCAATTGCACTTATCATCGAAATTACAGCAGAATTTCGAAATGTGTAATCCAGATTGAAAACCTATGACATGGCTCTTGTAATTCGGATTTGCAGAATTAAGAAAAACATTTTGAGGAAATTCGGGATGTAAAACTGTAAGTATATTTTATTTTTCCATTCTTATCACCAGATAAAGAAGACAGTATATGCCTTGTCACTTGTATGTCATTTGTAAGTACCTAATCTTCCGTCTTTTATATAATGTAGCTAGCCTAAATCCGTAACATTGTATCAACGCGGAATGTGCCAAAACAGCTCGGTGTTTTTGCAGTCCACGAAACATGTTTTTGTTCATTCAGAAACAAATTTAAACAACCACAACGTAAAGAGCCTCTTACGCGAGTGTATATGATTTGTTTACAAATCACAAGTGCTGGCGTCTGCGTGATTGTTTGTTTACAATAGAAAGTAGTTCCTTTATTCACATGAATGCTATATGTGAATTGTAGCGCGCGTTCAGTATCGGGGAATATTGAATGATTCTGACAATGTACAGTTAATGGGGAAAAAAATGAGCATATAATAATATTCCTTACTTGCTTCAACCGGATTCATATTGCACCGTGATGTCAAAGATTTGGTAGGAAAGAAACACATTGAATACTTGTCTACTTATACAAACAAAAGATACCTGTAGAGCAAAATGTTTAACGTGACCGTGAAGACTAGAATTTTAAAGCATTTAATTCAATATGAACCCAGAAAATATGGTTGAAAGCCAGTTTACCAATCCGTTATCCAAACCTAGATGAATTATTTTGTCTGTTTACGTTGAAAGTATTCAGAGTTGTCTTTTCCACCTAATATTTAACATTCCTGTTCTTAAGCTCGAACTATGTCTTTTCAGGCGTTTGCTTCATAGATACGTTGTTCAAAGCATAGTACATGTCATCTCCATTTTATATTTTCACTTTTCAAGCCCAAGTGTATGGTGTGAATACATACATACCTACCTACATAATGCATACCTACCTACCTACCTACCTACATACATATGCTGTTTTAAATGGAAGTTGTTTCCGATAAAATCTATATCTGCTTTTGTCGAATCACTGTAAATTGATCCTGTAAAGCCTAGCATCTCTCCAAGGTGTACCGTTCGTTTCGCTGAATAGAAATTAGTGTATTTACCCACATAAAGTAATTAATCTATTCGTTCTTCATACTGAGCTGTGTAAACCATCTTGCTGTTGGGGAGGATACATGTTATTATCACTGAGAGTAATATCTACCTGTGCGACGCATACGAAACAATATCTTACGCCGTATTTTTATGTATAAACTCAACCAGTTAACGCATCTAGTCTCTTGAATATTTTTCAATAGAATCAGTTTTGAAGTTACTTATATCCTGCTTAAAATTGTACGCAAATATACCTTATATAGAGAGACATGCGTTGTTACTTTCGTGTTAAATATTTTGTTCACCTTTCTGAAAATTGAATAAATGATTCTCTTGCTATTCTACAAATATTCTCATAATGTATACCACCGTCGGTAATGATTCTCTTGCTAGTCTAAAAATATAGTGATAAATCAGTGAATTGAATATGTGTATAAATTAAACCAAGTGTGAGAGGAAAGAACAGTATCTACTCACCAAGTACTCCTTTGGCGAACACCATCCTATTTAGCTTTTGAGAGCGTTTAAAACACGAAATAATTAGTCTCCAGATATTGCAATTCAGTTTCAACATATTTATTTTAAATTTATTATTCCCGTAAAAATCATTTCATATTTATCTTTAGGACAGATTTTGAACAAACTCCAATGTAAATACTTAGAGTTGTTACTCGTAATTTTGGATTCCTTGGACACGTTTGATGCCTGTACATTTATTTTTTCAGTCAACGTTTAGCTAGTGTAAGCAATTATAATAACAATTTTGATCTTTGTAAGCAGAAAGAATATAATATACATTCAAGTCATTGTGCACAATCGACTTTTTACGCATTCAAATAGATGCGATGCACGATAACCTTTTCGGTTCTAATATCTTAAAAGCATCTGCTTTCCAACATAAAATTTGGGCAGGGTTAAAATTATTAAAGTGATCTTTTTAATATTGGAAATTACGAGAAGAAAAACATGATATAAATACTGAAGCAGGTTTCTTAATTGTGGTGCAATGTTTATTTTACTCCAAACCTATACCCTGCAGGCTTAGATGCATGTATGCATTAGAGATTAGCGGCACGTCAGCACACTAACGTCTACAGGATGCCAATTAAAAACAAATTTCTAACAATGTAAAACAAATAGAATTGCACAGAAATCTTTAGCAAGATAAACCCTTCCAAATAAACGTGAACATCAAATACTACGATAAAAATAAAATGGAAAAATATTAACATTCTATTAAATACATGTAACAGAAGATAACAAAAATTACATACAGAAGGAGGATTTAGACAGAAGAATAGACACATACACTATAAAGTTAGACATTTAGGTTTATATTTTCTGTAAGCTAAATTTGCATTTTGAATAAAACAACCAAAGACGATGTGCAACTTTCAAATATTTATACAAGCTACCATATAGATAAACCACTACATTGTATGTGAACATCCTGATGCGTATTATAAAATAACGTCATCCTTCATCCGTCGTGACGTCAGTCACATGTCGTGCGATCCACTATGGCTGGGCCGCGGGGGTGGGTGGGGGCGCTCTACAGATATTGTGAAATTCTTAGAGAGTGACACGTGTAAGGCGAAGCTGTTTGCATTAGCAATATGCATAATGGAGAGAATGTTAGCGTATCTTCATGTTACTTTCATGTACTGTGGCTAACATTTCTTTGGATATTGTACTTGCGGAAATCGCACATGGCTAACTAAAATTACTGCTCCCATATGTACGAAAAATCAGCCTGAGTTCGTATAAAGTGCACTGTCTTCCGCAGCTAATAAAATAGTCAAGATTAATTTTGCCAAACTAGACAATACCTGCTTCTGAAAGTGCAATGAATGAATTGCCAAATGCAAAATGTAAAAACAAAAACAAAAGTTATCGGCTCCTTGTTAACAAATTTACGTCTGAAGTCCAGGAAGTGAAAATGACTAGGCGGAGCTAGCAGTTTATTGATAGATGCGCATCTGAACTAAGGCCAAGCTGTATACTCTATAACCCAAACTACACCAATCAAACATACACCAAAATAAAGTAATTAAAAGATAGTTGACGCCTCCTATAAGTTACAAGGTCTTTTCTGTATAGCCAAGATGACCAGTAACGAAATCGAGAAATTTTTTATGTGCAAAAAGTCAACCCAATAAAATACGAAACAATATCGTGCCAATTAGCTAGGTACACTAATTTAATTGTTGTTGTTGTTGTTATACAGTTTAACGCCATTTTTTCAGCACAAGATAGGCTATACATGGCGGACAGTATTAATCGTTGAGGAAGAACCCGGGAAAACCCCGGAAAAAACCACCGACCCACGAGAAGCTACCGGCAAACTTTCTCACATATCCACATTGGCCGAGCCCAAGACTCGAACCTACGCAGGCAGAAGTGAGATGGCAGTGATCCGTGACGGAGAGCGCTTTAGACCACTCGGCCACTCGGGGTCCCCACTGATTTAATGTAATATTGAAAAATATAACACGGAATAAAGAACGAAAAAATTAAAAATGAAATAGAAAAAGAGAGACCAAGAACATATTAACATTAATGACATATGACATACACTTCACAGTAGGTTACCTCCTTTTGATTTCATATCACTGCTAAAACAGCGTCAATTTAGTGATAAAATGCATCCTGGAGTACAATACGCTTTGATAAATGCATTGCACTCAGTTCAGCAGGATCGGCCTTCGCAAACGCGGGGCCCGATTTGGGTCATTTTGGCTGGGGCCACTGGATTTACGTACGGGGCCCCCTGTCAGCACGGCATTTGGAAATCAACTTTTAAACAAGTTTTATATGATATTGAACTGAAAATTTGTCGCTTTAAAATTACTTTCTCTCAAAAGATATATTTTTGAAAATTACTAAGGCACAGGGCCCCTGTGAGCGCGGGGCCCGGTTTTGTCTAATCGGCCTAAGGCCGGCCGTGCAGTTCACACAGAGTCCGCGCCAATATTTCAATATTTTTCTCTGTAACAGCTTTAGTACAGGAGTTTAAAATTTTTGGCCAATACGAAGGAAGAAAAGTTCGAGAAATCTCTTTGTAGCGATGGAGCAGTGTTGAAGAAGTTTTGTCTAATTATAATTGCTCATTTGTGACTTTATAATACACGAATTATTAAATAAACAATGTATCCTCTTTAAAATATGCATTATGTTGCAAAGAAGATCGGTCGCATGCTAATTTGCTTCCTGCTTTCACTAAACTTCACATGCAACTCGCTGTTCTGATAAATCATCTCCCACCCCACCCCCGTGTTGATACTGATGGACGATAGGTGGGTCTGATGCCACCTGTTTGTTACAATGTAGAGTTTTGTTGTAGGCAAATTATTTCCGGAACACACCTGCGTACAAGTTTAGACACCGGTATTTAATAATAGCCACATTTAGCGCGAAATTAAAAATGGACACCGGACAGAGCGTTGTGTTATTCCACTTGGATTTACAAGTCGCCAAACATAGGATTTAATCCGGAAATAGTATATACATATCGCCAAAAAAATCATTTAACCAACGGTAGCTCAGCAGCCACGGGAAATACGAATAAGTTTATAAAATATACACCGAATTGTGCAGGTAAGAGTGGCAGCAGATTTTTGCAGGTTTTAATGAATGCCTTAAATCGCCAGTCAGTATTATTCTAGGTGAAGGAATGCTTTATCGACCTAGCAACTCGCGAACAAAGTTTCTTGATAATCGTATATCTGGAAATTATCATTTTACCTTAAACTTTTTGACTGCAGTGTCAGCATTCACAGTAACATTTAAGCTGTGCCATCTTTGAAGCATTGTCATGATGTATTGTCCTGATATGTATGGAACACTTGCTATTGCTAAATTTGCTGAATACTCTTTATTTCTTACATCGTGATATGCCATGTTTTGTTGTGTGTTTTGGGGGATGGGGTTATTATTTACTTTTTCACATTACGTACCAGCTAGAAATTAAATAAAAAATAATCCATTACATGCGTTTGGGTGGGATAAGAAAATCCTACCCTAAGAATAATAATCTGAGGACATGAACGCGGCAAACCCTCGTTCTGCCTTCACATTCTGGCCCTTGGGTAGGATATGCCTGTCCCACGCCAGTGCATATGACAGAATCTATTAATATCTCCACGATCAGGCCAGACAAGAAATATTGGTATTACTTTAGATGACTGAGCAACGATAATTCATATCCACGAAAATTACAATCATGTTATCATGCATATTTCTGACACCTTCTGACAGAACCTTATTAACAATTATTAGAAACGTATCTATTCACTAATGGTGATTCTCGTATGGAAAATGGCTTCTTGGAAAATACAGTTTCATGTATTATTTCATATTCCTCAAAAGGATAGATTTTACAGCAGTGACTGCAGTCGGAATTGTGTGACCAGTTTTGTGGGTAAAGGAACAAATAATTATTGCATACATTTTACTAGAATTCTATCAGACAGTAGGTAATATGAACGACGCATCAAAAGTGAAAGCTGTCAATTTTACTTAAGAAAAAATGGATATTATTGGCAAAGAATGACCTTTTCACGTTCCTACGAACCACCTACCGGTGTATTATAGCACTACAGCAGCCTGATCAAGATGGTATAGAACTGATTAGAAACTACACATTTTTCGTATAAATAACTTTTGTCATTTTGTTACAGCAAAAATTATGTCCCTAACATTTCCATCCTTTCTGCTTTCTTTCTCTTTTAGGTAACCTAACAATTCCATCCTTTCTGTTTTCTTTTTTTTTTTTTTAGGTAACCTAAGTGGTTTGAGCGTCCGCTTCGGATGCGGGAGATCCCAGGTTCGAACTACGGCTGAGTCATACCAAAGACTTATGAAAATGGTACTACCAGCTAACTTGCTTGGCGCTCAGCATTAATATGTTAGTGCTATGACTGGTCGTCCTGTGTCAGGATAATGTGACTGGGTGGGACATGGCACCACATGTCTGCGGCATGATTCATCAGTGCGAAACATCACTATAAACTGCCATACTGCAAATATCGTAGCGATATGACTGACTTTTTTAAAGCTACGTTAACATTCCATATCACACACAAACACACACACTCTCTTTTTTGTCTGAGTTTGAATTCCTGCTTCTAAACAATTCTAATTACTCCGTTCTGTTTCTGAGTTTAATACTGTTTCAGTAGAACAGCTCTCAAGAGAATCAAAAGAAACCTTTTTGGATTTGTTACTTGGAGAAATCTTCAATCATAATGTGTGACCTTCATATTGATATTCATTCGAATGCTTACCTAATTGTATCCATTTGTGACAGAGCCCCGGTTATTCGAAATCGTATCAGACAGGGTAGGGGTAATCATAATGATTTATAAAATAGGTAATTTTAAAATCAAATCTATATTTATAAATCATAAAGATATTACAGATGCGTGAGTTTGTTTCATATAAACCGAAAGCTCCGTTAATCGAGGTGCGACTAATTTGAAGCTTTACTGTAATCCTCTTTAAATTTGTCCGACTCCGTTTTAACGTTTTCAGCGCTTACTTAAGATTAGTGACATAGATGCGCTCAAAAAATGATACCAGAGCTGGAATTTGAGTTTTGGCTGGAGCAATGGGCAACAAAGTCTGCAAAAGAAACGACTAGTATATATACTAACTCCTGTCTTCATGGTCACCAGAGTTCAACGAAGATCAGTCTAACTAAAAATTTGTGCTTCGAAAACTGATCTGGTTTTGACACGTGAGCATTTGTCCCATCTTTGCTTGCCAAGGAATGAGGATGCACCAAAATAAATCAACTCAACTGATCAATCAACGAGCTCGTTACTTGACCTGCTATATATTCAGTTTGGTGACTTTCATGATATCCACATGCCTTGACTCCAAAGAACAAGGTATACGAAAGGCTTTCATTAGAGAAATTTACATCCAGCATATGTGCCTGTTTACTGAGGCGGATATTATTATTCCCAACGATCCTTCAAAATAAATCTCACAAGCAATCTGAGTGGACCACTTTCTTTCAGCTGCATAAAATCAGACAGCAGATATTGTTTTTGGCTAGTTACATATGTTTAACGTATGTATGGAACGAAATGGATCGACGAATCTTGTCTAGCAAAGATGCCTTTCCCCGATGTAATATGCCTAAATTCCCTGCTAAAGTAGTAATCATCGAAACCAGATTTACATTTCTTTGTTTACTGTGACTCCGTGAAGCATATTTACAAAAATGGGAATAGAAAATGGAGTATATGAAAATAATATAAAAGAAAGAAACCATCCTCATATATAAAATGATTTGAACCTGTAGTTCAGTGATCTCTGATCTGTTTCCTTATATGTTACCACAGTGTCTGGAAACTGTACACCAACGTGCCTGCGGTTTTCAGCAGGTACTGAGCGAAATCCGAAAACATCGTCCAGAGGCAAGTAAACGTCTGGAGCTTGGACACCAACGTCCTTACAAATTCGGACTTTGCCTTGACGGGAACTTCTATTATTTGTTATAGGAAGAGATAACACTTTCGATCTTTTCACCTCGTACAACATATCGTCCTCGGCATCCGGAGCCATATCTTGAATGTCTTCTATCTCAGACAAACGGGCAGATACAATGTTAAATACTTTATCTGAAAGTGGGCCTTCGTTCCCGCCAGTTTCATGTGGAATTTGATTCTTTAGATTAACATTTGTATTTTTCACTTTTCCTTTATGATTTTGTTTTTCATGAAGGACGTTTTCTGGACACGACATAGGCTTATCCTGCAAAGAAATAGTCTTTTTTGTTGACGTAAGACAAATATTTTCATCTTCTGTAATTTTTAAATGAAGTTTCTTCTCGCGCTCTGATGAAATACGTTCCCGCCGTTCCAGAACGGTTTGTACTGCCTCATGTATGCAAGGTATTGGTATGCCCTGGGCAAAACTATTTTTTTCTATTTCTTTAGAATTCAGCTGCCCGGATGATACATGAACTTTAAGCTCCTTTTTCCTTATAAGATCAGTTGGTGCCACGCAAGACCTATTTCCCTTTCTGGAAATGCCACCAGTAAATGAATCCGAATCCGTTGCTTTAACTGATAACGTTTGTGGATTGATAAAGCCAGGATGAACAGTTTTCTCTGTTAATGGTGAAGATTCTTTAGCACCAGATGTCACAAAGGCGCTCTTTTTTTCAAGATCTGAAGATATTTTAGCAGTATTTGCAGGAATAGCGGCGTCTCTGGTACAGGATGAATAACATTCTGCTTTTGATGAATGAATAACAACATCATTAGCAAATTTTACAGGTTTATGAGCGTTGACCGTAGATTTGACAGCGCCGTGCCCAACTTCTATTGATTTTGAAGCTGGATATGTACAATTATCAACTCTTTGTACAGACTTTATCTGATCTCTGGCATCCTCTGTTTTAACAACATCATCGTTTTCAAAGCGCACAGATGGTAGAAGGGTATTTGCTGCATCAGTTATGTCATTTGCAGGTTTCAAAGTTTGTGGAACAATGCCAAATTCTACAGGTTTCTGAACTGTTCCTGTAGAAATGATGCAGTTGTCAGTACATTTGAAGGATTGCAGAGTTGCAGCGAAAGGAAAATCAGTGTCCTTTAAACAATCTACAGATTGATGAGCGGAGATTTGTGGAATGACAGGCTCCTTTGGTGGTTGTACAGCCTGTTCCGCTTGAGTGTTGACAGCCTCCACGACAGCTTCTAAAATCGGCTGAGCAATAACGTCAGAAAAAGCATCTTCTTTTGCAGGTTCTTCATGGTAAGACACGTTCCTTTGGACATTCTCCTTCTGGTTGAAAGTTTCATGTGGGAGTGCCTGTGAATCTTTCTTTTGACTGGCATCGTCCTCGTCTGAATAATATAAGACAAATAGGAAATTGAAAGTGAGCGTTTCTGCAATTCTTCAAATAATAGATAATCAATATGGTAAAGTACGTTTTTGATTTCTATAGGAGGGACATAAAAAACACCTTTATAGTTGATGGATGATGGACGTACCGTTATTCATACTACTCATACACTTCATGGTAATTGTTACGTTTTGTCCATAATTACATTCTTTATTCCAAATGCCAACGCTGGAGGGTTTAAAAGATGCAGTAATCAAACCACCGTATAATTCATGTAAAAATAAAGAACTATGGATGTTTACAAAACAGAACCTATATCAATCATGATTTATTTGCTACCTTCCGTTGTTGTGCACTTTTGCACAAAGGAGACATTGGTTATCTCATGCCGTTTGACGTTGAGATTTGTAGCGTTTGACGTTGACATTTGTAGCGAAATGCTATGCAGTTTGTGATCATTCGGAAATAGTAATCCATAATGCCATAGCTGTCATTTAATGATTGAAAATAATGCAGTAAGTCTCCTGTGACTGAATAGTTACCGTGTCTGCAGTTTTTAAAGTCTTAGGTTGCACAATAATTGCACCTAGTATATTACTGAGATGGTTACTTACAAAAAAAGATAACCTTGAACAAAACTGCTCCACTTTATTTTCAATCGGCGTAAGAAATCTTCAAATATAGAAAGGTAAGAAAATAACACCTAAACACAGATGGGGAAAAACGTAATTAATTTATATGCGTGTACGTGCGTGCTTATATGTGTGTATGTATGTATGTATGTGTGCATGTATGTACGTATATATACGTATGTATGTTCTTTTGGTGATGATGAAGAAGACATAACAATTTACTAGATATTCATTTGACAAGACATTATTTTGTTCAACCATATTTTCTGGATTTATTCTGTTTCAAACATGATATGAAGAACAAAGAAAGATCATGTAGGACGTATGGGAAACGAGTATTTTTAATTAATCACAAGAACAAGAGACGTCATTTAGAAAGTATGGATCACAAGTATTACTCACAATACTTCTACTTCTCTTGACTCCAAAGTAACACAACACATATACTATAGGCTAAAACTGTTTTGACTCTTTCTCTGACACGCACACAAGACACGCAAACATGGTTGTGCTCACTCACAGACTTGCCTTGTGAAGACAGGGAGACGCCTTCAAAAGCATCGGACTCTTCTATTCTAAGCTCTTCGTCAAGAATAAGACCTATAAGACACAGAAGAATATTTTTGCAGAAATATGCGAGGACAGATAACATTAACTTAGATATCTGGATAGCTAAGAAGTTATACGGTCGCTTCGCACCTTTGAAGCCCCGTGTTGGATCCTCGCTTCGGGCAGATGCTAGCACAAGTAGTAACTCAATACAAAATGTATTTCAAAAGTAAGATGACCATTTGACACATTTGTTATATTTTATGGTAAGAAGTCATCAAATGTAGTGATGACCTTCTAAACGATTTCGCCATCTGATGGCACGAGGCCAAAAGCAGTGCACACCATATTACTCTAATAAGACTATCTTGAAAGGATACAAACTACTAAACCAACGTGTCGAAGCATCAATTGTAAGGACCAATTACAACTCTATAAATTACTTCTCCTGAAGTAACATATGTTTCACCCTAATCTGTTATCTTATTTACAATGGTAAATCCAATGTTTCATGATAAACTTCACGTTACGAGAGAAAGACTCTTATAGGAGGATTCGCAGTTGGGAATTGTCTTCTTGATGTATTTATCGCACAGATTTCTCTCAGTTTAAACCTGTTAAAACATTCAATTCTAAATGGTAATATTTATATTAAATAACAGATCAATACGAAGTTTAAAGCTTACTTCTTCTTCTATCTGTTTCCCAGGACTCTTCCACTGTAGTTAAACTGTTTCGATTATCTTCATAGTCTATCCTTACATCGGTTATACTTTTCCTTCTATTCAGTTCTTCCTTTTTCTTTTGGTCTTTTATTTTCAACGACTTCAGCGTTGCAAGACTTTTCTTTAACGCCTTTTTATGTTCTTTTTCATCTTCTGGCGAGGAAGAGATTCTGCTGTCCTCAGCATTAATTTTGGGCTGTGATGAAGCTCGGATCCCAAGTCTCTTAAACTTTCCATGTTTCTTCTCCGATTCTTTGCCATTTGTATATGTGATTCCATCATCTACGTTTTGTGGCTTCTTTCTCGTATCACCAAAATTAAAAGACCATCTCTTCTTTTTGTCAGTTTTATTGGCCTTCTTTTGGTTAACAATATTTTCACCATTTCTCGTTAGATTTTGTTTTTCACTCTGCGAAATTGGTGGTTTACTTGACGGATCAACCAAACAACTGACTGAATCATCTTCACTGGGAATACCACTACAAACAGTTTCATAGTGTTTCATAACTCCTGATATTCCATTCACTTTGGAAATATCATCAGAGTCCTTGCTGACGTTAACACTATTATTGGACACAGAATCCCTATACACCCCCTTGCTTTTTATGGCCTCGCTGTTCAAGGAACCATCTTGCATACGCAAGTCAGCAAAGATAGTTGGAGGCGGAACCCCTTCAATTCTCCCATCTTCGCTATCTGTTTTTGATACCAACAGCGTCTCACTACCGACAGAGACTTCTACCTCTTTCGATTTAGACGAATCTTTTTCAGAAAGATCTTTTTGCACAATCATGAACTCTTCCTTGGTTTTCTCACACTTTGACTGTTTATTTTTATGTACTTTACAGTTTTGCTTCGTTTTGTTCTTACCGAATCCAAAGAAATGTAGTTTCTTTTCTTTTTTCTTGTCCTTAGTCTCGTCATCAGAATGTGTGACATGTTCTTGAAGAGTTTTCTTTTTCACGTTCTCGCTCAGTACATCGTGTGTAATGCAGCTGTCTCGATCAGTCACAGTTTCATCGATGTTGACATAGTGTCCGTTATCGTTTACAAATTCGTTGTCACTAGATGTCATCATATTTTTATTCTGATCAACGAAATTCATTTTACACTCCTCGGACTCATGTTCTGGATTCCCGGTTTTGGCCTTGCCAAAGCGTTCCGGCTCAGCTACGCCTTTCACATCTTCATCATATTTCCTCACATCACCCGATTTATTGGTCTCTGCTGAAAGGAAATGGATTAAAAACAATATTTTATCTTTCAAGCAATGTCAATAGAACGGTGGAGTTTAAGGGGAGTTTATACTAGAAATATAGTGAAAGTTTATTCTCAGTTTAATATAAATTTTCAACTTAAAAAAGGAGGCATGGTAACGTTAGCGCGCTCGCTTTGCACCTCTTGGATCCCTGATTCATTACACCGTTTTTGGCGTTTTGAGGACAAAATGGATGCCCATCCAAAGTTGTCAGTTCTCTTCTAGTTCTCCAGTTTCTTCCAAAGCCAAAACCACCAAGGTCAATAGCGTTTAATAAATACAGTGACTTATTATTTATTTCCCGACAACCAGTATTGCTGAATATGAATTCGGACGCTTCGGTGTATCCAAATTTAAACGAAAAATGTGAGGAACCTCCAAGAATCGAATAATAAATACAGATCTACTTGATTGCAACCGATTTTACGTTGATGTATTAAAAATTAGTAGTTTTTGTTGTAATATAAGCTAATTGTAAAGAAGCTTGACGTAAATTGATAAAATAAATCATTGTTCATCCTGTTGACTGATCCTAGTTTTAACCATCAATTATTAATTTATTCTGATTTGTAAAATTGTAGAGATGCTGTAACGTAGTATTTATATACAATTGTTTTATAATTGATGTATGCTCACCACGCGAATTTGTCCTGATGTGGCTTACAAGTGAATATGCCTTGGATGTTGATTATATAGGTTTATTTTCCATGTTTGATCAAAAGTATAACAAATAAATCCTCCAGTTCGGACAGTCGGATTCAGGTAGTAGAGTACTAAGTATAAATGGTGCCAGGGGCGATGATGATGGCCCAAATGGATTTTGGCGTCCCAAGGCCTCTGATGCCCAGGGCAACCAACCCGTCAGACCCCCCACCCACACACACACCTTGTTAGTACGCTAAAGATTGATTCAACATCACCTCTTTGGGGTAAAACTTCTACGTCGACTCCGTCTGCGCACTCACACAATTTCATTTTTTCCCCCGCTGGTCAAGAGTATCCTACGGTGTAAGACGGTTGATTAAGGTAACTTTTACAGGCACCCGCATCAGAGACACTTATCTCCGAAATAAATGGTGCGAAAAACCCATCTTGATTTGTCAAAAACCTGCTCTAACTTCAGTTAAGAAGTTCGTGTGTTTTATACAGCGCCATCTAGTGCAGTAAATAACTGTATTTTATCAAACATTAACGCCGATGTCTGCGGAAAAATGAATAGGTGATCTGAGCCCTATTAACTTATTTCAAGTTTAATCATAAACAGATTCGTACATTTTACCTCCAGACGACGCACGTTGCACACAGCTCAACCTGCTCTACAGCCATGTGAGATAAAAATTGACATTTTTAAAAGGTAAGCGACAGTGGCAGATATCAGTACATTACCTGTTGACATCACTTCAGGGCGATGGACTTCAATAACTGTTAGATTTTAGACGTATCATTCATGACATATCAGGAAATGCGACTGTTAACCATCATTCTGAAATAATAACAGCAAAAGCAACAGCATTTAATAATAATAATAATAATAATAATAATAATACATATTTCATGTCCAAGTCTGTATGCCCGTGTTCTGCCATTTTTTCATCTTGAAAGATAACAAGAAAGGGATGAATGGGTCTAAGCACAATCTTAGGTTGTAGAAACATATATATATATATATATATATATATATATATATATATATATATATATATATATATATATATATATATATATATATATATATATATATATATATATATATATATATATATATCTGATTTTACTGCACAATTCACTGCTATTCGTCTGCATTTATGATTCCTGTCAGGCATAACATAAAAGATTCCTCTGAAAAATGTACTGACGTAGCCTCGTGCGATTGGCGAGGGAGACTGTCATCGTGATTATCCCAGGCTAAGACTCGAAGTTACTTTTACCGGTGAAGTCCAGAATTAGAGAAGAGACGAATATAAGATGGATAAAAGCGACAAAATCACAGCGGTTTTCAAGATTACGACTGTGTCATCGATGAAGCTGGACATACATTCATCATGCCAACAGACAGATAGTAAATTAAATGATTAGAGTGTTCGTATGATAATTCTGAATCGTGTTTTAATGTAATAGAATAGTTAAAACTCCGAACCCGAGACAATACAACCAACCATCAGCACCACTGTTTCAAAGCATGTCAGCTGCTTAGTTTTTATGAAAGGTGGTTGGTGGATTTTCTCCACAAAGACACAGCATGCTACGAGAAAACCTTTACATTTCTGTTTCTTTCTTCAAAACGGTGTCACCTTCAACGGTCAATATTGCTGTATAATGTGACGCGAGATTAAAGCGCTGTTTAATGTTTTGGAATAACTAAAGAATATTCGTGTCTGTTGACGATTACCCTGCTGAATAGTGTTTATTTGTGCAAGTATTACCAAATGTGGGCATATCAGGAGATACCAGGCGGGTACTTGGCCGCATGTGACCCAATGCGTCTATCAACTACTGAAACTTATTCGACCCGTTTGAAGGCCTAGGCATTGTTACAGGACAAAGACCTTAAGATAACGAGGCTATAATAGGAACAAGGAGCCAAAATGCATCCTAAGACCGAGTAAAGAATTGGTCTCAATTGTACAAGAGCTAATCTCTGGTAGGTTTTATTTTTCACGAATACAACATCCCTGTTACTGGAGCATTTATTCTCTCTTGACATGCGTGACCGGTATACGTACGAAGTATTACTATCGTGCTTGCCGGCAGCTTTCGAAACCAGAAATACAAGAACCTTTGGAATGACATTATGCAAACTTTTCTTTTATTTACAGGACCACACAGGTTGCTCCATTCTTTCGCTTAGTGTCTGAGCAAGAACCTCTGTCTGCATACGAACGTAGACTGACAATATCAGTGAGTTGTGGGTTTTTTCACAAGCTGAATAATCTGCCTCACAACTGGAGCAACATCGGTCTCCTCCATCAAGCCAGAGTAAACATCAGATTTTCAGGCAGGTTGATTTTACCATATTTATGGTGTGGCTTTTTTTTAAGGGGCTGGAAATCGGGAGGGATAGTGAAAGCAAAAAAACACCAAACAAAACAAAATTCTTGCACAGCAAAATAGTATTCGGCCTACAATTTATTTTCGGAACCTACATGGGCATCAATCCATGTTTATTTAACATATCAATGCTAATAAATATACTGTTATCTGGAAGTAATATCTTAGTGTCATCTTTTGTTTTAAAAAAAGAAGTGAATTAATAATTTAGTTTTCATATACAATGTGACAAAGTTTTCCGTCACGTAATCCTGTCATATGATAACTTAGTTCTCATGAAAGATATTAATAATGGCTGCCTCTGCCACCCACTTTATTTTCGCAGAATAAGCCAATGATACTCCGACTGACATGATCCGTTTCTGATCCAATATACCGTATCATCCAGATGTCTTTTTCTCATTGAGACGCCTCTCATTCTTCTCAAAAGCATAACCGATTTTTCTATCCTCAGTACTAAAGTCTTCATAGATCATTGACTCTTAAAGTCGATGGTGACGTGGGTATTTGGTTCTTTTTAACAGGACTTTTAACACATTGGATATATCATGCCGGGGAAATGGAATCTAACTCCTTTCCCAACGACACGCCTAGGCAGCCGACCTGCTGATCTGGATGGCTATGGAACCCAATACATGTGGATTACGAGTCCGACAGACTACCTGCTGAGCTACCCGCGATACTTTGCTGGCCTGAATCACCTGCAACAACACAATATTCCCGACCCGAGAAAAATCAGAAAACGTTCACAAAAATTGGCGGAAGGGTATCGAAAATGTCAACGCAATAATGCATCAGCAAGTCCCCTCTAACTAAATGAGGAATCAGTACTGCCTCTCTCTCTCCCTCTCAAAACCAAGCTTCTGCACCTGAACCTGATTTGGTAGTCATGTGACAAGCCATCGCGGTGGGACTCGCTAAGAAATTGCCTTTCTTCAGAGTAATTCCAGGTCTCGTGTCAACAATTTAATCTTATGTTGAGAGGGAAACAAAGATTTGTTTTCAAAAGAGGATGTTTTACCCCTATTTCTCGAGACTGTGTGTGTGTTTGGTTTGGATTATTGACGTAGCTTTAACAACTTTTTATTCATATTGATACGATTTCTGCAGTGTGACAGTTTATAGTGATGTGTAACACTGGGGCATCATGCCACATACATGTAGCATGATGTCCCACCCAGTTGCATTATCTTAACACTAGGCCAACCAGTCCTAACACTAACCTTTCAATGTTGAGTGCCAAGTGAGACAGATGCTAGTACCACTGTTATAACTCTTTTGTTTGACTTGGCGGGGATTCGAACCTGCGACCTCCCGCATTCGTGGCGGACGCTTTAACCAGTTAGGCCACCGAAGCGGTTTTTTCAAGACTGTTTTTTCAACTAATATAATGGATATAATAAACAGGTTATTTTTCTATCAATCAGAGGTATATTATTTTGTTCAAGTATTCGTGGGCGGGAACTTCTTTTTAAAACTCCTTGGCCTCCCCCTCCCTCTCCCGAAAATGATATGGTCGCAGTAGCGTACTAACAGAAGGAGGGGCGGACGGGGCGGCTGCCCTGGGCACCAGAGGTCCTAGGACGCCAAAAGCCATTTGGGCCTTCATATTTACCCTGGGCGTCATTTGCCCTTAGTACGCCACTGAACGGTAAGTCTCTAATATTAGTGACACACAACAGCTCTTCTGGATTTGGTTGGGCTAAACTTGCCAGTGAAAAGGACCTCACCGGATGTTGCAAATTACACTGTACCTTGCTGTTTGGTTCGTTGTTGTTACAAGGTTAAATCGAGTTTCTCCGTTTGTAAAGAGTTTGAAAATCTGATCGACGAACTATGATTAATATATATATCTTCATAATATCAAAATTCGCCGAAGTGTTCAAATCTGAGAAATGCGCAAGGTTGATTTATAGTGGGATTGGGTGGTTGGGGTGAATTAAGTCCAATATTAATAACCGAACATGCGGGAAAAAATCTTAAATACTGTAGATTAAATTATTTCAGGTATAGAAAAGAATATTTAACCTCGAAATTTACCTTTAGATTTCAATTCGGTGTAAAATTTTATTCAAATAAACTTTCATTTTCTACAGAAGCGAACAGGCTATAGATTTTGTCTCAGGATCGAGATGGCATTAACTTTTGTGTGTGCTAAAAGTACAATTAAAGCTGTACTGTAATTATTGCATTGTCACGCCAACATTAGGACAACTTGCCCTAAATCCGAGAGCTTTATAAAGACATATTATGATATATCACCCAGGTGCAAACATATCTTGTTTTGAATATTCATATACACAGAAAGTGATTCCTATCGCCGGGAATATCGCGAGGTTAGTCGGCCTGGTACTTCTAATTTGCAATGTAAAACTGCTGAGTATGCAAGAGTGCAGAAGCCTTTTCACGTAGAACTTCTGAAACCTCTCGATTCAATCAGTATTATAACCAATCAATCAAGTAAATAATTTATTGAGGACGAAAATTATGATACCACGTAAGTTTTTAGGGATAAAGATAATTACCGGTAATCGACATTAGATGTATATTTTATTAATTGTGTTTGATTAGTTTTTTATTTGGTAAGTGGGATACGGCATATCAACACTCTGAAGGGTAAATCATTCCAACGAACGTAAAGTTGAACGATAATGTACACATGAAAAGTCATATAGAGTGCCAACAATATCGGAGTGAATTATCTTGCCCAGAGACCGACAGACAGACGGAGACACAAACTCATGCCCACTAAGGCGGAGAACCCGGCGTGATCTAAACAGAATTGAACTCGTAACGTTCCGTTCACTAGTCTGGCACACTAAATACTGAAATGTAGAAAAGAGAGGTGAAAATTATAACCGCTTGACCAGCCACAACACAAAAAGTAAAGGTAAATATTCGTACCTCGCCAACCCTCTATAAGCATACCAATACGACTGATTCACTATGAATGCTCCACGAAAAATTCATCATTCTTCTTCAAATACGTTTCCCAATCCCATTATGTTAGGAATATTAGCCTGCTACCTCGCGAATCCAGCCCTACTAAATGACAACAAACGTTGTTGTTGTTGTTGTAGGGTTTAACGTCATTTTCAGCACAGGATATGCTATACATGGCGGCCAGTATCAATGGTGGAGGAATTACCCGGGAAAACCCCGGAAAGAACCACTGACACACGAGAAGCTACTGGCAAGTTTTCTCACATACCCACATTGGCCGCATCATGGACTTAAACCTACGCAGACAGAGGTGAGATGGCAGTGATCCGTAATGGAGAGTGCTTTAGACCACTCGGCCACTCGGGGCCCCGACAACGAACGTTTTTTCCTGTCTACATCATATCGACAAATGGCAGTAACTTTTGTCCATTACATCTTCTTGCTACCGTCAGGTGTCGGAGGTTTTACCTTCGCTGCTGTACTGATAACATCATACAGTATACCTCCGACAATCCAAGCCATTTTTGTGTTCCCATTGTACCATCCATCGTTCATTTTGGATGTATTGCGTATAACACTCATTCTGCTGCAGTTACATACATTGTTTTTACAATTTCTGCCAAGTCTGAGTGATCTTATCACCTTTGTGGACTTCATCTATTTAAGACCACGTTACATCACGCTATCGCTGACCTCTTCTTGTCATTACGAGTTAGCGCGACTTTGACTATTTTCGCTTATTCCGTTTGTAACGGTGTTAATATCTGCAAGTTTACAAAAGGCTGCATTGCTAATTTATGCTTGGTTTTCATTTTTGGTGTTATTTTGATAGGCATGATAACTGAATGTATGACTGCATAAACTATTAGGCATCTAAACACGACGCTATTTTCATTTTTCCGTAAGTACCATGAGTGATTTGGCGAGTTAGTTATATACTGCATTACTAATATAATCTTTGTTTTTCTTTTCTTGCGTCGTTTCAGTGTAAATGTCATTCAAGTGCGTACAGTCCAAAGCAAGAGAGACCAACCATGATTCCTATATTATTTGTACGAAATGTGCATCGTCATTGTCATGTGGCATGTGTAATACGTGGCCAGAGGAAGTCTGGGTCTTAGTGGTCCAGAAGATAGCTATAGGGAAAGAACGACGGACTAAATCTAGGAAGAAAAGCATTGACGTCCTCAGTATTTGTCTAAACTCAACCTCCATTGCGAGTCTTGTGAGCACGCTGGGGTTCCCCCCCCCCCCACGAAATTTCGTCGTTTGCAACCGTTGGCCAAAGTCACGCCAGCGGCAGGGGAGGACGAGGATGTGGAAAGGGTACAACCGTCTGTCTTTGAACAGATGTGTCGTCTGGTCCTGGAGATGACAAGTTTTTACATCGGTATGCATTTTTCCCCTTTCTCCCTCAGTTACTTCCACGCCTTTTTCCGACTTATTGGAGGAGTATTCCCCCAATATTAGGCAACGCAGAGGACGTAAGTTCTCCTCAAGCAGCCACGGTCACAAGTGTTCGCTACAATGAGTCCAGTGTGACAGTTTATAGTGATGTCTAGCACTGGGACATCATGCTGCAGACATGTAGCATCATGTCCCACCAGTCTCATTATTCTGACACCAGGCCGATCAGTCCTAACACTAACCTCTTAACGCTGAGTGCCTAGCGAGGCAGGTGCTCGTACCATTTTTATAAGTCTTTGGTATTACTCGACCGGGGTTTAAACGCGCAACCTTCCGCGTTCGAGGCGGATGCTTTAACCACTTAGACCACCGGAGCGGTCTTATCATAGTAGACCTGATAGACAGTGGGCATGATAACGACCTATTGAGATTTTTTTAAACCAATTTTGATCTCAATCGACCAAAATCCCTCACTTTTTTTCTAAAATGGAATCTGTCCTGGGTTTTAACATTGCTCAATTCGAATTCATTCGACCTTCTAGCCCACACTTCGCTAAAATTGCCATCATACAAGACATGTTTCCTGATAGCATTAGCTGCCGCATGAAGGGTAAACAAGCTAAATGCCCTTTCAGTTCATGTCGGACGGTTCAGAGGTCCTCTTGATACAACCAGGCTTTGTAGTCAAAACTAGATTACCGTCCGACGATAATCAAAGAATCGCTTGTTTCCATTGACAGGTCGAGAGCAGCGGCCATGCAAGATCCTGTTTGTGCTCTTAAGCACTACCTGAAACGCACAGAAACAGGTCGTGTGACGCGCTGGCTGAAACGAGTTATACGCTCGTAGTACTAGGAAGTCTCTCAAGATTAGAGTCGCCACATGAGGATTACTACTCATGACATTAGAGCAAACTGCGAGCCTCGTGTTCGAACGCAGTGTTTCGATCCGAGATATAATAGAGCCTTTTAGCTGTGTGCCAAGCGAGGTAGCTGTTAATACTATTTTTGAAAGTCTTTGATATTATTCGGCCGGGTATCGAACCCACGACCTCCCGCATCCGAGGCGGACGCTCTACGCACTAGGCCACCGAAACGATGGAATAGAGAGTGGTCTCGATAAAAAAAAATATGGGTCCGTTGAGCAAAAAAAAAAAAAGAACTCTAACTTTTACCCTTCTGCTCATGCGCGAGCAAAATAACCAATGAAAAACGACGTTTCTAACACAACCAGGCATTAGGCTAATAGGAAATCTCTTGGAAGTGGATTTATTAGAATGTATTCAAAAATAGCCCCCAAAATGTGTTTTCCTTCTCGCATTTCAGGCGCAAACGACAAAAACCTCCAGGGGTTAATGAGTTAATTAAAAGCGTTGTCCGTATCATATTCGGTTGCTTACGTTTGATTAAACACTGTTTTTATGTCGGCCTTCAAAACAGAGTAATGAACATCATACTATTCTGTTAAATGTTGTATATATTTTTTTTCTTCTTTTTCAATGATTACTTGAAGACAGTAAACCAAACTGAACTTCTGTGTATAAAAAGTTGCCAACAACTGTTTTAGGACAGCGAGAATAGGACGTCATTTTTAACATGAAAAATCGAGGAAAATAAAAATAATTGAGTTTCGTAGGTTCCTATCTTTGGAGGTAGTCGTTTTAATGTCGTATGTATTGCACAAAGGGTCGGCCCAAGCGTATGGAAAGACTAGGCGGTTACCTGGGGAGCCAGGTCATACGGGGCGCCAAATTAGACGGCTGTAATGATTTTTTTTTTCCTGTGGTGGTGGTGCGCCAAAGTCATATTGACCTACGGTGCCAGAAACCGTTGCGTCGGCCCCGATTACACACATTTACTCATAATGTTTTTTTTCTTTCTCTAAACTGTTAAGGGCTAAGCTGTTACATTCAAAACACGTATAAGTCAATCCGTACTATACGTCTTGCCTGCAAGAGAGTTAGTGCCATCCAAGGTCATACAGGAATCCTCATTCAGAAACTCGGAATTTATACGAAATTCGAACGTCAGATTGGCTAATATTAAAACACTGACCAATCAGACAACAAATCGTTGAAATGAGTAAAAGACTGAACTTTAAAATGTTCATATGATCTTCGGATAAGGCTTGGGACAGAGCGTCATGTAATTTGGGTACTATCGTCGATATATGTTTGCTTTGCAAATTTATATATTTTTCGTTTCGTTTCATTCCTCCACTGATAAATCCGTCAAAAATAGATTATCAATAATTAATGGCACCCAGTTGAGATTATGGCTGTATCGTCGATCTGAAACTTTAAGATAACTGACTGGACTATGACCCAGGTTAAGCGTTATATACACGGTTGATATAGTACCTGGTCAGCTACGACGATGCTGGTCAGTCAGCATGAATATCCATTCATTTCTAAAAAGCTGTTGTTGTAACCTGTTTTTTGGTCATTACTTATTTCAGTGGCGTCAATAGCGGGGTACGGAGGGTGCGGACCGCACCGGGTGACACCATCAGAGGGGTGACACCAAAATGACTGTCTACTAAAAAAAAAACATTTTTGTACAGGAAGGAGGTCCATGGGGTTGACACCATGAGTTACCGCACTGGGTGAGTGACACCAACCCTAGTGACGCTACTGAGTTAGTCAGCTTCTGGGTTCATACAGCCATAAATCAGGGATGCTTAGACAGGTCATATATTATAGTGTTGTACCTTAAATAGAGGATGCCCTTGAACACTTATGCCATTGTTTTTGCTCTTAGACGTATTACCCTTCTGCATATCAGGTATGTGCATGACTGTCTATGTATGTATGTATGTATGTATGTATGTATGTATGTATGTATGAATGTATGTATGTACGTACGTATGTATGTATACGGTTTAACGGCACGTCGCCACAATGCTGGCCATTTGATGCCGGTTTAAGGTAAGTTCTAGAAATACAAAGATAAAGAATTGCAAATACAAAATTAAGAAATTAACCCTTTCAGAAAAACGTAAACATTTAGTACAGCAAAAAAAAGCTAAAAATGTAAAATTGTTAAAAATGTTTTAAACATATACAATAAATTATAAGGTAACACATAAAATCTTGAAATATAGTGGTACGATTTATTATATAAGCCGCATTTACTTACAAATTTCAAGATTTCTATAGTGGTACATTATCATAAAATTCTACTGTTTGGAATCACATTTAAAATACAGGACAATAATAGCCAATTAGTAAAAACAACCCACCCACTCAATTTTTTTATTATTTTCTTTTAGCCTGGTACAAAAATCTGTCTTGCCAGTCATGATTTTAACAATATGTGTCTCAAAGAAACGTCCAGATTCAAGTTTTCTAGGTGAAATCCAGGTTAGGATAAATTAACTGTTTTGTGCTAACCAATTTTGATAAAGTGATAACACCTTTACAAGGTTTAAATAAACAGCTTCTGTTTAATAGATGAAACGCCTTGCTTCGCATACAAGTTTTAATCTATGTATGTTTTGTATATAATGGGCTCTACAACATTCTACTCAGTGACATGATTAATCCTCTTCCCCTTCACTTATTGATAAATAAAGTGTCAGTCTGGTGATATATCTAAAGACTTTTCTGCTTAAAGCTTAACAACATACGAGGCGCCATAGGGGACAAAGTTATGTCCTACGTGTCTAGTTTTTCAATTTTATCTGTTTAATTGCACAGTGGTTGAAGATTACATTCCTATGCAGAATTTTTGTATTTTAACTTTGGAATTAGATAGCGGTGGTTTAAATTTAAATGTTGTACGTCCAGAATTCCAATTTCACATGTTAAATCTAATTGTTGGTGCTGAAAGTTCCATTTCATATGTCCAGTTTTGAAATTTTAACTGCTGAATCACACAGCTGTGGTTAAAAATTCTATTTCCTATAGAGAGTTTTTAGGGTTTAACGCTTGAATTACACAACACTGGTTGAAATTTCAATGTTGTGTGTCGAGAATGTTCAATTTCACATGTCAAATCTAATTGTTACATGTCGAATCTAATATTTAGTATTTCATATATCGAATTTTTAGATTTTATATGTTCAACCAAACGTTTGTGGTAGAAAGTGTCATTTCCTTTCTCAAAGTTGTACATGTTACCAGTTGAATTACACAGCTGTGTTTGAAAGTTTCATTTTTTTCCTATCGATAATTTCAGTTTCACATGTAGAATCAAACTAAGCAAGCGTGTGTGTGTGTGTGTGTGTGTGTGTGTGTGTGTGTGTGTGTGTTTATATTGTATGTCGTCCATTCATTTAACTGCATTTATTGCTGGGGCCCCGAGTGGCCGAGTGGTCTAAAGCGCTCTCCGTTACGGATCACTGCCATCTCACCTCTGTCTGCGTGGGTTCGAGTCCAGGATTCGGCAAATGTGAATATATGAGAAAGCATGCCAGTAGCTTCTCGTGGGTCGGTGGTTCTTCCCGGGGTTTTCCCGGGTTCTTCCTCCACCATTAATACTGGCCGCCATGCATAGCCTATCGTGTGCTGAAAAATGGCGTTAAACAACAACAACAACAGCATTTATTGCTCAAGGACACATTATTCTTAATTGTCCATAATGGCCTGGCACAGTGTTAAAAACGGCCTGAAAGAAAGGGCAAAAATACCTGCCACATTGCCATTTTAAAATGGCTGTGCAGGAGGTGTGGGGCGGGGATGGGTGGGGTATTGTTTTACTCAAGGTAGTGATCCGCACTTTTGTTTGTACACTGTCGTATAACACTTGTTTATTTGTCACAACGTTTGCTAGAGCCTTCAATTATAATGTCAGATTTGGTAACACCGGGTTGCATTCAGCAATAAATATCCCAACACCAAGTAGGGTGCTTACGATCCATATAATTCTTGAGAAACTGAACGAAACACAAGAAGGCCAGGGCATGCATGCCGAGACAACCATCAACACAATGATGTACAACCCTTGGCCTTGACCCCAATGCAGGAAGGTGGAGGGAGCATGTTGCAGTATTAATTGTCTTGCCATCATAACGAGACATCCGGTGTATGAAGAAAATCCATCCAGTTGTTCAGGAAATATAAACAAATGAAAAAAATTAATTTAAAAAATAAAGACACTTTAACATAAACCTCAACGCAAATGTATTTTATGCTCGTGACCATGACCTTAAGGTCAAATGACAAGTTTGTTTGTATTAGCTTCCTTATGAATCATTCGAAGTATGAACACATCCATCAAGGTGTTTACGATATATAAGCAAATGAAAAGATTTGAACAAAAACCGTTTTGTAAAATTGATACATCAACCTTGTCTTCAAGGTCATAAGGGTGAACAAACATGTTCAAAATGAACTGTCTTACACTTTTAATGATAAATGCCAAATTTGATAAGAATATATTAAGAAGTTGAACAAATATTAGTATTTGACAAAGCCAACCCCAAAATTACCGCAGATTTTCTGTGAACTCTTACCCAAGGCTAAAGGTGCTAGTCAGCATGTTATAGAATGAATTGTCTTGGAGTCGCAATCATTCGTGCCAAGTATGACGGGAATTCAAAACGGCTTTAGGAAATCTACGTAAATTAAACATTGTTGCAAAACATAAACAACTGGTGACAACGCAAATGTCACCGTCGGAAAGGTGACTGTTATGTCTAGATTCTTGCTAACATATACTCGAGAATAAAATTAAGTGAAGTAGTGAATGGTAAAGATGCTATTTTAGTGACCTTCTTTTAGTGGATAATTGTGGTACTCACCTAGATGCACCCGAATACAAAGTCGCATTGCTCTTTGACTAACGGTGCAAGAGGGACTGACCTAAACAAAAATGACCAAACTGAAAGTAACCTCTCACTATAACGATGATATGCACGACATCTAAAAGACAGAAAATATATAAACATAATAAAAGTCATCCGAGATCTTGTTTGGGCAGGGTTTTGGGTGCCATTCATAACGCGCAAACAAAATTCAGATATTCAACCCATGACAGCGTTATAAAAATGCATGTAATGTAATCAACATTAATAAAAACGTCCATGAGTAAATACAGGAGTAAGCATTCAACAACGTCTATCATAATTATGGGAATTCCTTGATAAAGCAAATGGAACATTCAACCACCGCTGTGTAAATTCAATATATGAAATTGAACTTTCAACGCAAATAGTTTGATTCAACATGTGAAACTGGAATTCTTGGCATATAACACTGAAATTTCAACCGCCGCGGTGTACTTCAACAGATACTCGAAACATGAAAGGTAGCTTTCAAGACCAACAATTTTTGAAATCGGATTTCTACATGACATGGAAACTGGATTTCTACATGACATGGAAATTGGATTTCTACATGACATGGAAATTTCAACTGCTACGTTCTCGTTGGACCAGCTTTGTCCACTACGGTACCCCATAACTACAGATGCTTTTTTTCCACGTCAAAATTATTTTATTATGGTTTTAGATTGTCGCTAAATTGTAATTTTTGTGATAAGAATCTCCAATTTAGTGCTGTTACAATGTATACCTCAATGTTAGACCAACAAGATAGTGTTGTTCAAAAAGAAAAGAAAATATTAATGACATATTACTATAGATGTTACCTTTGAAAACATAAGAAGATATCTTGCAATATAATTAAATTCCAGACGAAATATCCTCAAAAATGTGCATCTTTAGCTCGACGGCATATACAGTAAATTCTCTTAAGGCCGAAACCTCAGTAAACCGGGATCCTCTTGAAACAGAATCATGTTTCTGGTCCATAATGTTTCATTATCTGAGGCCGTTATCCCAGTGTATTTGAGCCCAGGCCGAATCATACCAAAAACTTATAAAAATGGTACGAGCGGCACCCTCGCTAGGCGCTCAGCATTAAGAAGTTAGTGTTGGGACTGGTCAGCCTGGTGTCGGAATAATGTGACTGGGTGAAACATAATGCTACATGTCTGCGGCATGATGCCCCATTGCTAAACATCACTATAAAACTGTCACACTGCAGACATGGTAGCGATATGACTGAAAAATTGTTAAAGTTACGTTAAAAATCCAATCACACACACACACACACACACACACACACTATTTATCCCAAATGCCCACTTTATTCTACTTTTTGCAAAGGTTCACCTGTCTGTGTGTAGTTCAGACCGGTCAAAAAGTCTAATATCCGGACACAAAATCGGATTCCGACGACGGGCGAATTTTGGGTGAGGAAAAAAAAAAGGTCCAAAAATGCAGGTTTTTCCCGATGCATTTTGTAGTGCAACTAGAACGTGCATATTATTTGGTATCATTGTAGAGCTACATCTGTCTACCTTTCTATAATACCACCCAGTTTAGTGCATCATACGAGACCATGACGCTACAGAGCTCGGCATTAGGCTACTACCTCCTCCAACGTAAACGCGGAGCCAGGGGTTCATGAGTTAACAAGGATTCTGGAAATTTTTTGCAAATTGTCAAGTAATGGCTAAAATTTTCATTTATGTGCAACATCGATGCACAAGTGATTAGATACACAAGGAATATTCAAATTTGGTGACGTCATCAAAATGCACCCATTAACAACGACCTAGTTTGTTTCTACCATTTTTTTTTTGTAGTAAAGAATCCGTCGTAAAGAATGGTTTCCATTTAGAATAGTTGTCTTCCTTGATAAATGTGTTTCAAACCAGGAAACATGATTCCAAATTAAGTCAGATATATTTTAAAAAATCTATTACTAAATTCTAACATTAAGATAATAAATGTGTGAAGGATTATAGTAAATGTTTAGATGTTACCATCTGACATATTCTAAGCAAAATTCCAAAGGAAAAGCAATGCAAAGAATCATATAGAAAGGAAAGTATACCGATTTATTGCCGGAAATTGTTGTCAGAATTTGAAGCTGAATATTCCATTATGTATGATATTTATCACGAAACTACCATATTCTTTATCAATTTGCCGTCATTACTCGCTAACAGGTTAAGTCAAACTACAAATAGCATATACCTTGATCTGCCGTCTCATAGTCCGTACTGCTGAATACTCTTACCAAACTGCATAGAGCCAGATTGGCGAATTGTGCGAAGGAAGATCTGGGTCTGTGAGGTTTGGATTGGTCTTAAACGGGAGTAAATCCTGAATGTTGCACGAGTGCCGTTAATATACCTAAAGAAGACTGTACTTAAAAATATGCATATTCATGCATCGTCTCCATCTGGAACGGTGACGTAGAATTGGTGATATATCCGCGCATAAATTAACTCTGCCATTGTCTACATACGAGCACGTACTTGGATGGTCTTTTTAAATATGTGTTTGAGAAAAATGCATTCAGTCATATGTAGACGTATATGACTTACCACGAGAAATGATGTTGAATAGAATACATGCAGCATAAACCACATCTGCATATCATCAATTACGTTGACAATACAAATATACGTTTTTCCCAAATATTACTAACGACAAGAGCGCTCATTGTTTACCGTATACATGTAGACCTAGTTCATTCTTCTGAAGTGAGTTCACAACGACGAAAGTACTGTAAATTGTATATTACACATCTGACATGTCAATTTACCTTGCCTAAACTATTACCCGTCATTCAATTTGTGACGTTGACCTTTGAAATACTGAGCCAAAATTAATAAGTTTCTTTTGGCATATTATTTATTTTGGGGAAACCATTTTCCTTCTTGGAATTCCTCTGACAATGACCTTTGACCTAATAAATTCCCAAATCAACTGGTTTTGTCCATACCTAAACGGCAGGCCATCTACAATATTCAGTCAATGAATATGGTACAGAAACTTCTTAATTTTATGAAAGTTTTCCTTCTTTTGGTCTGTGTGGTTTTGACCTTTCACCAATCGTTTCAAAATAAAGGTTGCCTTTCTAGTCTCTAATGCAAGCCATCTACAAGTTTAGTCAAAGCAGGTAATAAACATTCTTGATATCATTCGTGTATGCTTAGTGTGACTGTGATCTTGACCTTTGGACATTTAAAAATCAATAGGTTTCTTTAATATCTGGAATGCAAGCCGTTTACAAAGTTTGGTCAAGTTATTTGTTATACAAGTTAACCTGTGTGGAAAGTTTTCCTTCTGTCAGTCCATGTGACATAGGCTTTTGACCTTTTGGCTCCGAAGACGGTATATTTGTTCCTTGCCCCAAATACAATTTATGAACAAAGTGAGAACAGACTGACGGAAGAACATATAAGATCATATTATGATACATCCCACCTTATGGTGGGCGTATTAAAGCACACACACACACACACACACACACACACACGCACACACACAGGTTCTGGTGTTGTTTAGCTCAACCATAATGACCCAATGGTCTGACCTCTCATTATAATATTTAATAACGCCTCTTTCACCTTCGACAAGATAAACTGTTAAGCATGCATTGTGAAAACTTCATTTGAACCGTATAACTAGTCCACTCTACTTATGAATACTGCGTATACAACTATATATTCAATTCTCAAATGTACTTTGCCCTAATAAATATTCACCTAGGCCACAAGACCATATATGGTAGTACGGCAAGTGATATGTGCTGCATGCTAATGTTAACATACAACACTTACTGGTTTACTTGTTACCATGTGTATTAATATTAAGTTCTGTGATAGACAAAAAACATAGCACTTTTAAGAGAATATGCCATTATGTAGATTCGTCTAGCGTAATAGCGTCCTTCAGTGTTCATGGAATGATGAGCTAAAACCAAGAATGGAACATTCGAATCCGAATACTTATTCATGCGAATATTTGGTGGTTCACCTAATGAGTAGTGAGATATAAAAGGAAGCAGCATCTTGTTTTATAAAAAAAAGAAGGCAAAATGTATATTATGCAACACTGAATTAGTTTAAGTGGAAGAACTTCAGTTCGATAAATTCAAATATATATTCACAAGGGAATCATAATTATTGGTTATTGCTTTTGTATGGGAAAATAAAAACGAGTTTGTTTTTCTTCTGAGTAATACTTCACGACCTTGGGAGTGAAGTATTACCCCAAAAATCAAGTTTATAGTTTGTCATACAAATGCAGTATCCTTTTTATTATATATTAATTTTGTTTTTCTATCCAAGGCTTAATAATAATAATAAAGCACACTAAAAGAAACAAAGCAATTGGTAGTATGCTGTATTCCAAATACATATTAACAATATTAACGCGCATATAGTACTGTCCAGGAACCTTGGAACTTGATCGCTCGCTCGTTAGTTTTTAAAATAATTCTCGTTTTAGTCTACTTAAAATTGAAATTTAGGGTCCTATTGTGAATGAATGTGTGAATGAATGTGCGTTGGAAAAACTTTTCCATTTGGCTTGGAATTGATGGATTTTGTTTTTCTGTAATTCTACTGTATAAATTATATATTGGTTTTGAACACATATTAGATAAAATATGGCCAGTTATAAGGGGTACATTTGCCAATTTTGGATTAAAATGCTGGCTGCGTCGGAGGGGTGGCCACCTATGCTGGGGTCTTTTGTATACAAACTTGTTGGTGCCAAGAAAACTGGCCACGTAGAGCAGGGGAGGGGCTGATTGTGAGAGTGGCCGAATAAGAGAGGGGCCACTATGGTAGTAGATATAATGATTGTGAGAGCGGCCGAATAAGAGGGAGGCCACTATGGTAGTAGATATGATGCTTGTGAGAGTGGCCGAATAAGAGGGGGGCCACTATGGTAGTAGATATGATGATTGTGAGAGTGGCCGAATAAGAGGGGGGGCCACTATGGTAGTAGATATGTTTGTGAGAGTGGCCGAATAAGAGGGGGAACACTATGGTAGTAGATATGTTTGTGAGAGTGGCCTAATAAGAGGGGGACCACTATGGTAGTAGATATGATGATCGTGAGAGTGGCCGAATAAGAGGGGGACCACTACAGTAGTATATATGAAGATCGTGAGAGTGGCCGAATAAGAGGGGGACCACTACAGTAGTATATATGAAGATCGTGAGAGTGGCCGAATAAGAGGGGACCACTACAGTAGTATATATGATGCTTATTTAGATGTTTACTATTGCTTCCAATATTTATTAGCACCTCATGGACATGGACTATAAAGCATGATTAAATGATATCATAATACCTGTCGGGTTGTGCAGCTTGCTGTCAGACAAATGCAAATTATTTATTTTGTTATATACTTGTAAAGATTATATATGTAACTATCAGAAAACACCATGTTGTCAATAATATGAACAAGATCTTTTATATACAAATAAATAGACTTAGGTGATGCAACCGTGGTAATCTTTTGAAAAATGGAGAGTGAGAAATAAGTCTTTAAAGTGTTTATATCAACCAACCAACTATCCAATCCATTTTACTATGATTTTCAACTTGGGATGCACTGGAGTTATCAGCTCTGGTAATTTCGTACGATGGACACGTGACTTGAGCAGTGGAACACACACTGTAGGAATCAAACTCGGCAGCATGTGTTTTTGTTCTGTCGTTGATTGTTTGAAATCTTAATGTGGGGAAAATATTAATTCTTTCCACTGAGATTATCGAAAAGAAGCAGTGGAATATCACGTTCATTTCGTTTGAGTGCAGTAAGGAGAATGTGAATGCAGTTGGAAATATAGTCAAAGTTACAGTACAATATCGAGTATATCAAGTTTTGGAACCCATGACGTAGGTCACGTAATTCGAATTTGCATAATAGTCACATTCCCTACAGCATCTTATTTCCATTCATTGTCAATCAGATGATCTTAAAAAGATACAGCGTAGTATGGCTAGTTGATAATAATTATTATTTTTATTTATATTTTTAAAAAATATGCCAGAAAACATGGGTTACTTCAAAGTCAACAAAGCCTGTAGGTATTAATCAACATATCCAAATTCCAGACCAATATTTTCTGCACGTATTATCATAAATAAAATAAAATGGCCTGATTACGAAAGCCAGGTAACAGGTAGCGCAATCAATGGAGTCCTCGACCGTGTGCGTGAATTATCTTTACGTGTCTGCACTATGTTCATTGAAAATAGATTCTTAGATTTTCGTTGTGAATTTGGCACTGCCTATATAATTTGTTTGAAACGGCCTCGCATTTAATGGAACAAGTAATGAGGAGTTGCTATGCCCATTTTACATTTAGTCCATCTTGAACATCAAACGAAATGTTTTGCTCATACCGAATTTGAAGAAAACAGACAAAATAACATTAAAATTCCTCGGTGTAGTCTCAGTAACCAGCTTGCGATACACCCCGGTGTAGTCTCAGTAACCAGCTTGCTATACACCCCGGTGTAGTCTCAATAACCAGTTTACGATAAACCCACATGCCATTATTTTATGAGTATATATGAAAATGGGTCAAATCTACTGTGTTTGAAACCATCAAACAGCGTACAATACAAAAGATACTCCACCGTGAAAACTAGTTCAAAATGACATAGTTTACTTTGCCGAGATATATCTAGATACCAATTTTCATGAGTGTACGTGAAATAGATTCCAAGATAGTAATGGCATAAGGAACCAAAAGCTGAAAATACAAAAGTCACTAAAGCATGCAAATTGTCATAATAACAGTTTTTGTATTATAGTGTTCATATTTTCTTCCCTGTGTGCATCTACGTGCACATTTTCATGACTGTAGGTGCAGACTGTTACAATATAACCTAGCTCATACCTACCTGAGTACTGATGTGTGTGTGTGTGTGTGTGTGTGTGTGTGTGTGTAATGTGGATTCTTAACGTAGCTTTAACAAGTTTTCAGTCACATCGCTACGATGTTTGCAACGTGGCAGTTTGTAGTGATGCCTCGCAGTGGAGCATCGTGCCGCAGACATGTAGCATGATGTCCCATCACAGTCACATTGCCCTGACAACAGACCGAGCAGTCCTACTACTAACCTTTTAATGCTGAGCGCCAAGCGAGGCAGCTGTTAGTACCATTTTTGTAAGTCTTTGGTATGACTCTGCCGGGGATCGAACCAACGACCTCTCGCATCCGAGGCGGACGCTCTTACCACTAGGCCACCGGAGCGGTCACGTACTGTTGTGTATATCCTGTATGTCTGCTGTTAAGTATATTTAATTTGTATTGTTTGTTTGCTCTTCTTGATGACAGAATGTTACCTATATCTGTTGGGATTTTTTTTTTGCTTCACTTTATCCAAAATCAAGTTCACAGAGTACCTGACCAGTAACATTTATTTTGTAAACATCATGATACATAGCTAAATATTTATGTATGATTGTTGAATAACTATTCACATCATTATTAATGGGAAATATGTTTATAGTATTGACCTTAGAAACTTCTAGAATGGAAAACTCCATCAGGTTGACAGAGTAGTTCAAGAAAATGTTGATCGTAACATAGGTCAAGGGGGGTGTTTGTTTACTTGAAAAGTTTATCATTCTTGATTTAACATCTGAAGCAAAATCAGCCTTATTGTTGTGTTTAGTTTTTCATTTGGGTGGATTTATTTAATCCAATTATTATTCACTGGAAATACAAAGTGCTCAATTATATTCTTGGACTGGGACATTAATTTGAAATTATAGTAAATTCAGACAAGAACATTTTGGATTATATTATTGGGATACATTAAAAGATTGTTAGCACACATTACACTCCAGGCCACTGGAACATTAGCACATTCAAGACTGCAGACACATCAACACATTCAATATCGGAATTTATTGGAATACCACTGGAATTCAATTGGAACTTCATACATTTGGACTTGTGATAGAACTCTAATGACTAATTGGGATTTAATTCACGTTATCGTAAGTTCTTTCTAAACTTTTACTTTGTATTCTAGGGAAAAATTATTTGTTGAATTTTACAAAAATTGATGGTTTTCGCTCTTTTCTGTTACTTAGTTTAAGACCATGAAGGCGCAACACAAATGCCACTTTTCGTGTGCGTGGATAAAATAGAATCCACGGGTATTAAAGGTGTAGCGAACGAACAGTTAAAAATAAGTCACTCAAGTGCACAAATCACGGTCACAATTACTTGATTTTCATATGATGGCGTTACCTTCTCGAAGATGTAAATATTTTCAAGAATGTAGGTTAAATAGGGTCCAAGATATTAGGGGTGGAACGAAAACAAAAAGTCATTTAACCGTGCAAAGTGGGTAACAGAGGCCTAGTTACGGTACGGATGAGTTACTTTTCAGCGGTGTCTACATACCGGTTTGCACAAGTAGTCGTGAAACAGTCTAACATATAGAGTGTATAACGAATGAGCAGCTGAAAAAGGTCAGCTGAGCATGCAGATTAGGTCACAATGGCCATGTTAATGTATAGCTGAGGTACACTTCCTGATGTGCATCCGCTTACCAATTGTATGAATCTAGGTAATGATGGGTCTGAATAAGAAAAACGGGACAAACGCTATATCGTGGTCGAGAGAATGATAAGGTGAGAAAGAAGTAGGCCGCGGAGACCTCGTATCGAAGCAAATGTGAAGGATGCCTGTGCATATCTAGTTTCATGACAGCAAAGGTCACAGTGTGGAATATATAAACTTGCTCGCAAAACCTTACAATTTTTAATGTTTAATCTATCGAAACAACGCCTAAATTCTCACCCGTAATTTCATCTACAATATTACAGTACAATATGACGGTAGTATCCCCTGTGCCCAAAATTGATATTATTTTTAACAGAATATTCTGGTGAAAATTGTCTCTTTTAAAATGGCAAGCATTGCTATATTTTATTTTCGTCACTCGGTCGAATTCGGTATGCGTTTTGCTACAATATTGGAGACGAAAACCTTAAGTGCGCAGAAATGCCCAACAGCATTGTAGGTACATGATATCTCAATAATATGTACATAAGATTTCATTATCTAGACATGACATTCTTTTATTTGATTCATATTTAATTCGTTGTTTGTTTGGGGGGATGGTATCTTTTCAAAGTAATAAAATATACAATATTGATTGTTCTAATAGGTGTTGGCAACTACATATAAAATGAGAGGAGCATACAGTTATACCTTTTATATAAAAAAAATCTTACCTATATCTAAATTGTCCAAAAATACGCCATGTAAATTTTGGACAGGTCCGCTAAACAAGACAAGTTTGACCCAATGCAGATGTACACTCATGACACTGTTAACCATTCTGTGCTTGTAACTGACCTGTATTAAGGAAATGTCACCCTACTTGCCAAGCGTTTTACGAAGTACATAGGTTGTGACAAAGGCTAATGGCCTGCAGGCAAGATTAGTTTAATTTTGGAAAACAATTAGTCTTCTTTTCATAATCACACACTTTGTCTGCATGTAATTTATCACAAGAAATTTCGCTTTGAATATGTACTTCCTGTGCATGTATGTGTAGACCAAAAGTTAGATTATTTTCAATGCCACTTTCAACGAGGAAATTAAATATATTTCTTTTTATTATAAGTTAGGTTACAGTTGACTGATTTTGTAATTAATGTAGTCGATGAATAACTCTCATGTTTCTTGGTTTGATAATCTGTGAATAGCGACTTTAAATAAGAAATGTATAACATATATACACACATGCACACACGCATACATACATACATACATACATATCGAATATCTTTAAGCTATCTCCACCATATAACGCGCTTGTGAAATCAGACTCGGTTGATTCTGTAATCATTTAATATTAAATGTATGCTTTTGTGGGGTTTTGTCAATCAAAAATAAAATCCCGATTGAGAAATCAACTAACGCAGATTTCCAGACGGCAATATAGTGGATTGGGGACTGATTCGAAGTAATGCAATTTATGCCGTTTAATTCATGTTGAAAATCCCGTTGCTTCAATTTTTATCCAAACTCACACTTATTTTAACAAAACACCAGAAGTCTCATGACCGTTACTTTTGGTATACGTAACAAACCTGACATTTTGGATTTTGTTTGTGATCTACACTACGGGTCAACTCTACAAATAATTACAAAAATTAAACAGTAAACATTCTGCAGAACCATACTTTTTATTTAAAATATATATCACATCTAAAGTGCATGCAAACTAAATCAAAGATTTAAGGACAAATAAATACTAAAAGCTGAAAAATGTATAATCATGAAGTGAATCGTTATTCACTGTCAAATTCACTTGGTGAGAAATGGAGGGAGGATTTTTTAACACTCACCACATCTTTTCCCCTTTAGCCTGAAAAATCCCCTTAAAATCAATACTGTATTTTGGTTGGCCCTCCCCAACCATCCAGTTCCAACACTTGGACTTTACACCACACCCGACCTTCCCATTTTGGAGACCCCGACCGTCTGGATCGGACTCAATTCCTTCCCTTCATTTGTGTATCAGATTTTATCATAAATTCTGTTTCTAGATAACGCCATATAAATGGATCACAACACCATCATGTTAGGAAGTTACATCTCTCTCTCTCTCTCTCTCTCTGCTGTGTGAGATTGGAGGGTACAAGCAGCGTATTAAGGGGGGGGGGGGCGACGGGGCAGATGCTCCCGGGCGCTAGAGGTCTTAGGGCTTAAAAACCACGGGCAGCAGAGAGTCTTGGGGCGCTAAAATCCTTTGGGCCATCATTGTCGCCCCGGTCACCATTTACCCCTTAGTACGCCACTGTGCTTACTTTTTCCTTGGATCGTACGTATCCTGTATATAACTAAAAGAAGACTTTTGTCTTATACACAATACGATCCAGACAAAAAGTTAAAACGTCATCCAGTGTAGTCTGATAATTCATGGTAAACACCATCCAACGTCAGTCTCCAGTAATTTGACGTAACTGATGGAGCTAATTTACTAATTAAATTTGCAATAAATCACCCACAGCTTCATATCTAAAGTTTTAATCGCGATCTGAACCGGGAAATCACAATAGTAATGAGGTCTCTGCGCGCACAACACGTGCTGTGTGGCAAGTGCTCGTGTACTTCAGTGTATACGACTTGCAAACATGCAGTGTGTATCTATTAGAATTGCAATATTCTGCAAGCACGGCTGCATCATTTGTTACGGAGAGCAAAAAAGAAACACTTACCTTGATACCTTTTGTCTATTGATTGTACAGTATTCCGTTAGCAGAGAATAAGAACTATTGCGATACAGCATTTGTTACTTCCAAATGCCCGATCACATTTATAGATATACGACTTGGCATCAGTAAGACTTTGTACCTAACGCGTAAACCACTTAACTGGTGTCGCATGAGCGACTATTTATGCTGAACTCCTGCAGGTGGTTCGCAGCGAGTCATCTGCGCAAATATGACAGTATGTCATGATGAATTTATTACACCTGTTTAGATTACGACATCTGACTGGTAGAGCAAGTAATTTGATGAATTCTAGGGACGCTGTAAATTCGTAAAATTCTTGTACGATGAATGAAACAAGTATACGACTTGGCATGGAAGATGAATGTGTAACGGCTGTTGTTCATACCTAGTGTGTGTATATCATGAGTACGTAACATGACAGCCGTGCGTAATACGCGAGAAATTCCGCGTGCAATCCAAGACTTGCCGATGACAAGCAAATTAATATTTGTTCCAAAAAGTACGTATATATGAAGCAAAGCTAGTTATATGAAACGACACTAGCACGAGAAATGTTACAAACTTTGTATCCTGTTGAATTTATAACCAACGATATCTAATTTATATGACGAAAAGGTAAAGTATAGGCTTCTGTCTGTTAAATATGACTATTTTTGATTCTTTACAAAGAAAACATTTTAGTAAAGCTGGTAACTAATCAGTCTTATTTTACCGAGATTTTAAAAGTACTTTCTGAAAAAAAAGAACTTATAACTTTTAGTTTCGCTTTTACTGTAATTACTGAAGAAGTTATGTGGAATGTCACAAGCTGCAGCAGTACTCCAAGTGGATACAAATAGAACGAAGTCCACCCCTATTAACCTAAGTGCCTTCTATTCTACACCTCTCGCCACACCCCAACTTTTCTGCAGATCGCTAAAATGCTTCACCAAAACTTTTTCAATTACTTTCTTATATTTGTGCTTGCTTCTCCAATGCATTAACTAAATGTTAACGTATCTGTCTTTTTTCTTTCCAAAAACTATACATTTCAGAATTATTTTGTAAACATTTCTTTAATACGTTCCATGGTTTCAAGAAAAAAAAAACTCATTCATTTGATAAAACAGCCGTCACATTTTAGATGAAAAAATAAATGGCGATTCCCTTGCTACCCTCCTGTTAAGAAAAAGAATCCAACACGGGTCACTGTGCAGTCGGGACAAAATATACAATGGGTGCAATCAAAGTTATCCAATACCCCTGCTCGCCCCTCCTTTTTTATTTAGTATCTTTTGCGCGACTATATCTCATCATTCAGACACAATTTCCAGGGAGACACGGTATCTCAGGTGGTAGAGCGTCAGACTTGTAATCCAAGGATCGCTGATTCGTTACACACCCATGCAAGACCGGTTCGATTACCACTGGGTTGTTGTTGTTGTTTTTATGAAAGGTAGTTAGCTGACATTTTCTTAGTATTATATAGCCAATAATGTCTTAAAAGTGCTGTTAAACCAGCAAAACATAGTACATGATGTTGGCATAAAATGGTCATTGAGCTCTGGGAGGAAACCATCGGATCTGAAACCTTATAGATATAAAGCTACAGGTTTTTGTCCCCACTGCGTTATCCAGGACCTCTTGTACGTAGTATGTGTTACGTGAACGACAATTACAAATAATGTTGGAAATCGGTTGATGTTCACAATCAAATATTATTTTCTGCTAGCAGAGCAATAATTGATTTATAATCAGTCGATTATCTGCATGATGTCTTGCAGAAGCGAAGGTTAAGTTTTGTAATACCATACAGTCCTATGGACATGGGGATGGCGTGGAACTGGATTTCGACAATTATTGAGCACATATATTGGAATAGATTAATTTGTCATTTTATCGAAAGTGACCAATCTCATTCAATCTAAACATTAGTAATTATGGGGGTGGGTGGGTGGGTTGCTGATTGGTCTTACGAGCTCTCCTTTACAGATCACTGACATCTCACCTGTTTGTGTGTGTTCGAGTCTAAGGGTCTAAGGGTCGGCCAACGTGGATATGTGAAAAAGCTTGTCAAGAGGTTTTAGTGGGTCTGTGGTTTTTCACGTAGTTTTCCCAGGTTCGTCCTCCACCAAATATACTGCCCCCCCCCCCCACGTATAGCCGATCACGTGCTTAGTATAGTGGTATGTAATAGTATCCCCTTAATCCAAGTAGACAGGGTATCGGGTGCTAATTCAGATTCATTACATCGACATAATAGTATTCCCCCCAAGGGTATCGAGTAACAATTCATAGTCATTTCGCCCTGCTTCTAATGAGGCGCTCTGGAAAAGTTAACGAAATGCAAATACTACAAGATAACAAACAGGTAACGATACCTCGATACCTGAGTAATGGGTACGATATTGTACATAATTATTTAAATATCGTTTACTAAGTGCACGGCCATGTTCGTCATCTTCTAACATCAGAGACATGTATTCATCGGTTAGAAATAAAGTTTACTATTAGATGTAAGTATCCTTGGTTTAGTTTCTATTTAAAATGACTTGTTAGAGTTCGAAAGTGAAACAATATAACAGGCTGCCAGTTCGCAGAGGCTCACCAACAGCCCTCAAAATCAAAATTGTTAGTCAAAAATCTGCAGGCATATATTGAAACAAAAATCAGAAATAAATAAAGCAATGTTAGAGATTGCGCGATAATTATCAAGCTTGTTCATGGGTCACTTTCAATCGTAATGCAATGTTTTTCTGAATTACCGCTTAATTTTTAATGACAATTTCCGTTTTTTTCAAAAATGTATGGACAAACTGATGTTTAACTAATGGTGTGTGATAGATCTGTACAGTGTATCCGTTCTCTTTATCTTCGATTCATCTTTTAACAATTTCTTTACCTCATTTTATACGGACAAATTATTCGGATAAAAATAAAGCGTATCTTTGCGTTTCTATGTAGTATCTACTGGACCAAGACAAGGAACAAACCAAATTCTGCAAATGAAGCCACCCTTTTCATATTAATCTACAAAATATCCATTCATTCTCAAATCGGCAAAAGAAAGCAATTTTCCGCAATTCGCATAAGGAACGTATCTACAGGTGAGTGAATTATGGGATACAATTTGCAAATTGCGATTCCCTACGTCATCAAGCCAATAATTACCTAACCATGACATGACCACTGCATCACTTATTAATAGTCTCGCAGTTTAAGGCCTGAATCAGCATAACTTCCATGTAATCTGTCCGGATTTGTGATGCGATCACAACTTTGGAATGAGAAATAATTGGTTATTACGCTGTTTGGATATCGTTCACTCTAATAAAGTCAATGAGTGCAGGATTTATTATATTTAATAGGGCGCCTCTCATACTTCCCAATAGCCTCCTGTGGATGAAGTGTACATTTATTTATATATCCATAAACAACGTCATGCAGCTTAAACCAAAGTCTGGGGCAATCGAAATGGTTCGGGTTTGAATCATAACATCAGATTACTTAGCATTATGTATGTTGGGCACGGCACTTTACTCTAATAGGTCAGTTTCTCATTGCTTGGAAATAACGTTCTCGTCTTATATCGCTAAATCTCTAAATTCCAAAGCTGCTCACTGTTGTGAAATTATTATTTGTATTCTTGCCTTATTTGCACACGTAAGAAAACATATACTATATCATATGAACAAAAACATGTTGATTTTTATTGTAATTACCAGTCAAATCACACAAAGCTAACCGATCCAAATTCTGGGAAGGCAGTAATGTGCATGACCCATGGTTTTGTGAAAACTATTTGGCATTCCAATCTTTAATTCTGAAGCATCTATATATGGCTATGACAATGAACTAAATTCAATAAGAGCATATACAAGGAAGGGTCTTACACGCGCAGTGGAATTATTTTACGAAATAATGCGAAATTGAGCAGTGCTATGAAAAATGGAATTAATATTTCCATTTTAATATCTCTTCTAAATAACTCTATAATTCAAAATTATTTAGCAAATGTTTCTTGTATTATTTATAATATTTTACGAAAAAATTAAAACATGTGACCTTTCATCAAGTTACATACAGATTCTAAAGACTTTCTGTGCGAAATGTAAATGACTCTTACAGGAATTGTTATCATAACTCCTTCGTTAACTTCTAGAAAAGAAGAACTTTTAAATGAAAGAAAGTATTACCTAATTTTACAAAAAAAAAAACTAGATAACAAAAATAGCAACCTTTTTCATATTATTTTTGAGCACATGTGGAAGTGATCATGCGAAAGGGGTTAATAAAATACACATAAAAAAAATCCCACTATTTAATGTTATTTTACCGAAAACTGAATGCAAACAAATGTTTAGCTAATTGTTAATATAAAACACCAAACAGTCATCACACTGAATCCTGATGCATAGCATTATGTGTAGGAAGCTCGAAAATTGGCTTGAGAAATGACGCATTAGAGATTGATAAATTCACCAGTAAAATCATGAACATTAACAAATATTTTCATTATTTATGTTTAAATTATAAATGTCCTTTTTTAGAAAGATTCCTAAATTTAACAAATGTAAATTGGTAATGTGAAATGGAATCTCGGAAGACTAATTAAAGAAGAAAACAGAAAAGGGTGGAAATAATGGCGATATTAAAGTAAGGCCTGACATTGAGGCAAGTGTAGGTAGAAAAGTATTCAATATTAATGACTATAGTTATGAGTGCTCATTAAGTGTCCTGTTTCTCCAACATGAATCTCTACTGAATTATTTTTTAAAGGTTAGCATAGATGAACAATTTTATATACGTTGTGGCAGATCGCTCCATGAGTCAATAAGTTTTGGTACATACGATTTTCATAACAAAGGCATTCTACACTTATATTTATAGGCTACTGCATTTGTATGGGACAATATGAACGATTTGTTCTGATGGAAATACTGCACGACTTTGGGGTGCAGTATATCCATCCGACAAAACGAGTTCATAGATTCCTATACAAATGCAGGAACCTTTTTAATATATGCTCATTTTCTCATTCTACCTAAGGCTCAATTACCGTATATAAACAAAATACACTACAAGAAACAAAGTAACTGAATGTATGTCGTATTCCGAACTAAATACACAAGCGCAGATTCATCATTACACAACAACAGCATTATTTCTGCGCACATAACTCCGCCCAGATACATTTGAACTTTGTCGCGCGCCAGACATAACTTTCGAAAGAAAATGGCGTTTTAATCTACTTAAAATTGAAATTTGGAGTCATATAGTGAATGAATGCGCATTGCAACAACTTTTCCATTTGATCTGTAATGAATAGATTTTGGTATTTTTGTCGTTTCTACGAAATTTCGTGATTATGGAATTATTTATCTGTGCCAGTTCTATATGAAGTATATCGGATTGAAGCAGCGAGGGAGAAGCGTGTTGACATCTGCAAATGTGTCTATGTTTCTGTCATTGAATGTTTGAAATCATAATGTGGGAAAAGTATGAAGTCTTTCAATTGTAATTATCAAAAAGACGCAATGGAATTTAATGCTTATTTCATTTCGAGTGCAGTATGGAGGATGTAATTGCACTTATATTCGAAATTACAGTACAATTTCGAAATGTGTAATCAAAAGTGAGAACCTATGGCATGGTTCATGTAATTCGGATTTGCAGAACTAAGAAAGTACATTTTGTGGAAATTCAGGATGTAAAACTGTAAGTATATTTTTTGCCATTCTTATTACGAGCTAAAGAAGACCGTTTATGCATTGTCACTTGTCACAGGATTCTCTCTTCCTTCTACTTCTTATTTTTCCTCTTCTCCTCCTCCTCCATTTCTATCCTGGCTTCCTCCTGTATCGCATCCATGTCATACTCCATTTGGAGTTCCAACAATTTGGCAATTCTGTTACTCATTTTTTCGCAGTTGACAGGTCAACGGTGGGTAGCCATACTGGCAAACGCTCTACCTTATATTTCTGAAGCGCGGACGTGAAAAAAAAAACATCCCCTTATTCCAAAACTTATAATACCCATATCATCATTAAAAACATGGAATGCGCGGACCTAAAAATAAACTCTGATGCTGACTTTTTTTACTTACAAACACATACATACACAAGACAGAAAAACGAAGTGTTATAGGCACACTTCTATTTTTGTGACATAAAACAAAGAAACGAAGTGTTTATAGACACACTTCTGTTTTTTAAGCTACAAATACAATTTTTTGCATTAGGACTAGTATATCTTTTTTAGAGGGTTGGGTAGCTCTGCAAATGGCTGTTGTGTTGACAGGGAGTTATGGCAATCGTTTATTGTCTGAGATTGCGTCCGCGTCTGGTGGGAGGCTTTCCCACATGATAGGGTCTGCTTCTTCGGAAAGAAACGGAGAACTATTTCGTGTCTATACGGCAGTCGACAAATCTTCTATCTGATTCCTGATGTTACTGCTGCACCTGATATTCTCTCTGCTGCTTCTGAAGTCTGTACTCTTCTTGCTTCTTCTTGATTTCCTCTCTGAAGAGCTCTTCTATAATATTTTCTGTGACTTTAAAAGATCCTGACATTCTTTATCTCTTCAGATTTGGGTATCATGTTTTGCATGACACGATGCAAATGCATGTGAGCTTCGTTCAGCTTGGCTAATCTTGAAGGCATCTTCATAAGTTGACGAGTCAACAATGGATGGTCAGACTGGAGACTGTCTCGCTTTATATGGCTCAAGCGCGGACGCGATAGAAAACATCCGTACGGTTTTTGTTGGGTCGGAACGCTATGGTAGCTGATCTTTATTGTGGGGAAATAGAGAGAAGTCAAAGAGCTTGTATTTCATAGTGTTTTTTTTTTTTAAAAACAAATGACAGACACTTTTTTAAGAAAGCAAACGACTTACATATTGCTGCACGATATAATTTCTGAACTCCTCCGTAACCTGCAGGATGGGATGGATTGTAGTAAATGCTGGCTAACACCTTCTCCATTTTTTAAATGTCACTCACTCTTCACTGATGCTACTTTGGATGGGGTAAAATGGGGGTTTTCAAACGGCTTTACGTGTCCGCCATGCATCGGGAGTAGAAGTCGAGGGGAGTGGTGGTGGTGATGGTTGGTGGTGGTAATGGGATGGTCTTGGTCTTCTTTTCTTTTTTCTCTTCTGGTTTCCTTTCTTTTTCACTTCTGTCGAAGAAGTAGACCTCATTTTTGTAACCCAAGCTTTGAGTTCTTCTTGTTGGGGTGTGGGGGAAGGGGTCAATAAGGACGCTGCAATCTTACTAGGAATATGAGCTGCTGATGGTGTTTGAAAGGCTTCACTTACGTCTTCTGTCTCAGGCATCCATGTGGCTGCACCTGTCTTGGTCACTGGGGTGGTGGTGGTGGACGTTTCCCCAGGGTCTAAAATCTTTCAAAGTTGGTAGAGCTGCTTCGTCTAAAGCCTTCTGGTGAAAGAGTTGCAGTCGCTGAAACAGTTGACCGTATCGTTGCGATTTTTCCGTTTCTGACGAATCGATGCGATCCATCAATGGTTGCGATTCGTGTTGTAACTGTGACATCTCGGTCAAATCAGAATTGGGAGGTAAATGCATGGACCGCTGTTGGTGCAAACAATGGAATTCCACCAATCGTTTGTTAGTCACTAAACCCAGCTTAAATCCTTCCATCAGATTCCGAAGGTCACGTCTGAGATTTTTTGACCCAAAGATCCCTTTTATCTTCTTGATCATACATATTTTTACCTATCCATTATGTTACAGCTCCCTGTAAGAGGTTTGGAATTATGGGTGGCATTACTCCTGCCAACAAGGGTTTTAACAGCAGGTGAAAAAACCTCCGCGTTGCACTAACATCTTTTTCCTTTGACGGATGGGAATTTTCGTTTTCACCATTTGGCGAAGAACGTGTCGATGTTTGGATAAGCATTGTTTACGGTGTTTGGACAAAGGTATCGTTCTTTCAAGACATTCAGACAACATTCGCACACGATATCGATGATGTATTTGGAGGCGGTTTGAATAATTTGTTTTCGCATAGGTGGAGGGGCTTTGAGCAGGACGGACAACACGTCCCAATGTTTGGCTAAATGAGGAGGAAGTCCTTTCCTTTTCTTTCGTTTGGGGGTAAACGAGGGATGGCTTCTGGGGGTGATATCTTCATTTGTTTGTTTGTTCCGGGGCGTACTCACAAAATACACTGACGTCGACGATTTGGCACAAGACTGTTATCTTATTTTGTTTTTACTATCGCTTCTTCAACATTTTGACAACTTCTTCTCCCATTTCGCCAAACAATCCTCATCTTTGTTTGATTTTATTTTTCTTTAGACTAATGTGTCTTTTCTGGGGTAGACGTCGATGCTTGGCTAAGCGTTCTATCGGATGCCGAGTCAAAGGACTAGACTGTCCTTTCCTTTTTCCTTTTCCTTTTCGGACAGGAGAACGGCCATGATGGTGACGGTGTGCACATCTTTGACGGGACATCAATGTGTGTTCCGGAGCACAGAATCACTGGCACATGTCTTTTTTAAAGTGGAATGCGTCACCACTGATTGTCTTTACGTCGTATCAACTTGATGATAGACACCACACTTCGTGGAGGGGTTCGCAACGGAATATGAAAGATTCCTTGAAGTAATTGACGTGCTGTCCCCGTAATCCATCGTACGACTTCTTTGAGACTGGCTTGTAAGACACGAGCACGTATTTGTGGATTTTTCGCGACTGATGCCGTACAAGGCACGAATGAATTTGACGGGAAGATGAGACTGAAGAGACTTCATGTTAACGCTGTGTGAGACAGACCCAAAGTGTCTGAAGTTTTTATAGATTTTTGTTGTTGTTGTTGTTAAGTCGGCGATGGGGACGTGTATACGACATGCCCTCCGTTTTGGCACCAGTGGTGAAACAGATAAGGACGAAATCGCAAATAATCGAAAGTGGTGGGTTTCAAATCCACGAGTAAATGGGCATGTGTGGTTTGAGTGGCATCGTCATACGCATGAGTCAGCCAAGGCGTGCTTAACTGTTTGGCTAACACTTGCACTTGCGATTTATCTCTAGGGCTTTTAAACAAGACAACGAAATGAGCATTGAGACTGATGGCGCGATGGGCTTTACTTTGTTGAAACAAATTTTGAGTAATGTAAATGACACTGGCATTACGATGATGCCTTTTGCGCATAAATTACAGTTTATTTTCTTCTTCATCTTCTCCTAACATGTCGTCGAAGATGACGAGATGGGCTTGACTGGGTCGATGGAATATGGTTTTGACTGGGGACGATGGACTCGTCTGGACGTTCTTGCAGGAGGCTGAAAGCCGATTTCCACTCTTTGTAATACCACACGATCCGTTGAGGTGGACGATCGATCAAATGATGTTTATATTCGATCAAACGTTTGACATATTCGGTTTTGCCTAAACCGCTCGGTGCAGCAATTTTGTTAAAGGGGTGGCGAAGATACAAGGCCTTCCAACTGGCACGATCTAAGTGTTTGTCGATGACTTTGAAAGTGGAGTAAGAAGGAGTAGAGACAGCAGAGGTAGCATTAGTGTAGGGAATGTCACTTTTGACACGAAGGCAGACAAGGATAGGGTTTTTATACTTTCTTAAAATGGAACAACACGAAAGACAAAACTACATAAAAGCCAAATGGTTAAAGTACATCGCCAAAATACACATCAAAACGATTAAAGTGGAATATAAACAAGTCTCTGTACACCACTTGTTTTGACCAATGTGTGGTGACCTAGGGACAGTGTGTAATATTGTTATAGTCTCTACATTTGGTACAGTCACACAGGGATCCTCCCGGAATGTTTTTTTTCTTCCGGTATGTTCATGTCCATGACAGTCCTGTCCTGAATTGAGTTTTTTCCCTCGGTGACGGTTCTTTTTCTGCCACTGCAGTTAACACAGGTTTAAAAGTTACTCTTTCACTGAACGTTGAAAGTCAGAATCACACCTCTTGGGCATAGTCAGCCACTTCTTTTGTCCAAGTCTCGAAGCCAAAGCTTTTCCAGTAACGAACATCTGTCCAGTGAGGGTGTACGTTGCATGTTACACACACATCGTCGTAAACATCTTCAGTACATAAAAATATATGAATCTTTTTCCCCGTAGAGGTTAAGAAGTATCCAGATGAAGGCTTTTAACAGAATCAGTCTCTCATGGACATTTAATGGGATCACTTTCATGTTTTATTTCGTGGTACTGTGTTGTACAGATCATAGAGAGTCCACAAGGAATCGGCTGGTAAACGAAATCCCTGAAAGCAGGTTACTAAGACACACACTATACAACGACCCAAATTCATGGGACACAGTGCTCGTAGAAAGAGATGGTAATCCACCACCGTCTGAATACTGTTATTGATTTCGTTCACGGCAGTCGTTGTATCACGAGTGATAAAGATCGTAGCATGGTAATCCGTTTTCATAAGTCTTTTTGTTTGAAGTATTAAGTGTATTTTTGCACAAAGCTGATCGTATTCCGTCGTCGTAACCAAATAGTTTAGTCACTAGTTCACACGTTAAACCATGAACATAATTTTCCTGATAGCGTAAAAGATTTTGGTAATCCTTTAACTCTTCTGTTGAAATTTGATGCAGTATGGCCACCTTGTAAGTAGTAGGCTGAGTAGCAACCAAAGTTTTCTGGTCCTCCTCCGGCACAGCAATGTCTGACCGATGGAACCTTTTGAAATGGATCAGTCCTCTTATGCCATTCAGGTTCCCATGGTTCTTATATTCTGACCAACTCTCGGTAAATGCATTCTATCAACTCACAGGCAAACCACGAATGTTCTCTTGTTTCCATGCAGAGATTACTGAGGTTTTCCCACTAAAGGTAGGTAGTGACAATCGGAAGACCATCGAGCATGTTCTAGATAAGCCGAATCTTTCCGTTCCCACTCGAGAAGTGACACACCACAACTGAAGCACTTGACTTTATCACCTTCACCCAGGGTCTGGATAATTATTCGGAGTTAGGTCTTCCCAGATATTTAGGCCAATTTTCTAGGAAGGTTTGGAATCGACTTTCAAAGTCGCAGTATTCAGACAAACGCACAGAGAACGAATATTCGTCTTTCACATGTTCATTTCAATGATGCTACGGTGAACTCGCTTCTGGTACACGATTTGATACACTTTTTCCAAAGGCCAACTGACAATTTGGTGTGTGGCTAAACTTACAATCATGTGAGGTTGGTAGGTGGTCACTTTAAAATTTCGATCCTCTCCAGACTGCAGAGCTTCTTTCAAGACACCAAAGTTCACCACTTGACTGGTGCGATAATTGAGAGTCAATCCTTTCACTTACACTCGGTGTGAACTTCTCCTTGTGGGTCCCGGTATTCGTAACCGTAATTGTTAGGACCGCCACTAGCAAAACTTAGAATCTTGAAGTTGGGATGGTCGTCCGTCCAGACTCCTAAACGATCTTCTTCGATGTCGGGTGCTGGTGACCCAGGCGATCAATATAGATGCAACTGTCCGTGTCAAAATACAGCACACGATCACCTAATTGGTGTAACGCTTCGTAAAAGTTTAAACGAACATGGGCTGTCACGTAAGCCGCAATGATGACATTGCCAAATTCGTCGGCCTCTACAAAGTCAAGTTCTTCTTCCTAATTGACCAGGATCAAGTCTTCACGAAGGGCGTCCACGTGTTTCATGTGTTTGGTTTTGTCGTGAATCATCTTGAAGTAGCGAGAAGGATCGAACAAATACTCCGTCTTGGGTAAACACGGCCGTTGTGCCATTTTGCCCCACAAACACTCCAACGTCACTTTAGCAAACGATCGCCATCCTTCGTTTTTCTCCACGTAATCTAAAGTGAAGCCTTCCTGCTTCCAGTATTTCTCATTCAATTTCTCTTGCTCTTCTGGAGTCTGGCACCAGGATGGTTAGCCGCTCAGTTTCAAAAAGGTATCCACGTAGTCCGCGAAAATGCCTTTCTGAGTTTGGTCGTCCTTGTTGTATTGTTCTGTATTGGGAAAGCGGTAAATTTCGTACACTTTTAACAGTTGGTATCTCAAGTGCAGAGCTCTGCACAATTCCACGCAGACCCATTCTCCCGTTAAGGCGCGTTCTTCCTGAGTGTGCTGACATGGTCGGTCTTGGTTACACGTTTCGTCACAAGTACGGCACAAGGGAAACATCAGTTTTCCTTGGTAATGGTGAAGTAAACCGGCATGGTACAAGTTCGTGGGAGGCAAGACTTTACATTGAATCAATCCTTCGTATTATCGAATGTTATCCAGGTCGATTTGTTTGGTCAATAATTGCGCGTGCCCTGTGGGAAAGTGACAATATTTGCACACGTAAGGATACAGTGAACATACGTCCAAGTATTTGATTTATTTTCGTTTCTCCTCGTCGGCGAGGTACAGCAAACAGGTGTTATTCGTCCGTCCTCCGTACAAGGTGTTCACCGGTTTCAGTGGGTACATTCACTTGTAACTTTCCACGACGCTTTTAAACTCGGGATTTGGTTTTCAAACGGTGATCATACTTGTATTCCCACACTTCCACCACTTGGTATTATTGGTGTTCTGACCTCAATCGTCGCTGACAAGTAGCCTGGTACAAGTCTTCCATGGTCCATTGTAATCGCTGATTTTTAGTGTGACTTTAAGGATAACAGATGGTACATCCGTAAAATAAGGACCTGTTAAACTCGTACAAGATCTGAGGGTTTTCTAAGTTCCAACCATCCACCGAATACGTTCCGATGGTCTTTTCGCCTCCTCCGTTTCGGGCATGTTGGATCCATTTTTTCTTTCTTGTCGCACAAGTAATGTAGCCAGCGTAGGACTTTGACAGAGTATTGACGTTTGACAAAATTGGTCGTTTGAAGGCTTATGAGAGCTAGGGTGTTTTCAGGCATTAATCGTTGGAGGTACACTAAGGAGAATGCTTTGGCAATGGTACAGGCTTCTTTCAAAGGATCGATTCCTCCGTGTTCCATGAACAATTGTCGAAATTGTCCACAAGAACGCCGTACAATGTCCATGTCGGATACAATACTTTAACATTTCTTCCTGAAAGACGAAGGGGTCAGAGGCGTGGAAGTTGTACCAAGAGTAGAAGGCTTTCTCGTTGTTTGGTGCGCATGTTGTCGGGGTCATAGTAGTGAGCCTCTGGTAAATTCGGTAGAACGGCGTGTTTATTGGCTTCGGTATTGAACAAGTGAGGAAATAGCCTTTGGTCATTTCTGTCAATCCAAACGTTTTAGGCATTCGACTCAAAGGTATGGCATTCGACTCAAAGGTATGGCCAAGTAACTCATTGGATCTTTAAACTGCACTTGTCCCACTTGCATGGAAATGATTTTGACTCCGTTCAAAGTCACTTTCAGACGTTCGGTACTTTGCTCCGTATAGTATCACACAATGAATTGCCCATCGTATCCTGAGAAATTTTGAGCCATCACCGTGGCATAGAGATGACAATCTCTGTAATGTTCGATGTCCTCCTGGCTCCACGTCTCGTCGAAGGGCTCTAAGACCCATTGAGCGAAATCGGTCAGCGTGTTCGGTCCCCGAAATATATTTTCACGTCCTCCAGGAATCTTGCTGCTGTGGGGGCAATGACTAAAGAGAGGATCTTGGATGCACTTTTCGCAAGTTCGATGAGCCGCACAAAAATTAGGAATGTGAATACCACCGGTCTCTTGCATGCATTCGAAATCGAAGAAAATGAAATTGTCTTTCATTTTTTTCTGGTCATCTTTCTCTTCATGTTTGGAATGGTATTTTTGAATGAAACATTTGTATTCCAAGTCCACGATGTGGCAACAAATGTGACATCATTTTTTTCCTGAACATATGTGTGACTTGGTACTGTTGGTACGTATGCCTTATCCACAAGTAATGCACAATCTCAGCAGTTGACAAACAATTTTCTTCAGTGAACCTATCATCCTGAGATTTGTTGGTAACAGGTAGGGCTAACAAAAGTGCTTTGACAAGCAGAGCAATGCACTCGTTCTTGACCTACGTCAACACAGAGTTTAGAGGCCAAAAAGTCCTCACATTTCGATTCACAATGCTTGTGTTGCTTTCAATTGGTAAAGCCATAGTCATATTTCTCACAGTAATAACTGTATTCCAGGAATCCTGAGATGGAGATACTGGTAATGGAATCGAAAAGTTCATCGTGATCATAGACCTGAATGTATTTTCCATCTTTAAAATGTTTGCGTCAACACAACAGAGGTCAACGCACTTCTTTAGGATGCACTTTCAAGGTGTAGCGTGGACCTAAGACGTCTTGCAATTTTTGCATTTCAGGAATGCCACAGGGTGTGTCCTTGGATAACCCAGCTTGCTGTGATAGAAGTTCTGCTTCTCTTCGTTGTTTGGCTCGGTCGGATTGTCGAATACTTTCTGTCTCTGTTTAAAATCCTCGACGTGTGGTAATGAAGGCGAATGTGGTGAAGGTGCTGCTACCAGAACAAATTCTTGCGAAAAGAGTGAAAATCCACTAAATCCCAATTAAAATCGGTATCTTCTGGAAGTAGGACCAAGTTGACTTTGGTAGCCGCTGATATATCATCACTTCTCGTCTCCACGGCCGGTGTACCCCAATTCATCTTAGTTTCTGTAATGTTCTAACTCTGTCGCATTGATTCACTGCGCAGAGACGCTATCGCATCTATATAGAGAATGTGACGTCACAGGCAGCTCTCTTCGGAATGGAAGACAGACAGCGCACTGTGACTGAATTTTGTAACGCGTATTGGGATTGGTGAAAAAACTCAATCCGTTTCGATCCGCTCTTCCACTATAAATATCCGTGGTTTACTTCATTTCTTTCACCTGTTCTCGTCACAAGATGTGGACTAACGTTGAATCGTCTACCTTCGCATCGTCGATGCTGTTCCGCACGGACTTACCCATGTATGTCAAATCGTCATGAACAATCATCAAGATCACTGATACGACCGTTTGGAAAAAAAGGATCTATTTGGAGAGACAAGGCTGTCTGAAGTGAGTCCTAATCTACTGTCCATAAATCAGAAGAAGTTTTAGGAAGAGAAGAAGACCTATTGAATGCCCTTTATGTTCACTAACGATGTCAACATAAAAAGCAAAGGCCCTTTTCAGGGTCACTCCGATGTATCTAAAAGATATATATTCTCTCTTGCCTAAAAATATTTAGTCGATTTTATGTGTGATAGATTTATGTTCATCAATATGTGTATTAGTTATATATGTCTGTGTCTCTACTGTATTTGTTTCTACCTAGAGTAACGCGTATTCAGGTCAGCCACTTGCAACATTGTTACCAGTGTTCCGCCCAATTGAAGTCAGCCACTTGCCACATTGTTTCAGTGTCCACTACCGTAATGTTAATTCCTATTGAGTCTAAACAGGCCCATGGTTATTCCAGTTTGACGCTATAATGTCCGGACCCTTTTTTAGCATAGAAATCTATGTGAGGCTATAAATATTAAGGCTATAGTACCGGGACACCTTTTTGACTAAATTTTCCATTGAGGCCCTATCGCCCCCATACACTACTAACACCGGTCTCCACTTCGTGATCATTTTAAACAACTTAAATCCAACAGTAAAAAGCCTCGTTTTGATTTGTTGAGACTGATATCAGGAACGGCAAGTCTTTCGACACGTATTTTGCCAAATGGGCCTATTTTATTGGCATTAAATAACCAAATTGCGTTCCTATACAGTAAAAACCAAACCAAAGAAAATTGTTTGTCAGAAATACACGTAGGCATTCATATATTCGTACTACTGCAACAACTTAATAGTTGAAATGTCTTTAGATATCAGCTGTTGTGTGTGCTTTTTAGTTTTTTAGATATAAAAACACCCCTAGAAATGTATGCATAAAATGCCAAAGACCCAGTCACTCCTAATCCTATGGTAAAATACAAATTCCCAGCCAAATTGATTTAAGACACAAAACATAATTCAACCAATTTCAAGAAACTATGAAATTCAGTTCATGGTGACCAGTTTTGATCGTAAAGTTTTCACATCACCAAAACTCACCCCAACACGAAGCTACATCACTTTACAGCCAACAGTGCACTGAGCTCTGAAGACAATGCCAAACTTTACCAAACTCGATTAAATATAAGTTGCACTAAGCTTCCTTTGTTGGAGGATTTATACTTAGAAAGAGGCATCTACACACTACTGGTCAGTTCAATGATCCCGCATCCAAAAGAACGTAAGAAAATTATCTAAATGTTGAACTTAAGGTGTAACACAACAGCAAACGTATAAAAGTAACTCTTCATGCCCATTCAACGTTAGTGGTGTGGCACATGATAAAGGTATAGAAATTTGATGGGTTCATAAAAATGAGGAGAAAACGAATACACATATGCACGTTTAAATTAGATGGCTTGTAATTCATTATACTTTAAAAATATGCCGGGAAGAAAAAGAATACTCTCAAGTAATTTCATACAGCTTAATATATGCTAGCAAAATGAAAGTAAATTTATACTACAATAATATCAATCCAAAAGTTGTAATATCAATCAAAATAGGCATCATTCATATAAAGCATGTTTCACGAGTGAACATATAGTTATTATGCACATTTACATATCCCTGCTTTTTATGGGGACATGAATTCTTAACTTTAATTAACTTATAAAAAAATTCAACCATTGTAAAAAATAGTTTTTTTCTTTCTTCTTAGTACAATCACCTTTTGGGTGTAAAGCAAGCAAGAAGATACTATTCGTAATATTTTGGAAATGCATCCGCACACGTTGACATTTTTTACAATAGACCAAATCTTGATGCAACAATTATACTAATGTTTTTTTTTTTAAAAAACAATAATTACTATTTATTCAACGCCACAATGGTCAGTAAGAACCGTGCGCATTAGCAACAAAGATAAATTACCACAACAATATTGCTACATATTCGCATCGATAGCAAAAGGTGGAAATAGTTAAATGTTCAATTTCAAAAATGTTTTTCATCTTTCTGGAAACGTTTGGAGAGCTGTAGTTATTGATTCAACATAATACTTGCATTTTTCAGAGACAGGAAACTACAACGCATCGTACAACAATTTGATACAACGCAGATCCAACGATGATGACTTTATATATAAAATATCACTCATTACTTTATCGTGTACTTTGTGATTTTATGTAAAGTAATTGCTCAACGGAGCTCTACTGGCATTCTGTCAGTGTAGTTTTAGAAGTATTTTGGTCAAAACCACGTGTCATAACAATCGTCCATGCGACAACAAGATTTTGACGACAGCCTTTATGAAAGCCATATTTGATGTACACTGGTACCATTTTCATTTAGGACCAAATAGGTATTATAAAATGTCCATTGCTGAAAACACCATGTTGATATAGCCATCCGTTTGGGAGTAAAAATAACAGTATTTTCAAGATAGCCACCGTAGTGGTTATATTGACGGTTAGTCACTTTCATTTAGGACCAACTAGATACCATACGAACTCTTCAGGTGAAAACCCCATGTCAGAATGACTTTCCATTTAAAAGGAGTGGCGAAAACAAGATTTTCAAGAAGGACGCATCCTAGACACCAACCAGATCAACACCATTTTAATTTATCATCAGCAAAACATTATAAGAAGTCTTTTAGTGAACGTTCCATGATGATATGTCCATTCATTCAGGAAAAATGTAGTGATTCAAGATTTCAAGCTGGCCACTGTGGCAAACATATTTGACCCAGCACCATTTTCATTTAGGACCAAATATACATAATAAGGGCGCTCACCATGTTATTATGTACTTTTGAGAGAGTGACGTATATAAGGCGAAGTTGTTTGCATTTAAAATATGCACAGTGGAGAGAATATTGGCATACCTCTGTACTACTTAAATGTAATGTGGCTGACATTTCTTTGGATATTGTACTTCTAGAAATTGTACATGATCAAAGCACACTGCTACCTAAAATGACTGCACCTTGGGCTAAAAAATCAGCCTGAATTTGTCTAAAGTACACTATCCGTAGCTGCTATTAAAATAGGGAGAATGAACTTTGCCAGAATAGACAATATCAGCTTCTGAAAGAGCAATGAATGAATTACCAAAAATATAAAATGTAAAAAAAAAGTTATTGGCTCTTTTTGTATGCAATTTACCTCTGAAGTTCAGGAAGTGAAAATGACCAAGCGGAGCTAGCACATTTTTGAAAGGTGCACATCTGGAATAAAGCCAAGCTGTATACCCTATAACCCATATTATACCCATCAATCATACACCAAAATAAAGGGAATTAAAGGATTTTTGAAACTATACCTAAGATATACAATGTCTTTTTTAAATACCTAGTTTAACCAGTGATCAAAGCCGGGGAAAATCGTTTTCTTTAAAATTCTAACCCTATGCAAAATACGAAACTGTAGAGTGCCACCATAAGAAGTCTTCCATCCATTCAAGAGTAGCGATAACAAGATTTTCAAAATGACTGCAGTTGTGGTCATATTGTACATCAGATCGGCACTTATGTCATTTAATACCAACTAGACAACATAAGAAGTCATTTAGTAAAACCACATATTCATAAGACCGACTATTCAAGAGGAGTGGCGATAACCAGATTTTCAAGATGGCCATACCATTTCAACTAGACCGACTAGACCATGTGATGAATGTGTTCGACCGCTCCGGCGGCCTAGCGGTTAGAGCGTCCGCCTCGGATGCTGGATGTCGTTGGTTAGATCCCAGGCCGAGTCATACCAAAGACTTACAAAAATTGTACTAACAGCTGCCTCGCTTGGCGCTCAGCATTAAGAGGTTAATGTCAGGACTGGTCGGCCTGGTGTCAGGATAATGTGACTCTGTGGGACATCATGCTACATGTCTGCGGCATGATGCCCCAGTGCTAGACATCACTATAAACTGCCACATTGCAGACATCGTAGCGATATGACTGAAACATTGTTAAAGCTACGTTTAAAAAAAAATCCAAAATCCAAATCCATATGAATGTGTTCGTAAAGTTTCATGGCAAATAATCGAGTAGTTTCGGATGAATAGCGATAACAAACTTGTGCGAACGGAAGGACGGACGTTGGACGACAGACAATCACATAAACTGGTCTGGTATATGATCAGCAGATCTAAAAAGATTACAGATAATCAGCGATCCATCACTCCTTTTAGTAACGAAAAATTATCATTAATTTGTTGAGATCCGAGAAAAGAACAAAAATTACATGGCGTCATTTCCAAATTGTTAGTTTTTGGCATATGCATTATTATAAAAGCGATTGAAATAGTCCCTAGAATATGACGTTAAATATGAAAATAGTACTGAGCTAATACAGCTACCAAGCTCGAACAACCATATGACTTCTCGCCGCTCCAAATCACATCACATCACATCACCATATGACTTCTCACCGCTCCAAATCACATCACATCACATCACCATATGACTTCTCACCGCTCCAAATCACATCACATCACATCACCATATGACTTCGTTTGCATGCTGAGGTTCCCGAGATCTGAGTTGAACGAAGTAGCAATCAGCAAATTGTTTTTCGCAATTTTTTAAAATATTGTTTGGCACGAAGTAGCATGCATTTTAGCCTACTTGAACACCTTAGCTTATAGATGACACAAACCGTGTCAGAAAGAATTTATTTCCTCCGTCAGAGGTCGCTTTTGGATATAATGGGATGGTCATCCAGTTTCTCACTGTACAAGTTCCTGGTATCTATATATAGACCTTGTAAATGACACATACACACCTTGCATTTCAAAATGGAATTCACGTGGATTTATGTACTTAGCTGAGTGTTATTTTCTATTTGCCTTATGAGCTGATTTCTGCGCACCCTTTTGTTTGGAGGTGGAGGTGTGGGATAAGTACAAGGTTAAATGAATTAGAGCGCTGGTGCACGAGAGCTAGTCAGTGGGTGTCATTGCTCGAGGGACAGGTTTGGTTTACGTTTGGAACAGATGCGTACTAAGTGGCACCCGGGCCAGCGGCGTAAAGGGCAGCTAACGGGGGGGGGGGGGGAGCGCTTGTTCCTACCTTGTTTAGTTACGAGCAAATAGCCGAGAGGATTAGAGTGCTGGTTCATTAGTGGTAGGCGAGGTGTGAGGTTACTAGTTGCAAGGGTTCGATTCCTGCTTGTAGCACACGGTAAATCTCTAACCTGTTTGATTATCCATTTATAATCTTTCAGGCAGTTTTCACCTCTAGTCATCCGCAATGCAAAGTGTAAATGTTCTATTTAGTGAACATTTTCACTGAAACAGTTATATACATACAGACTGGTGAATTCGGGCCAAACTTTTGGATTGGGGGCTTTTGTGCATGAAGTGCTATTCCTCATTCTTGCACTACTATTAGCTTCATCCTCTAATATCTGATACACTTTTATTTAGATATGTTGCATGCGTGCATTTCCCGAAAATAATACACACACACACTTGTATGTATGTATGTATCATATAAATATATATATATATATATATATATATATATATATATATATATATATATATATATATATATATATATATATATATATATATATATATATATGTGTGTGTGTGTGGATATATTTGTATGTGTATGTGTGTGTATATATATATATATATATATATATATATATATATATATATATATATATATATACATACATACACATATATATATATATATATATATATATATATATATATATATATATATATATATATATATATATGGTGATCGGGGTGCTCTGGGAGGGGTAGTACCTCTGGTGGGGGGGGCACATCGTGCTCATTCGGGCATAGCTCGTCCGACTTTGGTCCCCATCAGGCGCCCAGCTCTCACCTGTGGATCCAAGCAGCTGTAGCATGCGCAACGGCCACACTAAACCAGGTTGAGGGTAGCCGATGGGCCTCAAACCCTCGGTGACTTAGGAGCTTGCCTATCCTTGCATGCAAAGCCAGCTTCGACAGACTGGGCGGAAGAGATCAAATGAGTGAGCCAACGACCACGAAGGCGAATCTGCAAACGCTTTGTGGAGAGGGTGAGCATGACAAGGCACTGAAGACGTCATGGCCATCCAGTGCAGGCGAAGTAGTCCCCAGCCGCGACGAATGTTCGTACCACTGAGTGTCAGCTACCCAGGCCGACAGAGTGAGGCTGTCTCTGTACAAAGGCTGTTTCACTTCAATCTCCTTCACGCACAGGTTATATGTATTATGCACCTATCATTCATCCTCATCATCACACTCATCGTTCCTTACCAGCACCTTCCAAAGTCCTACGGCGTTGGGCGACTGGCGACGCGATAGGCGGAGATGAGTTGTAGTCAGAGACCTGCATGTTGGTGGCCCTTGGACAAGTGGTCGCGCTGATTTGTACCCAGGGCAGCAAAATAGTTCGGCAGCATCCAGGGCGACTGGGCAGACCTTTTCAGGGCAGCGCTGCTCCCCCTGCATAAGGAGAGGCCTAGAAAAGGTGGCCAAACAATAGCTTGCCCTTCAACATCTGGCCAGCTTTCCGCGGCTGACAAGGTCATCCATATCGGCGGTCGAAACTATCAACGAAAAATACTTCTTATTGGAGCATGGAACATCCGGAAGCTCGTCGACAAAGAAAACGTAGCAAGACCTCACAGGAGAACAGACCTAGTTGCTAAGGAGCTTTCATGCTACAATATCGACATTGCAGCCTTGAGTGAAACCAGGTTTGTACAGGAGGGTTCTCTCACTTAAGCTAGCAAGCGGATACACCTTCTTCTGGAAAGGAAAAGCCCAAAACGAGGACAGGATCCATGGAGTCGGTCTGGCTATCAAATCAAGTCTTCTGAAACAGCTTCCAGACCTGTATGTTGGTATCAATAGGAGATTAATGAAACTGCGACTACCTATCAGACACAAATTCCAGGCAACACTCATCAGCGTCTATGCTCCTACCCTCTCGAGCCAAGCGGAAACCATTGAGCAGTTCTATATGGACATCAACTTTGTACTTAGTTCAGTTCCAGCTGAGGACAAGATCATACTACTGGGGGATTTCAACGCCCGTGTTGTCTCCGATTATGGTCGATGAAAGGTTTTTCTATGGCAAGCACGGTGTCGGCAAGATGAACAACAACGGCCTGCCACTGCTCAGCAAATGCGCAGAATGTGACCTCTTAATCACAAACTCAATGTTCAGAATGGCGAACAAACACAAGAACACATGGATGCACCCCGGATCTCGCCAATGGCACTTAATCGACTATGTAATAGTCCTCCAGAGCGATGCCCAATATGTCCTCATCACCAAGGCCTTGCGAGGAGCGGAATGCTGGACAGACCACAGACTGGAGATTCTCTCAGACGGTGAACCCTCTGAGAATTTCCCCATATCTGACGGTGTCAAACAGGAATGTGTACTCGCTAAGGTACTCTTCAACCTCTTCTTCACATAGGTACTGCTCCATGCCATCCGTGACCTTGGTATCTAAATTAGATATCACCTGGATGGAGCATTGTTTGAGCTCCGTCGCCTAACTACAAAAACCAAGACACTAGAAAGACTCATCACTGAAGCACTCTTGGAAGATGACTATGCCCTCATGGCCCATGAAGGGACTCACCTACAAGCAATCGTGTACAGGTTCTCGGAAGCCTCCACCCTATTTGGACTCACAATTAACCTAGGAAAGACAGAAGTCATCTTCCAGCCCGCCCCAAACGCTGTCTCATCACAACCCGGCATTACAATTGGCGACACGCAGCTGAAGAATGTGGATTGTTTCAAATACCTTGGCAGCACAATGTCCAGTGATGGCTCCCTGGACAAAGAGATCACTGCGAGGAGCCAATAAGCCAGCCAAACCCTCGGACGATTCCGAACCAAGGTCTTTTAGCACAAGGACATACGCCTGTCAACAAAGATGAAAGTGTACAATGCAGTTGTCCTCACGTCTCTCTTGTATGGCTGTGAAACGTGGACTGTCTACCGAACGCATATCAGTCAGTTAGAACAATTCCATCAGAGCTCCCTGAGATCCATCATGCGGATCAAGTGGCAGGACCGAATCACCAACCAGGAATTCCTTGAGACAGCCAACACAACAAGCATCAAAGCCAAACTAATTCAGGCCCAGCTTCGTTGGACTGGTCATGTCATCCGCATGGATCAAAACAGAGTCCCAAAGCAGCTGTTCTTTGGCGAGCTAGCCCAGGGCAACCAAAACCAAGGCCGCCCTCGCAAGAGGTACAAAGACAGTCTCAAGACGCAAATCAAATGGATAGATCTTCAACCCCACCAGCTCGGTTTCGCTGCCTCAGACAGAAGCCACTGGCGGGCCCTGACCAGAAAAGCCTGTTCCACCTTCGAGGTTGACCGCCGCTAGCGTCTTGCTTCAGCCCGTGAGAGAGGTCAAAGATCTGTACCTCAGCCTCTCCCAACCACCGGTGTCCCATACCCCACCTGCAACTGCCTGTGTGCATCGGAATTTGGACTACGGAGCCACATGCGCGTCCACCGTTGATGATATCGCACAACTTGTCTTCCTCGGCTCGAGAGACTACCAAAAAGATATTTATATATATTCCCCGTTTAACTATTATAATACGATGTTTGGCTAGCGATAGAAGATATAAATTGTAATGATATACATCATAGATGGGGTTCCTCCAACAGTGAGCATGCAAGTGACAGGCATAAACATGTCTTCTTTGGCTGGTAATAAGAATGGTAATAAATATACCTATATTTGTGCATCTTGAATTTTCTCAAAATGTACTTGCTTAGTTCTACAAATGCGAATGACATTACCTATGTCATGGAAAACATGATACACACCGAAACTGTAATGTAATTTTGACTACATTTCCTACCAAAATCACATTATTCTGACTGCACTGAATTGACCCAATAAATCTAGTGGATCATAAGCAGAAAAGCAAAATTTAGTTGGATCAACATGAAAACAAAACCCATATATTCCATACCAACAGGAAAAGTTTTTTTTAGCGCGCATTCATTCAAAAGATGACTTTAAATTTAAAGTTTTAGACCAAAACTTGAAAAAAAATTAAACTAATGTTGAGCGAGCGACGAAGTTCAAAGGCCGCTGGGCGGTACGATGTGCGCATTAATAGTGTTAATGTGTATTAATGATTATACGGTTATGTATCTATTTTGAAATACAGCATAAATTCATTTTTTTTTAGTGTTTTCCTTTATTGTTATGCCTTAGGTAGGAAAATGAAATGCGTATATAACAAAAAAGGTTACTGCTTTTGTATTGGAAAATAAAAACTTGTTTTTACGGACTAATGCTTCACTCTCCAAGGTCATTCAGTATTACTCAGAACATAAAATAAAACCTCGTTCATATTTCCCAAATATAATGAAGTAACATATAGAATTAGTTGACGGTTATTTAACATCAAAGTAACAAGAAAACAAGAAAGTATCGTGTGAAATTCATTTACATAATGGCAAGATCATTGTTGCTTGATCATTGCACATTGCACTGAAATGAAAGCAGTCATAAAACAATAAATACAAACCCTCTGTCCATAAAACCCGACAGGATTATTCGGAATCGTGCTCTTTCATATTAAGTATTCACACTGGCCTCAGGTCTCAAAGCAATTCCAACAAATGAAACTTTTAATTAAAATGACGCGATTGTCGAACGGTCACCAAAACTTATAAGGTAAATGAAGAAGAAATTCTTTACTATGTACTACTGGTGCGGTTTGTTGAGCCTTGTTTATCTCAGGTAGTACGTACCGCAACCGAATTCCCGACATTTATTGTGAGAATTAATGTGGAGTCAGACTGCTGAAAAATTAATTAGGACCGCTTGGGCTATTTTTGCGAGGCTCCCAAAATATGTCTAATATGTATGTAGGCGCAGAAATGTACTGAAAAATCATACATTTTGTTCACCAGAAATTTCTTCGCACAATAAACCCCCAGCAATCTATTCGAATCACCTTGGCTGATGGGATTCACTGAAAAGTTGCGAACGAAAACGTTGCATGTATTCGCAACTTCAATCGTCGTTTTGTAAATACCCAAGGTGTCCGAAAGGCAGCTAACGGCACACTCTACACCTGGATCATTAAGTTCACGGAAATTTACTAAGTTTGCCATCGGTACACATTCGAAGTATGATCCCGAAAGATTGACCTCGAAGGTGCGCATGACCAAAATTAATACTGCAATACCTCCCTTGACCAGCATCCGTCATTGCCTTCCATTTTGGATTTCATTGGGATTCGAACTCAATTTCATTAGGACTTTTTATTACTAAGACTTCTATTTTTTAATATTTGGATTAGTTTTGGATATGGTTTGTAATCCCGTAAATTCTTTTTCTTATTTTGACCTTGTTTTTCATGGGTAATAAATTATTTGTTAATTTTTTATAAAGCTTGTTATCATCACTTTTTTCCTGTTACGTTATGTAATAGCCTAAACATGCAACAATATATACATACACACATACATATATATACACACAGAGAGTGGTACCTTAATGTACAGCAACTCATTAGACTGTTACCCTTCTTATAATGATGGTGCAGTCGTGGATTCCACCGGACTGGACAAAGTTTTATCTATTTTATTTCACTTTACATTTCCTTATGTAGATAACCAATCATGCCGTGCTTCACATCATTAAATACAGTCTATAGATCTTCCCGATCATGACAATATTCTGCACATTTTACCTCGACAATGGGCAACATGGCAATTGCTCCTGTATGGGACCACCAAACTTGACTATTTTTAACACGGCACACTGACACAGAATCAACTTACAGATTACAAATAGATACGAACAGAAAGTCTGATTTTGGTAAGAGTATCTTGAGATTCAAAGAATTTATTTCAACTTCCAAATTCCATATAAACTCAACGGTAAATCTGCCATCATACCACAAATAAGGTGGCTGATGACATTATTCGGGAACTATCTATACTTGTTTATATGTTGGGTCCAACTACAAACAACATAGACACTGATCTGCCATCATGTAATGTGCCAGCAGATCAGGGTCTAAGTTGTTTGTTCTCCTGTTTATTCCTAACAAACTGCATAGATCCAGATTTGCTGGTTCATTATGTGACATCAGATCCAGGTCTGTGCAGTGTGCAGTTCGATCAAACGTAACAGCAAGCATAATGATACTCTGGATGTGTTTAACAGGCACTACCAGGTCAAAGTCTTCCTGCAATATTTCTTGGTACAACGCATCCTCACTAATAATAAGGCTGATTTTTGATCATTCAACGAACAAAGTAATAAAGAGAGGGTACTGTAGAGCAATTACTCATTTTTCTTGCAATGAAATACTCAAAAGCAATGCATCAATTTCAATAATATTGCAAGGTAGCAAATTTTGTTATAAAGCAATGTATCAACTTAATACTGCAATGCATTTCATTAAAACTGCAGTGTATTGGTTTCGGTAATGTTGCAGTGTAACCAACTTTTTGTTGCTGTTGTGGGTTTTAATGCCATTTTTTAGCATACAATAGGCTATATATGGCAGTCATTATAAATGGTGAAGAAATAACTGGGAAAATTTCCACAAGAACCATTGGCCCACTGGAAGAATGGCAAGCTTGCAACTCAAATCCACATGGACTGAGGTGAAATGGCAGTAATTGGTAAAGGCAAGTGCTTTAGACCATTTGGCCACCTGGGGTCCCCCAATTATGTGTATGATTTAAACATGTTTCAGTTTACCTACATAAAACAATTATTATAATTCTTTATCAGAAACTTAAGTACAAATATTTGCAACATTTAACAAAAATACAACATTTTCTGCATGACAAAGATAATTCAATGGTCACACTTATCCATCCCATATTTTACAGTCCTCTATTTTTATAAAGGTCAATGTAATTTTGTGGAGAAATCATTTTTCTTCGTTCTGTCTTAGAGACCTTCACCTATAATATTTTAACACCACCACCTCCAAACTGATAGGCTTCTTCCTTACCCAAAGAGCAAGACAGCTACATCTGTGATGCACAATTAATGTTACTGTGTACAAAACCATTTTTTCTTTTCTCAGTCAATGTCCTTAACCTTTGACCTACTCCAAAACCTGTAACATTATTCCTTACCCCCATGTGCAAGCTATCCAAAATGTTTGGTTTAAATATATCATCTAGAACTAAAGTTATTGTACAGAAACCATATTTCTACTTTCAATTGACCCTGACCTTTGACACTGTAACCCTTGAATTGATAAGGTTCTTCCTTATCCCAAATACAAGCTATTCATAAATTTTGGTACCTGTGAATGATGAAGAACTTAAGTTATTGTGCAGAAGCCATTTTCAATTTTGTTCTTCAAATTTGAACTTGACCTTTCAGTTTTGAAGCTTAAAACAGAGTTATTTCTAATCCCAAGTGCAAACCATCAACAAAATTCTGGTAACTGTAGATGGTGGACAATTGGTCACAGATGGACATCACAACATAACATGAAGGCATATCAAAATTTAAAACAATTTTTAAAATGTTTTTTAATATTGATGGTACACAAAAATAAGGGTATGAAAAATTACAGCTGATACAGTAGACATATAGAATATATTACTTGTAGCAATCAAACAGCTGATTTGTTTGTTAACAATTCACAACATCTCCTAAGGGAAATAACAAACCAAAGCTGAGCTATTAACCATCAGATAGTTTCAGTGGAGTATAGTATATTCTAAGTTACCCTGGAGAAAAACATTTTTGACACGAGTTATTATTACAGGATTTCTGTGGAGAATAAATGACAAATATTTTGCTATTAATTAAGTGAAAACTGTTTCAGACAAAGTAAGGCAAATAAGAATGACGTAAATATACATGGTGACAAAATGTGAGTTTCACTCATTACTGATCATTTCTGGAGAGAAGCGAAAATGAACTGAATACCTCAAAATGACCAAATTGCTCCCCAGATGAAGTTGATAAATAAACTAAAGCATCACCTGGGAAACTGTCTAAAAGATAATGTTACATGTACTATTTACATCGTAAGAAATTTTATAGCATCACTTGCAACTCAAAGCAGTATAAAGAAATGAACACTGGAAATAACGGCTAAGTTCATGTAACCATAAGTTTGTTCCATTTTCAATACAATACAAATGATATGAACTAAAATCCAAGTTTGGTTATTATAGACATATGGTGATAGATGATATTTCTTATCTCATTCTATATATATATATATATATATATATATATATATATATATGTGTGGCTTTTCTGAGGACAAAAATTCAACCCAGTCAAGGACAAAAAAGCACAGCAACCTATGTGTCTGGGTCAATGAATTAGTTTAACCCCATAAATAAAAAATAAAGTTAACTACTATGGCATTTCATCAAGAAACATCCTTAAAGGGAGATAATACATGTAGATAACTTTGCATTATATCTGTAAATTCGGAGCACAATTTACCAACCTGTTTAATACATTAACCTCTGCCGACGAGTTTATGCGGCAGGAGGTAGAAGCCTACTGCCAAGCTCTGTAGCATCAAGGTCATGTTTGATACATGAAAGTGGGCTGTATTATAGAAAGGTAGACAGATATAGCTCTACAATGACACCAAATAATCTGGAAATTCTAGTTGCACTACAAAATACAGAGGGAAAAACGTCATTTTTTGGACCCGATTTTTGCCACCCATAATTCACTTGCGGTTGGAATCCAATTTTGTCTCTGGATTTTAGACTTTTTGGTCTCAGATTTATGGCAGACTGGCATGAACCGCAAACAGACAGATGTACCTTTGCAGAAAGTAGGATAAGATGGGCATTTGGAATAAAGAGTGGTCTTGATATGAAAATAATGGGTCTGTTAAGCAAAAAAGAAAGATGAAGAAAAAAAAGGAACTCCAACCTTTACCCCTCTGCTCATGTGTGAGCCAAATAGCCAATCAAAAATGATGTTTCTAACACAACTAGGCATTAGGTTATTTGAAAATCACCTGAAGTTCACGTATTAGGATGTATTCAGAAATAGCTTTCAAAATGTGTTTCCTACTCGAATTTCAAGTGAAAACAACAAAAACCTGCAGGGGTTAATGTATTAAGAGAAATCAGCTTTTAATTCTCCCAATATTTCTGATGGCAGTTTGCCATTTTCTTGCGGTGGGTGATGTCTTTTGTGACTTTAGATACCATGTTAATGCTGTATAGTCTTGTAAACCTGATATAACCTTCATGCAAGAGTGAGGGTGAGCAAAAGCATATAATCATACTGCATGTATGTGAGCTCATAGCATTTTCAGTTGCAAATTACTGTGTACGGTATGCATTTTTTAAAATAACAAGAGTCCCTCGAAGGCACTGAGGTACTACTGACTGAAAACAATTTTCAGGAATTCAAGTAAAATCCATTTCTTTTTTACAGAGCTGACTGTTGGAACTAACTGTTGCCATATTAAACATGAGCTCACCACCATTTTCATTCAGGTCCAATTAGCATAAGCATTTTGATAAACACCCCATTATGACAGGAACATTTATTAAGGAGTGTCAATAGCATGATTTTTATGGTGGCCTTATTGGCTGTCAGTTGTTGTTGTTGTTGTTGTTGTGGGGTTTAACGCCATTTTTCAGCACGATAGGCTATACATGGCGGCCAGTATTAATGGTGGAGGAAGAACCCGGAAAACCCCGGAAAGAACCACCGACCCACGAGAAGCTACTGGCAGGCTTTCTCACATGCCCACATTGGCTGAATCTTAGACTCGAACCGCCGCAGACAGAGGTGAGATGGCAGTGATCCGTAACGAAGAGCGCTTTAGACCACTCGGCCACTCGGGGCCCCTATTGGCTGTCAGAACAGCACCATTTTCATTTAGGGCAAAGTATATATCATAACAAGTCAATATAAGCATCCATTCAGGATGGGCTGCAATAACAAGATCTTCAAGACTGATGATATATCATCAATGTAATTGCATGGAACTTGTGCATATTTTCCGTTCTGGATGTTTTAATCAGAGTCTGCTTGATTTATCATATGATGACAACTTTTCCTTTAAACTTCTATTAATTGTAGTAATTAACACTGGAATATAAATGCTGGCCAAGAAAGTCCTTATGTACTGCATTTTTACATGTGAGTGCATTTTGTAAAATAATTTGTATTAAAAAAACAAAAGTGCATCTGACTAGAATTTTTAAAAATTAATATCAAAGGAAACACTGTTGAGATTCATGGCGAATAGTAATATCAACCTATAAAGTTTGGACACTGAAAATAAATTTAAAAAATAAAGATCTATCAATGTTTTATGCCAGTTAGTTTTTACCGTTATCGATAACCTGTTATATGGTGTAGTCTAACTGTAGTTTAGTTTACATGATTTCTGTTATGTGATTAATAAACCCATTGTTTTTCCATATAGCACCACATGACATAACAAAAGACATCAAGATGCCACCAAGGCAAAGGCCCAAAGACCAAGGTATCGAACTGTACTTCAGTGTTCTTTCACTATACTTTTGCTGTGGTTTAATTAACTAATTTTCATCATGCAATAAACAGAATTTAATATTTGCAATCATTTAAAATGCAATTTATGAAGTTCATCAAAATAATTTCAATCTTTTGCTATCCAAGGCCTAAAAAAGATAAATATTGTTTGACTCATTTCATAAATTCTATCTGAAATGAACACTTAATATGTAAAATCTATACCTGTCTCTGCTTCATCCCCAAAACTGAGTGGGAACAAAACTGTATAAGTAAATTTGTACAGTTAAAAAAAAAAATATAATAATAATAGTTACCATATATGTTCATTTATAAGTTGAGTCTGACTGCAAGCTGCACAGACCCATATCTGGTTTGACACAATGCCAATCTGGGTCCATGGATATTGTTAGAGGTAATCAGTTGAACAAATATAGAGCTTTGGTATGCTAATATACGCTTCTGATTGGAGAGTCACTGAGTCGTCTGAACTAATTTTTGGATGTACTAATAATTTTAGGCCAAAATGTAAGTCATAACTTTCTGATGACTTTTAAGCCAGCACATTATGTGATGGCAGATCTTGGTCTGTACACTTTGCAGTAGGACTCAACTTATAAATGAGTATATCTGGAAAACATCTACTATAATTACAACTATGTCAAACATACTGTACTATCTTAACTTGTTTACAAGTTGAATTCAACTGCAAACAACATAGACCCTGATCTGCCATTGCATAACGCTCTAGAAAATAAGGGTCTGTGCTTTTTTTTCACCGATTACTCTTAACAAATTACATATATCCAGATCTGCCAGTGTAATATGTGATTGCAGACCCGAGTCTGTGCAGTTTTCATTGGGACTCAACTCATATGCAGATGCTTACAGTAACATATATACTAGTCATTCATTATATAACACTTATGCTACACATTCTATGTCTTTATGAGAGTTCTAGATTTCTAATGTATCAACACAAAAGTTTAAGGTTCAATATATCTTTGTGTTTCTCTATGATACTATTATGTGATGCAGCTAATAGTTTTTCAGGAGTGTTATACTGTATTTATACATGATTTTAAGGCATAAGATTTCTGGTCATATATATATATATATATATATATATATATATATATATATATATATACACACACACACATACATACACACACACATACATACATGATATGACATCAAATAATGACACAGCACTGAGAATTTGGTCATACAGATGTAAAAGCTAGTAAATACTTATTTGCAATTTCCCCACACCTTACTGGATAAGAAGTCCTTCACTGACTAATCTACTGTGATATTAATGTATGAATCCATTTTTGTTTTTCATATATCCTTCAAATAAGCCAGAGCTGTCAAACAGGAAACTGATACATATACACCACTGCCTCACTGTAAGGTCCTTCACTACAATGTACCTCCTGTTATAAGGCAAGTACATGAATGGTCATGTATCCCTTTCATTGACTGTTATAAGGCAAGTACATGAATGGTGATGTATCCCTTTCATTGACTGTTATAAGGCAAGTACATGAATGGTTATGTATCCCATTTCATTGACTGTTATAAGGCAAGTACATGAATGGTCATGTATCCCATTTCACTGACTGTTATAAGGCAAGTACATGAATGGTCATGTATCCCTTTCATTGACTGTTATAAGGCAAGTACATGAATGGTCATGTATCCCATTTCATTGACTGTTATAAGGCAAGTACATGAATGGTCATGTATCCATTTCATTGACTGTTATAAGGCAAGTACATGAATGGTCATGTATCCCATTTCATTGACTGTTATAAGGCAAGTACATGAATGGTCATATATCCCATTTCATTGACTGTTATAAGGCAAGTACATGAATGGTCATGTATCCCTTTCATTGACTGTTATAAGGCAAGTACATGAATGGTCATGTATCCCTTTCATTGACTAAAATTATATGTTCATGTAGTTAATGATAAGGTGGATTCAGTATAGGTCAGTATACTCCATGGCTTCCATAGACATCATTATAATGAGGAGTACTGTATCGTGTACATTATAATAAGGCAGTTACTCCATGGCTTCCATGGACATCATTATATTGAGGGAATACTGAATCATGTACATTATAATAAGGCAGTTACTCCATGGCTTCTATGGACATCATTATAATGAGGAGTAATGTACTATGTATGAAATTTAAATTAATTATCTGACAATACTGTATGTGGTTTTTGAAAGAGTGATAAATCTGACTAGAAACATTTGAAAATTGTTCAAAATACATTTAAATCTCAAAATATTTAACTGAATGCCCTCAGGTAACAAATGTACATATTTGACACAACAAATGGAATGTATAAGAACATATATATATATATATATATTTATAATCCATCATCACATTCATGCAGTATATTTAACAGAAAATGAACAGAGCTCTATTCACAACATTACATGAAAAAGCAAAACATAATTTTCACAAATTCTGAATAAACAAAATCAGAAAATTATCAACAGTACCTTTCTCAGGTCATGTTCATGTGAAATGTTACATAGTAAATTACTATTATACCATGCAGTGATCTCCCCAGAACATTTTGATAGGTTAGCAATGGGCATCATTGGCATCCAATGATAATGCATTTGTAAAGTTAAATGTAAACTTCTATACAGAATTAAAATTTTACAAATTACAAGCTGATTCCCATTTATTCAGGTTGTGTAGACAATAAAGATGCATGATGTCAGCGAACAGACACTCAACATATCTTTATGGCTTCAGTCTCTCACATGTATCTTTATACAAAATATTTCTGAAGTATTCTAAGTAATATATGGGAGAGAATTGTTGTATGATCTGCATTTTTTGTGTGTTATCAAAATGGGTATTTCACAAGATCTCTGCTTCTTAACTGCTGAATATTTTTCATGTAAATTAATCATCCTCTTTTGTGGCACCTATAAAAGCAACAATTTATCATGTATGTGTATATATATATATATATATTTTATAAATTATCTTGCTGACAGTATTTACTATTCTTACAAAAAAATTCCTTGTTTTGAAGCAGTGCATTGTACATTCTGAGAAGGTTTGGAAGATTAAAATATGTTCCATAAATTATTGACAATTTCCTTCAAAAAAGATCAGTTTCTTTCCACATAAAAGTGCTTCATCATGGAGTATGACAGTACTTCAACTTTTTTTTCCTAAGGTGATTTCTCTAATGAGTTGTGTGCTTGCAGAAAAATTGCCAAAAATAACACCATTTTAAGCTGTTCACTACTAGGTAGTAGATGGTACCATGTGACCATCCAATACTTTTAAATCTACAAAATACAACCTGCAATATATGGTACCATGTGACCATTCAATACATTTAAATCTACCAAATGCAACAAGTAGTATACAGTACCATGTGACCATCCAATACTTTTAAATCTACAAAATACAACCTGCAATATATGGTACCATGTGACCATTCAATACATTTAAATCTACCAAATACAACAGGTAGTATACAGTACCATGTGACCATCCAATACTTTTCAATCTATAAATTACAATCTGCAATATATGGTACCATGTGACCATTCAATATATTCAAATCTACCAAATGCAACAGGTAGTATACAGTACCATGTGACCATCCAATACTTTTAAATCTACAAAATACAACCTGCAATATATGGTACCATGTGACCATTCAATACATTTAAATCTACCAAATGCAACAAGTAGTATACAGTACCATGTGACCATCCAATACTTTTAAATCTACAAAATACAACCTGCAATATATGGTACCATGTGACCATTCAATACATTTAAATCTACCAAATGCAACAGGTAGTATACAGTACCATGTGACCATCCAATACTTTTAAATCTACAAAATACAACCTGCAATATATGGTACCATGTGACCATTCAATACATTTAAATCTACCAAATGCAACAGGTAGTATACAGTACCATGTGACCATCCAATACTTTTAAATCTACAAAATACAACCTGCAATATATGGTACCATGTGACCATCAGTACTTCTAAATCTACCAAATGCAACAAGTAGCATGAGGTACCATGTGACCATTCAATACATTTAAATCTAGCAAATGCAACAGGTAGAATATGGCACCATAGGACCATTCAATACATTTAAATCTACCAAATGCAACAGGTAGTATATGGCACCATAGGACCATTCAATACTTTTAAATCTACAAAATAAAACCTGCAATATATGGTACCATGTGACCATTAGTACTTCTAAATCTACCAAATACAACAGGTAGTATATGGTACCATGTGACCATTCAATACATTTAAATCTACCAAATGCAACAGGTAGTATATGGCACCATAGGACCATTCAATGCTTTTAAATCTACAAAATACAACCTGCAATATATGGTACCATGTGACCATTCAATACATTTAAATCTACCAAATGCAACAGGTAGTATACAGTACCATGTGACCATCCAATACTTTTAAATCTACAAAATACAACCTGCAATATATGGTACCATAGGACCATCAGTACTTCTAAATCTACCAAATGCAACAGGTAGTATATGGTACCATGTGACCATTCAATACATTTAAATCTACCAAATGCAACAGGTAGTATATGGCACCATAGGACCATTCAATACTTTTAAATCTACAAAATAAAACCTGCAATATATGGTACCATGTGACCATTCAATACATTTAAATCTACCAAATACAACAGGTAGTATACAGTACCATGTGACCATCCAATACTTTTAAATCTACAAAATACAACCTGCAATATATGGTACCATGTGACCATTCAATACATTTAAATCTACCAAATGCAACAGGTAGTATACAGTACCATGTGACCATCCAATACTTTTAAATCTACAAAATACAACCTGCAATATATGGTACCATAGGACCATCAGTACTTCTAAATCTACCAAATACAACAGGTAGTATATGGTACCATGTGACCATTCAATACATTTAAATCTACAAAATACAACCTGCAATATATGGTACCATGTGACCATTCAATACATTTAAATCTACCAAATGCAACAGGTAGTATACAGTACCATGTGACCATCCAATACTTTTAAATCTACAAAATACAACCTGCAATATATGGTACCATGTGACCATTCAATACATTTAAATCTACCAAATGCAACAGGTAGTATACAGTACCATGTGACCATCCAATACTTTTAAATCTACAAAATACAACCTGCAATATATGGTACCATAGGACCATCAGTACTTCTAAATCTACCAAATGCAACAGGTAGTATATGGCACCATAGGACCATTCAATGCTTTTAAATCTACAAAATACAACCTGCAATATATGGTACCATGTGACCATTCAATACATTTAAATCTACCAAATGCAACAAGTAGCATGAGGTACCATGTGACCATTCAATACATTTAAATCTACCAAATGCAACAGGTAGTATATGGCACCATAGGACCATTCAATGCTTTTAAATCTACAAAATAAAACCTGCAATATATGGTACCATGTGACCATTCAATACATTTAAATCTACCAAATGCAACAGGTAGAATATGGCACCATAGGACCATTCAATACTTTTAAATCTACAAAATAAAACCTGCAATATATGGTACCATAGGACCATCAGTACTTCTAAATCTACCAAATACAACAGGTAGTATATGGTACCATGTGACCATTCAATACATTTAAATCTACCAAATGCAACAGGTAGAATATGGCACCATAGGACCATTCAATACTTTTAAATCTACAAAATACAACCTGCAATATATGGTACCATGTAACCATTTAATACTTTTAAATCTACCAAATACAACAAGTAGCATATGGCACCATAGGCCCATTCAATACTTTTAAATCTACCAAATGCAACGGATCAAATGCAAAACCAACAGTTGGGTAATGCAGCATGCACCTCCATACTTAGCAAGGACTGAATAATGCCCTCCTGTTAAATGACACAAACTGCAAGCCAACACAATGTCTAGTCCATTTCATCTTATCAGACTTTATCAGACTCAAGGTATATATATACATCCTAGATAGGATAACAGCTGTTTGTGGTAGTCACAGGCCTGCTATCCTATAAATTCCATGGGAGAACACGGCCTTCAAATGAACAGAAAATAAAGAGAAATAACACTGTATGATCACAGTTAAGCATTCAATTTCGATATTTCGCATCTGATTTACCATAATGAAAGAGATTCTGCATAATGAGAGTTGAATATGTGGTTAATAGAGTTAATTTGCATACATGTAATACAGTTTATTATGATGAATTGCATAAGGAAAATAAAGATGAACTTATTTTGATGTCAATGCCCATGTAGAATATGGCAAAAAATGATGTATCTGAATACAGTGGAACCCCGCCATAACGCGAATTCGGATATAACGCGGTCGTAGCATGGCTCCCGAAATTTCGTATATTCATTCACACATGAAAAAAAAAAATTTGGAGAAAAGTAAAAAAAACAAAACAAGAAATTAACTTCATATTGGTTTCAATATTTTGTTCATCCTATATTTTACACGACGAATTCAGACTATTACAAAATTATTGAATATTTTAAATCTGTACGATTTTCAATGAAATTACATCCATTATGGATGAACTGCATGCCACGACGGCACGGTAGCATACGGTGTTGATACACTTTTCATGATATAGCGATAGTCTGGTATTATCGGTCAATCTGTATTATCGTTCAAACAAATAAAAATTAGTAAATGTTTTTAATGCACAGTAATAACCTATAAATATATTAGCCATCGATTATTTTGAATATATCTTAATTAATGCATTCCAGTTAATATTCATCTGATGATAAGCCGACTTTTGATCATTGCACATGTATACACGTATATGTTCTCGGAAAAAAAGTTAAATATTGTAAAACCCCGCATTAACGCGACCCCGCTTTTAACGCGATCCGATTTTATGGACCCCGATCATCGCGTTGTAGCGGGGTTCCACTGTAATATGAAAACATACATTACTGATTTATTGAACATGGAATTACATATCAATTTCTTAATAATAACCTTATCAAAATGAAAAATTTACAGCATGTATTAATTGTAACTAGAAAACCACATTTGTACCAAATGAGAGTACTGGCACTGCAAGTTCAGGTCTATGTTGGAACTATACTAAAAACCAATATCTTTGGAAAACCATGTTATTTATGGCCCATTTTCAATGCAAAGATCAATTCTGTTACACAAGTGATGACTTCTATGTTGGTCACATCTGTTTCTTGATACCATATTTGTTGACACAAGGGGTGGTCTCTTCAGATTTAAGGCAAGCTGATGGAATGATTTCTGAAGTGGAGCAGCTATTTTGGAGTTGTAGGAACTGTCAAATTTGTGTGGCAGCCATCAATCAGAACTTTCACAATGCTACTCCATTTGAGTTGGCTTCTGCTACCTTGATGCTCATATATGTGAGTTTAGGTACCAAACATTTTATATGTATATATTTCAAAGAAATGAATGTTTATCAGAAAGATATATGGGGTGAACCAATATAAATATAGTCATAATATAAATACAGTCATAATATAATTTTCAATTATTCTTCGGGCTTGTTACTGACATAAATATAGAATGAAAGCGAAGAATGTAAATCCTCTAGTTGCAATTACTGAGAGTATCTGCTCACATGGGTATCCATCATGACCCGTGACCCCTGAAATTTTAAATCCCAACTGATTAAAATCAGTTAACCACATGGCAGATTTTCTGGACAAATTCAGACAATTGGTATGGTACTCTATGATTTATGAAGACTGTAATGTGTGAACTTGTCATCTCGGGTGATGTGAAACGTTAGAATTTGTTGCAAATCTTTAAGACAAAATGACACAAACACATGTGCCTATCCATTAATGTTTTGTATATTTTCTGACTTAAAAGGTCTTTTAGTCTGTTCATTGGTATCTTTCAGTAATGAAAATGTTCAACAAAATGCAGCAAGTTTAATTTTAATGAATAGCCCAAAAGTTTTCAGTTTTCCCCAAAATACATTTACTATTAAACATGTAGATATAATGGACAGTCATGGGACCATACAGGTTTGATCTTTATTGACAGGTGTCCTTTAAATACATGTGAAATATTTAAATAAACTTAAGAAAAGGTGCACGTCTTTTACAAACAGGTGTTCTGTATAAACAAGTGTATGCTAATACATGGTTTCATTGTATTTGACATGAATATAGCATAATGATGGAGGTACACATGTTCACTGATATTTCTAATTGGGCTATGTCCTTGTAAATGTATAGGTTCTACAACCCCTTTGGAATCCCCAACCCCTTTGGAAGATTCCTGGTTATATCGCTAGCTATGGTTGTATACTGACCTATTGTGGCAGTCAGGCAGAGTGATTTCCCCCTGAGTACAAGACTTGACGTAAGACACTAAGAATATGTCAGTTACTACTGGAGTGGAAGGCACGCTCTCTGTGGATGTAACTGTGGGGAGGCCAGGGGGTGTATGAGTATTATGATTGGGTAAATATTCTTACTAGGACAAATTGGTTTCTTCTTTAAATCTGTTACCAAGTCAAAAAACCTTAGGAGAATAGGTAAGAGGTGTTGGGAGGTATATCCCCTTATAAGGGAAATACCATCTCCAGTTTCCTAAGGTATGTGAGACAACTTCTAGGTGTCTGTGTGTCTGGACTGACTGGAGGGGACTCCATCTGTCACGGCACTGTTTCAAATAGGAAAAAAAATTCCCTTAAAAAATCCATGATAAGTTGTGAAGCTGCGTCTCATGAAGCTGTCAATTGACCTGGAATGGTGATATGTTAAGCTGCTGATATAGGTCCTACCAGAAATGGGTCCTTTGGGATGAGAGTTCTGAGATAAAGGTGAGAGAATGTGGGCTCCGATCTCCATCCTACAACCTGAATGATGTCAGTTAGTGAACAGTTCCAGTCAAATGCTAGGTTGGTGGCAATTGCTCTAATCTTGTGAACTGCAATGCGTACAAACATTTTTTTAGCTGGGGTTATTTCTCTATATGCCAAGTGAATAACCCATTTAATCCAGGATGAGATGTCTGTTTTGATGTATCCTCCCGTCCTTTTATGAGAAGCAGAAAGCGGTGTGATCTCCCTCGACACAAAGGCTCTGTTCTATTAAGGTATTACTTGAAAGCCCGAACTGGGTCTTGTATGTGACCTTCAGCTGATGTGTCCAGACAAGACAGAGGTTTCATAATGAAAGCCTGGTTACCCATGTAAGAAAGCCAGTTCTTGGTGATGAAAGAGAATGTTGTCATTAGTAAGACTGACCTGTCTTGGAACTGCATGTTATTCGGGTCTGATGATAGGGGCATGTATTTCGCTAATTCTGCCTGCATTCACTAACACCATTAGGAAGCAGGTCTTGTATGAAAGATGCACCAGTGAAGCCCCTTAAAGTGGTTCAAATATGTCTTGTTCAGCCAGTTAATACCCAAGATAGGTTCCACACTGGGCATAAGGCTAACACTTATGGTTGTGTATACTCAAAGTTGGAGAGTAGGTTGGATTAATAATTGTTTTGTCCAAAGTCATCTCCTTTGTGATGACAAAAGGTCAGTGATCATGGAGCGGCAATTAATCATACTCAGCACGAACTTTCTCTCTACAAAGAGCTAGAGGAAGTCAGCTATTTGCAGTATAGATGCCTGGAGAGGTATGATGTGTTCGTTTGTGCATCACTGGGTGAAAACATGCCATATACCTAAGTATGCTTTCAGAGTGGAGGTCGTTCTTGGATAGAGCAATTCTCTCCATGACTGGTTGTGAAAACTTTATTTCTGAGGGTCTGTTTCATGTGATCCAGGCATGCAGGTTCCATTGCGCTGAGTATGAAAGAAACTGCCATCGTGGTTTTGTTTGAGTAGATATGGGAAAGTGTCCAAAACATTACCATTGCAAGATGAATGAGGTCGCTGATCCATGTCCTCTCCCATCCGAGTGGAGCAATGATGATAAGGTGACATTCTGATTTCTTTGCTTTCTGTATCACTTTTTGAAATCAGAGATGTTGAAGGGTTGGTGTATGCATCCAAGCCATTTCCAATCTATCGATAAGGTATAGACTGCCCAGACTTTAAGTCCAGGACTGGAGATATGAAGGTTGGGAGTTGGTATTCTACATTGTCATAAACAGGTCCACCAATGGTCAGTCCCATCAGATACATATCTGAATGAAAACCAAGGGATGAAGAGACCATTAGTGGATTGTTCCAGGACATTAGGACCTGAGATATATAGTAAACTTGCATGTAGATTTGTTGAAGACAATACCACTTTAGAAAGTACCACATCAGGATGCAAAGGCCTTGGTACTTGGTTCCTCCTTGTAATTTAAGATAAGCCACCACTGTTGGTTCCTCCTTGTCATGTGAGATAAGTCACAAATGTATAGGTGTCGGACAGAATGTGAAATCCCTTGCCATGCAAACGTTCCTGCCACCATTGATAGGCTTTCACAATGGCCATCATCTCCATAATTTATTGATATGAAGATGTTGTTCCTGAGGATAGCATGCATTGCTAGCTTTCCGAAAGGATGGCAGGAGGTGGGCTCCCCAGCCTTCCATTCTTGCATCGGTACAGACTGTAATCTTGGGCAGTTGTACTTGCAGATGTATATCTGCTGTGAGCCAAGTTAGGTTGCCCCGTTTCTGTAGATGGTGCCTCAGTTGTGTGCTGATGGTGAAAGGATGGTCCAGTGGCACACTTTAGGCCTCATACAGCCAGAAGAATCATTTACAATAGTGTATAGGAAGGCGACCTAGGACCATGAGGTCCACTGCCTCATTGAGCAGCCTAGTAGGTGAAGAATTTCCCATGCAGATAGAATTCCTCGATAGTAAAGGTGCTAACCATGGTTCAGATTTCAATGCACAATCCTGAGGGAGATGAAATCTGTTCCCTTGTATATAGAACACCATACCTAGGTGAAAACATTGCTGAGATGGTACTAGGTCAGATTTTTCCTTGTTGACGAGAAGTCCATATTGGTAATAAGGGTTATCATGTCTCATTAGAGCTAACTCACTGATGTTTCTGCTGGTAACTTGATTAATCAATTAATCAGATGTGTGAATACCCAGGGGCCAATGAGAGTGCCCTGAATTGGAATACAATGCTGTAGGCAAACTGCAGGAACATCCTGAAAGCCTTGTGAATAGGAACATGAAGGTATGTGCTGTTTAAGTCCACATTGATGGCGAAGTCTCCGTCATGGGTGGCATTCAAAATGCACTGTAGTGTTTCCATTAAGAACCAAGGGACATGGATGAACTGATTGAGGGTGCATAGGTCGATAACCAAATGCAGAGTGATGTTTGTCTTTGGGACCAAGAAAAGTCTGGAATGAACTTAAGGACCCTCTCATTGCTATATCTGTGGCTTTTGCTGGATGAATCTTTGATAGGATGGTTTTCCGAGGTTCATGTCCAATAAGTGGCCTTTGGGTCCTTTTGTTGATTTTTTGTACTATCTGATGTGGTTGTGGAAGGAGAGAAATTGGTTTCCTAAGTGGTTTGTTTGTGGACGTTTCAATCTGGCCATTAAACAAAAGTTTAGAGGATGAAAGATGAATTCTTAGCTTGGTCCTTCAGGAAAGTGAGTGCAGAGAGCATTGAGTCCCATTCTGCCAAACTGTAAATTTTTAGCTGAGTGGCTCTATTCAATACTCAGGCCATTATTGAGACAGACTCCCGTGCATGCCCTGGAATGTGGCTTTGTCATCCCCAAAGCACTAATATCACTGTCAACTGCTTGGGTTTCCAAACGAAAGACTGGTAAGTAGCAAAGGTAGAACCGCTGGCAAACTTATGAAGAATGCAGGTCAGAATGTTTGCAACTCTCCCTGACTGTGGAAGTTACACAAGTGGGACTCTTCCATTCCTTTTAAAGATGAACAGATGTTGGAGCTCTGGTCCAGGTTGTTGATGGAGTGGGAGGAGGAGGACAAAACTCTGAAGGTCAAAGGCAGAAAACATCCTCAATGAAGGCTCAGAAGGCTGAATCTTCCCAAGCCATTGGAGAGTGTGACATCACTGGAGAACATGCAACATCATCTTGGTTGCAAGAGGTAAGGCTATGGTCCCCTGTAATGTTTGAGACTTAGCTGGTAAAGAGTGATGAGGTCTGTCGCTCACTAAACTTTTGGAATGCCTTGAATGAGAAGCCGTGACTTCCAGACAGTCACTGAGTAAAGAGCCTCTTCTTGTGGAAGAGTGTGATGAAACTGTGAAGTGACATCTGTTGAGGCATGAGGAACTATTCGTGGCATCATGCTGAATGAGTGTGTAGCATGAGGATTAAATTTGTCCCTGCACATGTCTTCAAAAGTCAGGATTAATGTACTGGAAGTTTGGCTGTTAGAGACTGAGCCCATAATATTGATGTTTTGGCACTTCGTGATCCCTAGTATATGACCTAGGCCAGTCGCAATGGAAATAGGCCATCGGTGTGGAGAGCATATCATTAGGATCATCAGCTGGGATGGGTTATTGTATGTTTGATACATGTAACCTGTTCCAATATTTGTTGCGTGAGAGGGAACTTGGCTGGTGTTAGCTCTGTCCCTTGCTATTCTGCAATAGGAATCAAGTCGAACCCAGAGGAGATAAGGTAGAGGGAGTTGCCAAAAATGTAGAGTCATGTGGTGGTGATGGGGTTCTAGGAGCGATTTCATAGTTTGTCACTGTCTGGCGCTTTGTGGCTCATGGGTAAGTTGATGTATCTATCTTGTCCACCAGACATTTTCACATCGAAGAAAGGTCAGCATGCAGACTAATGATGTCTTCCTTCTGAGCTGTGTGCTTTTGTGCTTTGCCCAAATTTCTCATCTGTTAGACAAACAGAACAAAACATATAAAGCTAAAGCCCTGCACGTGTCTTTTAGAATACAATGTCCGTACAGAGCTAAATCTTAAAAGGTTGCCCCAGAAATTGATGACAGTCTAATGTAGCAATGAACCAGACAGGTAAAAATATAGTGACAATACCACCTGTAAGTAGGAGAAGTATAAACCTTGGGCCTGCATGTGATGTTTCAATAAAGTATGGGTGCTGAGCTATACCAAATGAAGGATACCTGAAAAAGAGTTATAGCAGACGATTTCAATTAAAATGCTACCTTTAGGAATGGTCAAGGATGGTATGTATGGGTGCAATCATTGAAGCATGGTGTTCCGAGGCCATGGATGCCATGCTAAAGGAAACTCACCTGTATGTACCAGAAATGATAATATTAAATATATATAAGGAATTTCTTAAGGGCATAAAGACCTGCACACATATAAATACTGCAGCCCGAAACCATCCTATGAAGTTGTGCGAGTGACTAGGTGCTCATTAAATATGATGGAATGCTTATGCAGATAAACATGACTTGTATCACATAGAGAAACATGCACGAGCAAGGTGCAATTGAGCAAACCATGTATATAAATCTTACCTGTACTTGTCCAACAAGAGTGGAAGCAATACAGAAATGTACACAAGTGTCTATATTACACACAAAAACCTTTAAATAAAAGGAATTGAGGTAGCGTTTTAAATACTTACAAAGTAGGTATGACAATATCCAAAATGAGGCAATTACCTGTAGTGAAAAAAATCCAACAGACTGCCTGTACAATTAAAAACAATGAAGTTGGTGCCCAGATGCTACAAATGCCTTGGAATAGAAATTCACCAATATGTACCCATTTGTAATGTAATTACACATATATTAGGAGCTTTTATAAGCCCTAGAGACTTGCAAATACATAATTATAGCCCGAACTTAATGTGAAGTCGCTTTGGCTCCCCATGCAAGTACATAAATGTGAGACAATGACAAAGTGTTAGCAAATTGTAAAGGCAGAACTTTGTCGGGATAGGAAGAGAAAAAGTTGGAAATATTGACAGAGTATACTTTCCTTAGAAGTGAAAAAACCCTCCAACCTGTAATGGTATATCTTCCACATAGATTCTGGCTTTTGCTAGGTCTTTGCTAGGTAAATAACACATGTTCTTAAGCTGTGCTGCCAAATCTTATACCTAAGGGAAGATCACTCTACCCAACTGCCAGATAGGTGGGCATACAACTTGAAGCTCCCTTTAGCTACAAGTAGTATTGGGAGGTCTGAATTTTGCTTGGTAGTAATAGTTCTAAGGTTTTATGATTGGGTGACGTATTTGAAGAAGAAACTCATGTTAAGTCCTTGGACAATTACTTCATAAATTCAGACGAGTTTTGGGGTCTCTTTTCTAGCTCTGTCAAACAATCTTTCATTGGATACTTCCTATTACTTAGTTTACATGACCATCATAAGTAAATGTGATTAATAATGTAAGAAAACCAGAGGATTTTTTTATGACTCAGAATGGAGACTGGTCCTTCATTTTGGGAAAGAATTTGATCAAATAGGAATAAATTTACAGTAGTAAATTGCAGACATTGGTAATTCTGCTTTCTGAAATATTGAGGCCCATATATCTGGACCGATCCCAAATGTTATCATGTCACATAATTTTAATACATGATTTCCCTTTCAAAAATATAACAAAAATTTATGCTTACAAAATAATGCACACTTGTCCAAGGTAAAATGCTATGTACTCTAAACAGGTTTGACAAAAAAATACAGGCATAAATGATAATTACATACAGTATAAAAATAGGAAATTTACTTTGATCTACTGAACAATAATAAACTTCTGCTCATCTTATCATATGATTCTATGCTGAATGGATGACAGTCGTGGCAGACCAAACAATCAGTGGAAAGCAGCATCATGTTGCATGGAAGCACAATGTATCAGCTGTAACTTTCAATTCAAATCTACATTGATCCCCTCATCATCTGAAAATAGACAGGAAAAAGAAAAATTTAAAACCTGAGAAGAGTGGATTAATATCTTAAATAAAAATTATCAAACTCAGAGTCATTACTACCATTAAAGTTTTCAGTGCCAGCATGATGCCTTTAACAAGAGACAAATTCAAAATTTAACCTACAGCTGTCATTGATATTTAACAAGCTATAACACTTTTATATACTATGACATCGTCAATGTGTAATGAGCTGTAACATTTTATCTATCCTGATATCACTGATACCAAATTGTAACATTTTATATAGCAACAGATCACTGATGTCTAACAAGTTATAACATTTTATATACTATGACATCATCAATGTGTAATGAGCTGTAACACTTTATCTATTCTGATATCACTGATATCAAATTGTAACATTTTATATAGCATTAGAGCACTGATGTCTAACAATTTGCAACATTTTATATACTTTGATATTGTTGTCTATTAAGTTGTAATACTTTACATATCCTGATGTATCAGATATCAAACAAATTGTAAAATTGTATATACCACATTATCATAAAGGTTGCAACATTTTATAGACCTGCTCTGATATCACTCATGTCTATCAAGTTGTAACATTTTATATACCCTGAAGTTACTGATATTTTACAAGCTGCAACATTTCATATGACCGATGTCAAACATGTTTTAACATTATATATATTCTAATATCACTGACATGTAACAAGGTGCAACATTTTATATACAGTGATATCACTGATGTGTAATAATGGTCTTCAAATGCAAAAGGTCACTGTAGCAGGTCTGTATGCATTCCAAATTAGTCCTTAAATGCTGGTAATTTTTCAGCAAGTTTTAGTGCACTTATGCTGGCTCCATAGTCAATATGAGGTGGTCTACCATGTAGGAGAGACATTAGAACCCTGAGGAAAGCAATGACCTTTAGATGGGAGCCACTGAAGCACAATTTTCATACCTGCCTAGGTTAGCGACCTTGATGTGTCCTTGAGATGCGCATTTAACTCCGATTCACCTCAGCATGATATGGCTATATAAAGTGTTAAATGTGCCATTCCCCCAACTGCCCTAAAAAATGTATGTTGGTTCCAGATGTTGTTCAGGATCAATAAAACATCACAATAAATCTTTTAGTGAAAACCCCATGCTGGTATGACCACTGACTCAGGACAGGTAGTAATAACAAGATTGTTAAGCTGGCCATTGTGGCATCACATTAGATCAGCATCGTTTTCATTCAGAATCAGCATCATAAGAAGCCTGTTGTTGAAAACCTCATCTCAACATAACTTTTTGTTGTGAAGGAGTAGTGAGAACAAGATTTCAAAATGGCTGTTGTGGTGTCTATATCGGATTTTAGATTGGCACCATTTTCCTTTAGTACTAAAAAGGCATCATATAAAGTCTTTTATTGAAAATCCTCTGTAGATATGACTAACCATGTAGGAGCAGTAGTGATAGGATTTCGAGACGGCCACTGTGGCAGCCATATTGTATGTCAGATCGGCACCTTTTTCGTTTAGTGAAAACCATATTCTGATATGACTATCCATTCAGGAGAAGGAGGGATATCAAAAATTTCATGATGGCCATTGTGCCATGATGAGCATCGGATCATCACCATTTACATCTGGACCAACTAGTTCATAAATGTGTGTTTATGTTTAAAGTGTCATGACAATCCTCCTAGTAGTTAAGGAGGCGTAGCAAACTCATTCTACTGGATGGACTGACAAAAGAGAGCCCTTGGGCTTTTCTGGTCTATTCTGATGATTAAAATGCTTGGATTTTATTTTGCATATATTGCAAAACAAAGAAAACATGCGTAAATAATCCATTGTGTACAAGAATAATGAGAAGTGTATTTATTTTAAGAAATGCCAAGGCTTTTACTGAAATACTACCAAATTACTGGAGATGACTGGGTCTTTTCTGGAAATGACGTTAATGAATGGATGTATGCTGCTCTAGAAATAACAAAACATTTTCTTAGTCAAAAAGTATTTGTGGTCTTCATCCAAAAATTATCTACCTGAGTCATTAGTATGTGTGTGTGTGTGTGATCTGGATTTTAACATAGCTTTAAGAGTTTTTCAGTCATACGCTATGATGTCTGCATTGTGACAGTTTATAGTGATGTCTAGCACTGGGGTGTCATGCCGCAGACATGCAGCATGATGTCCCACCCAGTCACATTATCCTGATACCAGGCTGACCAGTCCTAACACCAGGCTGACCAGTCCTAACACTAACCTCTTAATGCTGAGCACCAAGTGAGGCAGTTGTTAGTACCATTTTTGTAAGTCTTTTGTATGACTTGACCTTGGACCGAACCCACAACCTCCCGCATCCGAGGCGGACGCTCTAACCACTAGGCCACCATAGTGGTCGAGTCATTAGTATGAAGACTGATTTTGTATATACTCATGTACAAGTCCAACTGCAAACAACTTAAACCCTGATCTACCATCACATAATGTATCAGTAGATCAGGGTCTTTGTTGTTCTTTTAATTACTCCTGACAAACAGCATGAAACATAAGGTGGTGCAAGATGTGACAGTAGATCCTATGCAGATTGCAGTAGGAAATATAGCACTTTTTGTTTATTCATTTAGGATTCAGATTTGTTAATACGTAGCTTTGTAATCAAGCTTATTATTAAACAAAATAAAAGTAAAAAAGAATTCATTGATGTGAATAAAAGAAACAACCAGTATTCTGCTGAACACTGTGTCACCCTGAAATGGTGTTCTGGTGAGATAGGGAATCCTAGCAGGGTAAACTCTATAATAGACTTAAAATGATGTTCTTCAAAGCTGGAGTTGGAATACACCTTTTTAGAACATATAAAACTTTCAACTTCAACACAGTAACTTTGTTGACAAACATAATGGGAAAGAAATGGTTTTGCAACAAGCCTACTGAAAAGATATCCAGTATATAAATTATATGAGTATTACAATTAAATGGATCTGAAATGCACAATTAACCACAAGCAAATTAAACAAGTGAAGATTAACTTTCATTGAAAAATATATTTATTTAGTTCTTGGCTCAATGCAAAAATTATTAGTATTATTTTACATTAGTATCACTACATTTGCAGGCAATGCAATTGTGAGCAAAAACAAGTATGCTTATTACGGAGCAAAATCTTTTAAGACTGTTTTCTTTTTTCAAAAGATCGCTTTTGGAAATTTTATGATCACAATCTAGCAGTTCTATGTACACATATCAGCACATGCATATTACAAATACATGGCACATGCAAACTTCCATCTAGTAATGATGCTTTTTTTTCTGAATAGATGATAATGCAAGCTTCCATCTAATAAAGATGCTTTCCTTCTGAATAGATGATAATGCAAGCTTCTATCTAATAAAGATGCTTTCCTTCTGAAAAGATGATAATGCAAGCTTCCATTTAATAAAGATGCTTTCCTTCTGAATAGATGATAATGCAAGCTTCCATCTAATAAAAATGCTTTCCTTCTGAATAGATGATGCTAGCTTCCATCTAATAAAGATGCCTTTCCTTCAGAATCAATAATGATTTTCAGTTTGTTCAAAAATACAAATAAATTACCCAAAGACTTGCAGTTTTTTAATATGCAAAATTAATCCTGTAACACTTTATTCTATAACAAGTTACTCTAAATATGCAACAAGAGAAACTGCAATCACTTGCCATCACAAAGTTACAGGTGATTTTTAAATTTTTTTAAAATTCTAAATGCTGTGCATGTCCCCATCCCATTTTAACCCTCAACCCCAGAACAGTGACCTGTAATGCAAAATCAATCATGATGAACCTTCCTGCTAATGTTTCATATACAAAGTTGAAATATTTAAAAAAGTCTGAAATCAGAACACATATCACCTCTGACCCTCTCATTTGGTTGTTGTTGTTGTTGTGGGGTTTAACGCCATTTTTCAGCACACGATAGGCTATACATGGTGGCCAGTATTAATGGTGGAGGAAGAACCTGGGAAAACCCCGGAAAGAACCACCGACCCACGAGAAGCTACTGGCAAGCTTTCTCACATACCCACATTGGCTGAATTCAAGACTCGAACCGATGCAGACAGAGGTGAGATGGCTGTGATCCATAACGGAGAGCGCATAAGACCACTCAGCCCTTCGGGGCCCCCCCCTCATTTGGATCATAAAGTGGTATCCAAAAATCACCCTCCTCTTGCATATCCCAAGGGCAAGATATCTGCAAAGTTTCATAATTTCCACTAAGCAGTTTGGAGATGTGGGCAGATCAATGGTATCACAATGACATACACAACTAATTGGTGTGGATAATTCAGATTTTCAAAGAAATTTTTTTTTTAAAGACTTGTTCTACAAAAGAATCATTGCATACAGTCTAGTCTGCATTATTATACTAAACTTAAACATTGGATAAATCAAACTACATTATCATTCAAAACTAAGGATAAAGCCAACTCTCATTTTAAAAAAATGATTTCTCACTGATTGTTGTTCATTTGTTTTAATAGCAATAAGCAATAAATTGAAAGAATAATCAGATATACTCTGGTTGGTTTATCTTTGCTAGCCAAGGATGTATTAACCCTATCTACACCTTGGCAGATCAATCAGATATTTCAGTGCTTTCTAATAGTGACATCTGTAGGATGTAATGAGTTATCTCCCTTAGTATGTAATGCCCACCAACCAATACCTTGCAACAGTAGTGCATTGTACATGGGCCAAAAATGGTAGAGACAATTGACTTCAAAAGGATGCTTTGCAAGTTTAACATCAAAAGTATGACTACATACCAGAGAGAATCCATTACAGGCATATTTGAGGTAAAGGATGTATTTGTACAAGCATGGACCAGCAGTGGAAAATAGCTTACGAGTCCAGCCCAGTTGTGTGCTCCTCTTGTCTCGATCATGTAGTAACAGTGTTCAAATTGGAACAACTTGATTTTGATTAGATGCAGTGACCTGCCACTGCATCCAATGAAATTCACAGACCCAAAGTGCTGGAATATCTGACCGATCCATATCTGAACCTTGGCTAGCAAATATGTAGTTGGTTTAATTGGACTCAATTGTACACAAGAGATTAGTCTATTTTATCTGGCCTCTGTTTATCCAACAGCTGATTTATATGAATGCCATAAAGTGCAAATTATTTCTGAAATGTCATTGATAATTTAATATCCTTATTTTAAAGTCATTTTTATCCAATGTTTCTAGCAGAAACAATTTGTTAGAGAAATTATATTTGTAATTCAAGTTCATAAATCCGTATATGTTTAGATTGAATAAGCCTAAGCTTGCATGCCATCAACACTGAAACTTGGAGTAAAGATTAGAAACAATTATTTATTTTCATGCAGCATATCAACCAATGACAAACAAATCAAATGAGAAATCTGATAACCAAACAAGAAGCTGACCATGACCGACATGTCGAGCCCGCCCTAAAGCTTCATAAGGAGTGCAGATAGGACTTTATCACTGTGGTTAATCTAGGATGTGGATTGACTTTACAACTGTTCTTAATATAGGATGTGGATGGACTTGACCACTGTTAATAATCTAAGGTATGGATGGATTTTATTACTGTGGTTAATCTAGGGTGTGCATGGACTTTACCACTGCTCCTAATTTAGGGTGTGGATGAACTTTATCACTGCTTAATTTAGAGTATCGATGGGCTTTATCACTGTGGTTAATCTAGGGTGTGGATAGACTTTATCACGGCTCTTAATTTAGGGTGTGGATGAACTTTTTTAATAACAATAATGAGGACTTTGTATCAGTTCATGAGTATGACTTTGTATAGCTTTAATCACTGCATATGGTGTGGGTGGATTTTTTTTCACTGTGGTTAATCTAGGGTGTGGATGAACCTTATGACTGTGCTTAATCTAGAGTGTGGATGAACTTTATCACTGTGTTAATATAGGGTGTGGATGAACTTTATAACTCTGTTTAATCTAGGGTATTGATGGACTTTATAACTGCACTTAATCTAGGGTGTGGATGGACTTTATCACTCTGCTTATTCTAGGGTGTGGATGGACTTTATCACTCTGCTTAATCTAAAGTATGGATGGACTTTATCACTGTACTTATTCTAGTGTGTGAATGGACTTTATCACTGTGCCTAATTTAGGATGTGGATGGAACAAGTATCAAACCGGTGCTAAAGTGTTTCCTATGTCAAACTCAATCAAGGCGGGCTCGACAATAAAATTAACGATAAATATTATTATAAAGATAAACAAAGGATTGAAAAAGCTGTTACATCTAATATGTATCCAATATTAAGCTTTTTCTGGATCCTCTGGATATTTTCTGTTGTCTGTTGAAGCTTTATCTAGAAATATATTGACGGAAAAATCAGCACACACACAATTTCACGCTGTAAAGAAAAAGTCTGATATCTGAGAACACCATGATACTTATGACGAGTCAATCCCAATCATAACATCCTCAGCCTTTCCTGTCACATGCTAGAAAAAAATTCAAAAGTAAATAGTGGTGAGTTTGAACTGCCCTCATGCCTGTTCTTGTTACTAACATTAATGTCATCCTGATTCAATGACATCATTGCTAACAGCAACATAAACAATAGACAGAGTATGTGTATCCTGAATGTTGCAATTTTTTTTACAGGAAACTGAATTCAAACTTAACAGAAAAGGTATTTTATTCATAGAGAAACACCATTAAAAGTTATTTTGAATGCGATCTTTTTTTGAGGATCTATTCTTAGTATCTGGCTGGATGTCTGGGAAGTTATACTGTACTTACTTCCAAATCTCATTAGAAAGAGATGAGGATGTTCTGAATGGGGTCAGTCAAACTAAGACTGCATGAGAATATTACTGAATTTATAGATTAGTTCTCTGCTTCAGAATGATGTGCACATGTGCAAGATTTCTGACACAGAGAACAAAGAATTTCAACAACTTGGAAGCACAAGTTTAACAGTACACAAATACATATACCATCAAAAGAACACATGTGCCATAAACAGTATGCATATGCCATCAACAGTACACATATACATGCCATCAACAGTACACATATGCCATCAACAGTACACATGTGCCATCAACAGTACACATGTGCCATCAACAGGACACATGTGCCATCTGGATGAGTCATGATGGTGAGTTCCATTAGTTATGTCAAAATATGCAGAAAAAAACTGTATGAAAATATAAAGAAGCACAGTAGCAGCAAAAGCTCCATTTTCTTATATGTGTAAAACAGATCATCAAACATCTCTCATTTGATATTGCATACATCCATGTCATACAGCTGATATTACACAAGTATTAAATTAGATCAATATATCGCACAATTCTTAAGTACAACACAAGTACTACATTAGATCAATATATCACACAATTCTTAAGTACAACACAAGTACTACATTAGACCAATATATCACACAATTCTTAAGTACAACACAAGTACTACATTAGATCAATATTTCACACAAGGTTTAAGTACAATGTCAATGCCACCTAAAGGTCAAAAGGTCATACTACTGTAATTTACTAAGCAGTGTTTAAACAAAACATAAATGCATATTGCTGCATGGTAAAATACAATATCAGAGATTTTCAAATTATAGATATCATTATTTATGGACCATGCTTAACATTTTGAATACTGTGACTCTGAAATATAGACATTTTTCATAATTAATTCCATCAGCTTCCTTCCAAAAATATTATTTGCATGACTGATTCCAAGCCATTGATAAAACACTTTACATTTTTCTGAACTTCTGAAAACTTTAATGTTTTAGGACTATGCATCAAACGATTTAGATCTTGCCAAACTTTTCTAACTAGCTTCTTGAGGACAAATTGATACATGGGCATATGACCATAACCAAACCAAGATGCTCCAACTGCAGGCATTTGGGGAATATATAAAAAAACTCATGTACAGACACAGTGAGAGGACCAATTGTATGCCCCTAGAGCTACCCATGGGGACATGGAAACATAGACCAGTTGTAATGGTAATCACATAAAGGTACAAATTTTAAACCAAGTGGAATTAAGTTCCGATTTATTACAACATGAATACAGCAAACAGCACATTAAATGCCAGCCCTGTGTTTAACTGTACCTTCTGTAAATAACTAATATTTTTTTCCAGTGACCATGACCTTTGACCTTCTGACCCCAAAATTGATAGACTTTTCCTCCTTAACACGAGTGGAAAGCATCCACAAACTTTTTCCAGGTCTATGATGTGAAACTAATGTTCATGTGTGGAAACCATTCTTCTTATTTCAGTCACATAACCTTAACCTTTGACCTTTTGATCCTAACACATATAGGCTTCCTCCTTACCAAGTGCAAGCCATCCACAAAGTCTGACAAAGGAATGTGATATAGAACTAATGTTTCTGGAGAGGAAATAATTTATATTTTCACAGTCACAGTGACCTTGACCTTTGAGTTTCAACCCCAAGAACAAAAGAGTTCTTGCTTACTCAATGTGCAGGAGTTCTACAAAGTTCTGTAATTGTTGATGATGGAGAAACTATTTATATTTTTCCAGTAACAGTGACCTTGACCACTGACCTTTTGAACCCTAAATTAAAATGTTTTGTTTTATCCTTGGCCCAAGTGTAAGCCAGTCACAAAATTGGTAACCTAAGATTATGGAGAAAAGAAGTCTTTGTGCATAAATAATTTTTCTTCCTTCAGTTTGTGGCCCTATCAGTGACCTTTCGACCAAAAATTCAATTGGGTACATCCTTGACCCATGTGCAAGCTATCTGCAAAGTCTGGTAACTGTAGAACAGGGGTCTCAAACTCAAACCACCCTGAGAGCTGCATGAAGGCATTTTTGATGGACCAAGGGCTGCACCATCTCTGTAATCACCCATGACACCTTGTTAAGCCAATCATTTTGTGGGCCACATAATATGTCTTAGTGGGGCTGCATGCAGCCTGCATGTTTGAGACCCCTACTGTAGACTGCAGAAAACTCAGTTTACTGTGCAGAAACAAGTTTTCCTTTTTCAGTCACAGTGATATTCACTGTTTGTAACCCTGGAACTAAGTGCACCTTTTCTTTATACTTCAAGTGCAACCCAGCCAAAAAGTATGGAAACTTAAGAAGGTGAAGAACTTGAATTATTGTGCAGAAACAAAATTGGTAACAGAAAACCATTGTACAATCTCAAAAAGTAATAAGTTGCAGCTTATGGTGGGTGGATAAAACCCACCAGTTAAACACTACTCAGCACTCACTATGCAACAATAAAACCCACCAGTTAAACACTACTCAGCACTCACTATACAGCAATAAAACCCACCAGTTAAACACTACTCAGCACTCACTATACAACAATAAAACCCACCAGTTAAACACTACTCAGCACTCACTACATAGCAATAAAACCCACCAGTTAAACACTACTCAGCACTCACTATACAGCAATAAAACCCACCAGTTAAACACTACTCAGCACTCACTATACAGCAATAAAACCCACCAGTTAAACACTACTCAGCACTCACTATACAACAATAAAACCCACCAGTTAAACACTACTCAGCACTCACTACATAGCAATAAAACCCACCAGTTAAACACTACTCAGCACTCACTATACAACAATAAAACCCACCAGTTAAACACTACTCAGCACTCACTATACAGCAATAAAACCCACCAGTTAAACACTACTCAGCACTCACTATACAGCAATAAAACCCACCAGTTAAACACTACTCAGCACTCACTATACAGCAATAAAACCCACCAGTTAAACACTACTCAGCACTCACTATACAGCAATAAAACCCACCAGTTAAACACTACTCAGCACTCACTATACAGCAATAAAACCCACCAGTTAAACACTACTCAGCACTCACTATACAACAATAAAACCCACCAGTTAAACACTACTCAGCACTCACTATACAGCAATAAAACCCACCAGTTAAACACTACTCAGCACTCACTATATAGCAATAAAACCCACCAGTTAAACACTACTCAGCACTCACTACATAGCAATAAAACCCACCAGTTAAACACTACTCAGCACTCACTATATAGCAATAAAACCCACCAGTTAAACACTACTCAGCACTTACTATATAGCAATAAAACCCACCAGTTAAACACTACTCAGCACAATATAGCAATAAAACCCACTAGTTAAACACTACTCAGCACTTACTATATAGCAATAAAACCCACCAGTTAAACACTACTCAGCACTCACTACATAGCAATAAAACCCACCAGTTAAACACTACTCTACACTCACTATATAGCAATAAAACCCACCAGTTAAACACTACTCAGCACTCACTATACAGCAATAAAACCCACCAGTTAAACACTACTCAGCACTCACTATATAGCAATAAAACCCACCAGTTAAACACTACTCAGCACTCACTACATAGCAATAAAACCCACCAGTTAAACACTACTCTACACTCACTATATAGCAATAAAACCCACCAGTTAAACACTACTCAGCACTTACTATATAGTAATAAAACCCACCAGTTAAACACTACTCAGCACAATATAGCAATAAAACCCACTAGTTAAACACTACTCAGCACAATATAGTAATAAAACCCACCAGTTAAACACTACTCAGCTATATAAAAACAGCTACAAATCATTGCCTCCATGCCTGAACATGGGCTCCAATTGATTTTATCAACCACTGCAACAATACTTTCCAGGTTGTACAATAAAATGTTAAAACTGGTGCAATTGTATATGATAACTATGTCAAGAACTCAACCCATTTTTCTGACAATGGTCAATGGTATGTTACAAGTAAAATGATTGGATGAGAGTAAACAGTAAAATGATATAATTATCTGCGACAAAGAAATAAATTTTCATGATTATCAATATTAAAGTTAACTACATACAGTGTACTGGGTAGAGGTTAAAATGATGACGTGGGTGGGTAAGTGGGGTGTGTGTGTAAAATGGAATATAAACACCATTTCATGACTCTAGAATTGTGTTCTTTGCATTTTATTTGATTGTGCAATATTTAGCAAATCATGCAAATACTAAACTTCTACTTTTTGAACTAGTTCAAAATTTAAATACAAAGCGGAGGCTTCGGGTGGCCAATTCATCTAAGGGCCTTGCCTTTACAGAAAAATCACTGACATCGCACCTCATGTGAGTCTCAGTCCCAGGCTTGGCCAGTGTGGGCATGTGAGAAAACTTGCCAGTAGCTTCCCCTGGGTTGTTTCACAGAATCTTAATGGATACTTCTGCTGCCAGATATACTGGTAGCCAGGTGTAGCCTATCCTGTAGTGAAAGATTGGCATTAAGCCCAAAAGAACAAGAACAACGTGTACAGCAATACACTATTAACACTAGTTAGCATGAATGAACATGACTGCTGAACTCTGAAGTCATAATGTGCATGAAATATGTGTTTCTTACCTAAAAAGTTAAATAATACATGTCATCGGAAGAAGAAAATTGCACAAGACTGATTTATATTGTAAAACATGTAAAGTGCAATACATTTATGTAACTTACCATCAAAGGCAACATTCGCATGACCAGCATTTTGATAGATATGTTCATCTTCCCTCCCCTCCATAATACATAGCAAACACTGATGTATGCAGATGTATTGTTGCTGAAAATAAAGAAAAGCTAATTTGTTGGCATTTAATCATAAAGATATTATGATGTGAACAAAATTAATTTTATTACGAGCCTAGACAGGTGTGCTACTGAAGTTAATAAATTATTTCATAATTTACCATGTTACAGAGGTATAATATATATAACAATATGACATTACAAAAAAACAATATCCAAGTCATCAAATAAACTGCATAGTAATTTTACTTCTTTCATTTCTGGTTTATTCAATCAAATGTGTTACTTAAAGCATGTGATAAATAGGCCAAATTTGATTAAATATTTCCAATAGTATTCCTCAAACTGAGTTGTTTTTAAAAAATAACGTCCTTACTGCATCATTTGCAACAATTTATTTTTCACAAACCATTCTGCTGGCATTAAAATAAAAGCACAGTTGAAATATCTTAATTTCTCTTGAAAAGGCCAGGTTTTACTTCAGAGGACAACATAGAAATTCCTCAAATTTAAGGAATCCTTTTGTTTTTGAGACTCCTGGGTAAACAGTTGCAAAACAATGATGTTATTTGTCATCAGTTCTTATTATGTCTCCCTGACTAGACTCCTAATACTGCCAGAAGTATCATGTCAGAGCATGGTAATGTAATTTCTCAATTTAATTTTTGTTTTAAAATTTTTTAGTGAAACCTGTGCCAGAAACTTACCTAAACTTGTTTAATTTATATTTGATTTAAGTTGTGTTTGATTTGATTTGATTGTTTGTCAGTTTTGGAGTCTTTTTATTTTCTTTACATGTCAATATAATGTAATTTTGTTTACTAGGAATGTGATATTTTCCAGAAAATTAAGTTTGACCTGAGTTTTCCTTAGATACCTAATAACAGAAACACTTGTTTCTATTTTTGACTTTTTTCCTGGCCTTGATTGAGGGTCAAGTAAACAACTTTTTTCTAGGAGTAAAATGATTGGTTCTTTTCAAGGACATACAGGAGTTATGTGACTTTTACATGTAAACATGATCACATCATCCTCTATTTCACAATATATTTCACAATTAGGCATTTCTGAAATTGCAAAATACTTAGCATTATTAGTGATGTTTAGAGAGAGAGATATGAGAGTCCGGTCTTTTAAACACTTCATGTCAAGTTGTTTTCTTTTGTTGTGACCAGAACTGAAGTATTGAAATTTTGGAGTTTTTGAGTTATGTGTTAATTTTCCTTCAGATTATTTGGACTCCTGAAGAATAATTCGTTTCTCTGGAAATATTATTGTATTCATACAGAACTCCTGAACAAGGACTTTTGTTGAAAATTTTATTTGGATTTCCAAGACCGGAGGATTAATTATTATCTTTGTACAAGGAACTGTAGACATCAACACAGTACAGGCTACATCATGTTGTTGTTTCTGTGGGGTTTAACGCCATTTTTCAGCACACGATAGGCTACATGATGTCATTGCCTTCCATCTTAGATTCTTCGTCAGGACTCGAACTTGGAATCATTAGAACATTTCAATACAAAATCTTTATTTGTCGTTTATTCTTGTATCATTTTTGGATTTGATTCTGGAAACTTAAGTTCATATTTTTTTCATTTTTACAATATTTTTCCAGGGAAATAAATTATTTGTTATAATTTTTCAAAGCTTGTTGTTTTCACTCTGTCTTGTGTTACTGTTTATTCGAGCCTAAACACGTAACATAAGAAGCTTAAATTGCATAATTACAATGAAGTGCTAATATTACCAACTGAAAGCAAATATTAAACATGACAGCTGCTGGATAATAGTCATTTTTATGAATCCAATTAGGATACACTATGATGGCATTATATAACAGCACTAATTTGCACTCAGGGGAAAATAATACCCAAACTGCACCCCTCCTTGTGGTTTGTATACATCAAGCAGATACATTTTAAGTTGAGTACGTTTAATATCAATGAGATTACGATCCGACAAAAGTATTCCTGACTGGTATGAAATTTACTTTAGTTTCTTTTCAGGGGGTTAACTGGCATGCTTTATTTTTGTTATTAACTGAACATGGGTGATGCTAACAGGGCCGTGAAGCACCAAGAATTCTGCATATCCTTGGGTTTTTTTCCCCAGGGCCCTCACATTGGCTGTCTATTGTGCAGTGATGAAAGTATAAGCAGAATGATTGGCCCAAGCTAGAATTTAAGCAAGCAATAATTCTAACAACTTGCATGGCTTCCTATTTTAAGAAGCATTACCCATGAACAAATTTCTCCGAAAAAGTAAATTAGTCAAGAAATTTCTTAGTGCACTTATCAGCATCTAGCAACATAAATGAGTGATGGGAAAGTTCCATTCCATTGCTTTTACTCCATACCTCTGTCTGTACCATCCAGACTCTTTCTTTCCGCAGCTCTACCACCAGACTGAAAATATCCACTGTGTCATGCTCCTTTATATGTTGTAACAACCTATCCAGCACTACGAAAGTGCCTGATCTACCAACACCAGCACTGCAAAAAGAGAAAATACTTATATAAGACCTACACCAGCAGTGCAAAAGAGAGAAAACACTTATGTCACAGCTGAGCAATTTGTGAAGAAAATAGTGTTCTTATATACTTAAATCAGAACAAAACTAAATGGTCTACACATATGATTAATTCATTACATACTAGAAATATTAACACAGTAATGATTAAAGCTTTAGTATAGTTGCATATTACACTAACTGATCTTGACAATCTTTAATGAGAAGCCAATATGATGAACTTTTCATAAGAAAAGATTTCAAGACATCACAATTACTTTCATTATTCATTTTAAGTTTGATACACGTAGGCTAAATGAGCTTTTATTAAAAAGCAATACATGTCCAAACCTCTTTTCTACCATAACAATCTTTCACCTAATAAAATGAAAATGATGTTGGAGTCATGTGAATACATTACAACGCGTGCCTACCAACCATCTACACAATTATGGTAGCATTATCAGACTTATTTGATGGGTGGGTGAGAGTCAGAAGAAACAGGAGGTAACAGTACCCTTGCAGTTGACCTGTCAAAATGATATGAAAATTGTCTAAAAAGTTATATTGGGCTTTAGTTACCTTTTTATCTTAAAGTTATTTTAAATGCATAGTAAAGTAAACTGATTATAATTGTTATGAAGAAATGGATCTGTTTTGGCATTTATACAATGATTAAAGGTGCAACAACAAAAGCAACTCGACTCTGTTACATCTAATATCCCAGATATTTTTGTAATCTTTTTCATTTCTGTAACTAACGGCGATATGCTATTCCCCATCCTACCATGTTATGGATTCATATTTGGGTATTTTTGTTTTGCATGACCTTGTCTGTATCTCATGATTTTCATACAAAACAGATAAATATTGTTGGCATGAGAACGACAAACTCCTACTCATCAAAAGTTGTTCACGTAATCAACATTAATCATCATAATGATAAATAGCATACTGTGATGACTGTACTTGGATGACTATCATAAAATAGTCATCAAATAGGGACAACTGTCCTGGGATCATAAAATGGTCATCAAATAGGGACAACTGTACTGGAATGACTTCATCATAATGCATGTCATACTAGTTTGATTGCACTTCGGTCACTGTATCAAAATACACATCATACCAGAATAAATTTATCATAATACACATTATAACTGTACCAACGTATATCAGCAGACATTATTTATCATTTATCATGTCACACTGGAACCCTTGTTTATAACATACATTGCATTGAGACCATTGTATATTGTATTGCAACACCAAGCTCCAGCAGCTGGCAAACTTTATTTGGTTTTATGGATTTAATGCCAATTTTCAGCACAATATAGGCTATATAAAGCAGGCAGTGATGTAGGAAGAACCTGGAAAGAACTAAAGATGCATGGGAAGCCACTGGCAAGCTCATCAAATATCCACGCTGGCCATGCCAAGACATGGTCCTATGCAGACCAAGGTGAGATATGAGTGATCTGCAAAGACCAGCACTTTAGATGATTTGGCCATTTGGTGCCCTCGGCTGGCATGTAACAGGAAAGTTGGATGTTAATCCTTTACCTCATAGAAGCACCTTCGGTCACCTCTACCTGATTTGCATGGAAGCATGTTTGGATGCCTCTACACCATTCTCATGGAAGCATGTTTGGACACTTGCTGTAAACATCAGCCATTTTTAGCTGGTTTTCACAGCACCACCTTTGTGGAAAACCCCTATTAGACACTACGTTCAATGATTTCAATTTTGTATGATGTACATGTGATTCTAGCTGAGGAGGGATCAGCTTTGGATCACCTTTGTTTCTGTTCTGTCATTGATTGTTTGGAATCATCATGTGGGGAAAATTTTCTTTTCATTGAAATTGTCAAAAAGAAAAATATCACATTCATTTCATTTTGAGTGCAGTAAGGAGAATGTGATTTCAGCTAGAAATGTAGTCGAAATTAGAATACAATTTTGTGTATCAAGTTAGGACATGAATCGTGTAATTCAGATTTGCAGAACTAAGAAAGGAAATTCAAGATGCAAAATGCTAGCGTAACATTGTATCAAAATAGTTAAATAGGGAAAACGACAAAGCAGCTGCTGTGTGAAGATCCATTTAGCCAGTGGAAATAAAACCTCTTCATCATCTTGGCTTTTTGGCTTCAAGGCTTTTAATTTCCTACTAAAACCTTCAGTTGCATTTTCTTAATTGAATTTAGCATTTTGACAGGCTTGTAAAATGGTACATCTCTGATAGATATGTAACAGCCCTTGGCCTCAATACATATTTTTACAGACCCTAGAAAGCACTTGTGTAGTCTGAACCATTCTATTTGCAAAAATTACAAATACTATGCACTGCTAAGAATTTTTCTCCTAATAACTGTTTAAATGATCAGAATGGTATTTTCAATACTGCGTCTCTCATGTTGTTGTGGACAATGTGAAAATCACATTCATTTGTTTACTTGTTTGAAAGTTTCATTTGTAAATCAGTGAATTCATCCACTTTGTTAACTTTATCATCTCTACTGTCAAATAAGTTCAGCTAAATTCAAAACATTAATATTGACATATAAAATGACAATATCATAGAACAGTAACCCCAGAGTCTTACCTATCTTTGTACATGACACAATAACCAAAGTTCAAACAAAGAATAGTTCGCAGCAAATAATTACAAACCTGCAATGAACAATAACTGGTCCCCCACTTTTGATTAGCTTCTCTCTAACCATACGCACAAATCGTATAAGTATCTGGGGTTTGGATGGCACCCCAAAATCAGGCCATGCTGTAAAATGAAAATGCCGAATCTGGCGTGTCTGGTCACCCTGAAGTATAAAAGTAATAATAATATATATATATATATATATATATATATATATATATATATATATATATATATATATATATATATATATATATATATATATATATATATATATATATATCTATATATATATATATATATATATATATATATATATATATATATATATATATATATATATATATATATATATACTGGTATGTGTGTTAACTGGCATGACAAATTGTTGTCAAATTCAAAGATTATGCAAGTGCAATATTCCAATAAAAAAAGTCAGACTATTTTAAAAAACTGTCTATGGTTAGAATCACAGTGCAATAATTACATAAATCATTTTCCTATTACTGATCTGAGATGTATATATAAAGAAAGATGAATACAGTTTTACTCTCTTTTAAAAGTTTAATAGAAATGTTACTCCATGTAGAGCAGAAATTGTGTAACTTTTACATTATTCTACATTATTTGTAAAGAAGGTTATTTTTGTAATCATATAGCATTACGTGGTGAAGTAATCCTACAGCTTTGGAGTGATAAAGATCAAGCACCACTTACCAAGGAGACCCTGAATTCAGTGATGGTCCAGTCAGGGAAAACTGTCTCATTTAATGCAGCAACCTGAAGATCTCCATAAAATACTGCATCCGATCCACTTGGCCAGTAGTGATCACACTTCTCCTGTATAAATACATTCACTTGTATATGATATGAACATTATGCACATTTTGCCATCGACAATAAAATATATTGAGGAAACACAAGCATGTGTACCTCATTTTTTGGTGTGATAAAACTCGGCTTAAGATTACGGGAATCGTTCATATGTATTGATGAAGCTGAATAGGGAAATCCCAACAAAGGTCATAGCTCATCGGAAGAGACAAGGATCTGCCATGTCTCTGCACACAAAATATGAGTCTGAGGGACAGCCTGCTTATCCAGCATGATAACAGCACAAAAAAAGGTCATGTAACCTGTGTGGACATTACACAGCAAAAAGCAAACAAACAAGCAACAAGAGTCCCTAGCTCAAAAGAATTTCCAGGAATTCAAGGTAAGACTACATCTTTAAACTGCCAAGAGTTTAAACCATCTTTGATATTGTTCAGCAATAACAACATTTTCAAATTAGCTACTTTGGTGGACATATTGGATGTAATCTTACCACCATTTTCATTTAGAACTAAGAAAGTGTCATAAGGAGTCTTTTGGTGGAAACCCCATGCTGATATAACTTTCCATTTAAGAACAACAAGATTGCCATGATGGATGCCATGGTGGAAACCCCATGCTGATATAACTTTCCATTTAAGAACAAGATTGTCAAGATGGATGCCACGGTGGAAACCCCATGCTAATATAACTTTCTATTTAAGAACAACAAGATTGTCAAGATGGATGCCATGGTGGAAACCCCATGCTGATATAACTTTCCATTTAAGAACAACAAGATTGTCAAGATGGATGCCACGTTGGAAACCCCATGCTGATATAACTTTCTATTTAAGAACAACAAGATTGTCAAGATGGATGCCACGTTGGAAACCCCATGCTGATATAACTTTCTATTTAAGAACAACAAGATTGTCAAGATGGATGCCATGGTGGAAACCCCATGCTGATATAACTTTCCACTTAGGAACAACAAGACTGTCAAGATGGATGCCATGGTGGAAACCCCATGCTGATATAACTTTCTATTTAAGAACAACAAGACTGTCAAGATGGATGCCATGGTGGAAACCCCATAATGATATAACTTTCCATTTATGAACAAGATTGTCAAGATGGATGCCATGGTGGCCATAGTCAATAACAGACCGACTCCATTTGCCCTGGCAGATGGTCTTATTTGACTAATGATCTGATATTTTTCTGTATCTTGTCCTTATCTTCCAAATCTAGTGATGACTTCACATTACAAGCTTGGCTCACATCTGGCAGTGGCAGGCATTCAGAAGTTGGCAACACACAATACATTTCCTCAACAGCTGCTTTAAAACTGAAATCAATCATTCCATTGTGGGATCTGAGTACACTAAGTCACCATTCCATTGTGTAGACTGTCCTCATCCCTAGATGTATGGATGAGGCACTGCCATTGTGTCTATGTGCATCTTGAGTCCAAACACTGCATACTAAGGATGATTAAGACTTCATGCAAACAGCATATACCTCATGTGTCCTCATTGCCTTTAAGCCTCCTGAATGTACCACACTTCATTAACATAGTTTAAGTCAAATAGATAAGAATGACAAAGAAACTTGAAAATAACAATCTGAAAAGTGTTCATACAAAAATCAGAATAACACTCTTTCATTCAGCAAGCAAATGTGTGTATGTGTGCAGTGAGGGCTGTTCCAGTCAAACATACCTGGGACCCGGGGAAGGCACTTTTGATATGGCAAACTCACCCATAGATGCAATTTATTGTCTTATCATTTTAATATGAACTCTATGAAATTAAAGTACCCTGGCATATACAGTAGTCCCCCTCTTGAACAGCCCTCCCCCCCGGACCAGTGGCCATTCGCTTCTTATGGCCAGAATCCCTTGGCACCAACAAGTTTGTATTCAAAAGTACCCCTCGAGAATGGCCACCCCTCTAACACAACCAGCGACCAGCATATTAATACAAAAATGGAAAATATTCCCCTCACGAGCGGCCACTTTTTAAAAAAAAATGTACCCAGAACCAATAATTAATTCATGTTGTGACATAAGGTAAGTAATCTGATTATCTCTATTGTCAATACATGTTTCCCAATGTCAAGTTTCCATTACTGAAAGAAGTGCTGAATAAAGTACATGTAAAACTAAGATTAATACTATATCATTGTTTATAAAAGCTGATGTTTACAGGAAATGGGCTCAACAATGTTATGATAGAGTTTTGGGCTTCCCACATCTGTTGAGTTCTTCTCTTTGATGATTATAACCAGACGTAATTTTCAAGATCATAACAGGGTCAGCATAGGCTAAAAAAAGATTTGTGCATTAACACACACATGCACACACACACAGAGAAATTCACCTTGAACAGATCATGGTACCAAACAAAGACCAAAAAATCATGTGACAATGCATTTATTGCTTCCTTGACGAAGAAGGCATTTTGTCCACTTGGTAAAAGTTTCAACAGCATAATTAAATCACATACAGTATGCAACATTTGAATAAATCATTACCAAACATTAACATGTCATCAAGTAAAACGGAGACATATCATTTTAGAAGAAAGTTATTCTATTCGACGACATCGGGTCAGGTGGGGCGTAGGGACTTGCCGAACAAATTTTATGTAGAAAAGACTCGTATAAAACAATTTTACATTGAAAAGACTTGAATAAACAACGTCATAACCGATAAGAAGGTTATTCAGCAGCACTGGGAAAATGGAGCAAATGGAAAGATAATTATGTATGCACCAAGATTTAAATGATGTTTTTGAATGGTTTTGCAATGTGCATGACAACAATACCCGCTTGCATATCACGCTTACGCCAAGAATAAGAACTATTAATGTATATTCAGTTGAAATAAGTCTATTATTATAACAAGAAGAACATTTTAATAATTAATGTTACTTTTAAATGAAGATATTAAATGCTTTGAAGTATGTAGCTTTCTTACTACATACATCACATATACTTCTCACAAAAAATTTAGTCCCCCTCTGGAATGGCTACCCATCTTATAAGGCCACTTTCGAAGTGCAGAAGGGGTTGCCGTTTAAGAGGGGGACCACTGTATTTTTAAAAAATTGACTTCCCTTGGTACCATGTATGTTTCAATGGAACAGCCCTGAGCAGAAATAACCATCAATATGCATCATGGAGCGAATAAGGTAAGTTTATAACTGCATAAAATTAACAGTAAATACCTTACTACACACCTTCACACTGATATACCAACATTTTGGATGGGTTGAAATCACAAAGATAGTAATGAAGTTTGGGAGGTCTTGCTGTAATATGTTGATAGTGCTGAGCAAAAGCTTAAAACTGGAGGCAGGTAATGAATAAGAATGTATTCCCTTTATCTATATGGCTCTACAGGCAGAAATGACAGAATGTCCATTTTTCAAGAGGGTTGGATTTTGGAGGTAGTGTTTATTTTCCAGTGAATGGATTTAAAGGTGTAACATCAAAGTAGTGACACCTATTAAAATATGGCATGTGAGGAAGCACAAGAATTTTCCACATTGAAATTTCCACCTGGAAAATCACTAAGCTAAATAGCAGATGTGAGAACAGCCTATCACCAATGTTTGAAATCATCAAGCAAACCATATGGTGAAGACAGTTGTGGTAGTCCTTCTAAGAGGCAAGTCATTGTTACAGACAGCTAATCATCACCGACTATTATGGTTATATCAATCTTTACTGGTAGCTACTCTTAACTTTTTTTAAATTCAATGTAGGACTTAAGAATTGCATCATATCGTGCAGAAGTACAATATACTTTTAATATTTAACTTTAATAAGGCAAGTACTTTTGCTGTAAAGAGTTTCAGAATATAAGAACTCAATTTAAAACTGATGAAACTTTCTTCAAAAAGCAGGACATTGGGAATAAATATTCATGAATTTTAATGGGACTGTAAAACATCTCTCAATCTACCAGAAACACTGACCAAAAGAATATTTTACAAAATAAATATGGCAATGATTCCAGATACACACTTCTATCATCATTTTATCTCAAATTCAAAACTTTTATTAAATAAATTTTTTAAAAAGACATCAAATTTAGCAATACTGTCTCATGTAATAATAAACCATCTTCACTGGTCCTACTTTACATGTGTCACCTAGTTATTAGGCTAAGGGAGACAACCTTCATGACTTGACGTAAATGCAAAAAGCAGATTGCAACACTGACCCTTCCTTTTTCTACACATTTTGTCAGCATAACAATATTCCTGGAATCATGTTCCCACAACATTCTCCAAAAGTCATCTCTTGTAGAGGGGAGAGGACCCTGGGTCACTATATATTCTCTTTTGGAACTGTAGCCCTATTGAAAAGAAAGAAGAAGCATCAAATGTGGTCAGGAATAAGAACAGGGTTCAACAAATCACGTGCCCAGAAGATACCAAGATGATGTATTGAAACAATCCTGACTACCTGTCAACTTATATTCTTATAAAGTGTATTTGCATATATCATTAATGTTTGATATAATGCATAATCTCCTTTTATTGTTAACATTCCCTTCACGTTGGAAAGTTGTACCTCTGTTTCTAATGCAAATAATAGCAAATGTAGTAACAGTTTTTTATATAGACCCTTGCAAAAAAGAAAAGTAATTTGATACAATATGTAAATCATATAAAAATGATCTGTTTAAATATTTATGATATGGGTAAAGATTTCTGAAACCCAGCGTGTACATGATAGGATTGTAAACTATTATCACTTACCTTCTATTTTGAGAGAGAAATAGGCAATTGTATCCATTTTTCTCCAGGATTAAGGTAATACTCATGTAAGTTCCTAATATTTCATCACCAGTGTGATGAAACTGTTCATCATCATTGTTGAATCTTTGTATAATTTATTGTGAAATAATTGCTATTTTTGTCATTTGAAATCGGGCACCATTTTTACTACTGTGTGTATTGGGCACTCGGCTTTCCACTAGGAGGCACTTAGTTTAATCTTTCCAAATTCTTCCATATTTAGTCATATTCATGAAAACTTTGTCATGAATTTCCCGAGTGTGTTCCCAAAACCTATAAATAGGGGTGAGATCTGCCGTTTTGGAAATTGTGGTTCTAATGGACTCGAGTAAAGGCCTCAAAACCAAGCAAACAGAACAAAAGTCTCTAGTCATCTCAGAAGATAATTTCAAGCATTAATAGCAAGGTAGACTAGTTACTACCGGCATATTAAATTTAGTACTCATACTGACTAATAAAATGTTTCTCTGAAATTGTTTCAACATTTATTTCCTCGTTATATCAGACAACATTTTCCATAGAGGGATTTAGCTGACGACACTGTCACTGTGTCGTCATCAACACAACCTTATGCTATCCATTGGAAATTTAGCATTGGCAATATCGAATTTCCTACTCAATTTCATGTAACATTTTCAAATCACAAATTTCCATCCATTTTGTAGTGATTGTGTCATTTAGCTGTCAAAATAATATACCCGACAAAACAACACACTTGTTGTTACAAAACGACACACTGTGTCGCATTCAACTAAAGCGACACACTATTAAAAATCCGGTTCTAGACTGTGTCACTCAAAATGACAAACTGTGTTGCAGACAACCCACCACGCAACACACTAATGACATTAGGTTCCAGACTGTTGCTCAAAACAAAAAACTGTGTCACAGCCAACAAACGCAATACAGTATTAACATCCGTTTCCAGACTGTGCCAATACCATATTTACCACTGAACTATAAAACTATAAAACACAAACCTGGGTCTGGTTCTGAACCTTGACTGGATACACAAAATCATTACCACTTTGGTACATCATATGAACAAATTTTGAGAACCATTAACTTAATTTTCTGTGCAAGATTAGTTTGAGAATTGGGATTATCTGAGTCAGAGATTATGTGAATTAGGACAAATGGAACATTTATGCTGATCTTCACATGCAATTTACCACTGCAACTAATCTTGTCATTTCAACATGCTTTATCAATCATATGTTCTGCATATTTGCAAATATTATATTTCACCACTCTGAGCACTAAATTTTGGGAGAAAACACATGCAAGCCTGGAAGTCATATAATAAACTGTTGACTATTTATATTTGTTTTGTTTTGTGCTTTTATGGTCTAAATAAGAACATTTGTGGTGAACACACCATTTCTTGACACTACAATACACTGGAGAGTTCTAGTAACTGACAAAGGTGTGAGCTGTCCATCTATTCCATTTTATTTGACCTTGGCCTTTGACACGTTACAGTATTTGGCTACATACATTCCAATCATGTATTTTAGTGGGTTACAGTATCCTGTCCTGAAGTGTTCTAAACTTAACAAAGGATGTCTATCATTAAGGACTCACAAGAAGGCAAAAGGATAGTGTCTTTCATGCATTCCTTGGGCAACTGAACTGAACTTAGGCTTTCCGGTTCTTTTCTATTCATGGGCTACCATCTGATTTTGAAATTTGTTGGAAATGCTCCTTAAGTTTGAGACTGATGAAGCTTCATTGTTTACTATATGATTTTTAACAGAAAGGTATTTACATACATCTATAGTGATTCAGTGGTTAACATGTTAGACGCACATGAAGGGTGTTGGTTCAAATCCTTTTCCAGATCAGCTACCATAGTATGTCCTTGGGCTAGGCACTTTATTCCAAACCGCCTTACCACTAAATAGCCTTCGTGTTTTGATGTGATGTAAAACAACACACAAAATTAAACAAAACTGAAAGATTTTAACAATACATGCTATTTCAACAGCAAATAAATCACTTCAAACCATCAAGGCTGTTACAAGAGCTCCAATATCCAAGCAACAACACCATGTTGGTATAACTTTCCATTTCAAAACTGTCAGCACTCAAAGCATTTTAAATCAGCTGTACTTGATGTATCCCAGATCCAAGGCGATGAACTAGAATTAAATATTTACAGGATACAGTAGAACCTGTCTTGAAAAACCACCTCTTTTGCCAAAAAGTAATGGTCTCTCCAGACAGATGGTCTCTCATAACAGGTTACAACACTATATAATCAATAAATATGTGCAAGGAGATCATGGTCTCTCAAAACAGGTGGTCTCCTATAGTAGTGGTCTCTCAAGACAGCTTTTACTGTACAAGCACAGTCCTTTAACCTTCAGCATACCCCCATGGAGGGTGAGTGTTGAATGTTGGGCACATAAAGCAAATAAACAATAATATGTTGCATCCTCTATATAATAATGTTAATGGGAGACATAAAAGTCACCAGTATTATAAATGAGGAAAACTTATACTGTGAGATCATATAACAAGGGTGTGTCTTAATTGTGCATTCAACCGAAACAGTTGAGTATTTCATGAGAAATTACATTATAATCAGTTCCCATGATCTGTAACCATAACTGTGTCATAAAAGAACTTCATACTGGGGATTTATATTGAGGGATGACTGTACATTTTTGCATACCTATTGCATTGCATAATTCATGAGTGTCTAGGTTCAAGGAATTAATGTGAACATCTGTAAATAAATACTGCTATTGTAAACAAATATGTCTCATTATAAATAATCAGTATGCTAAGTTTTATATTTTGCTAATTACATCCATCAGAGTGCTAGGTGGCTGGTTGGTCTAAAGCTCTTGCCTTTATAGGTCACTCTCAACTTATCTCTATCGAAATAGGTTTGAGGCTTAGCTTGGCCACCATGGGCCAGTAGCTTTCCATGGTTCAGTGGCAATTCCCAGGGTCTTCACTTGTTCTTCTCTTCCTTCCACAAAAACCAAACCATTCATTATGTACACCGCTCAGAGCGTTTTTTGCATTTCTATGCTCCGTGATCACGGAATGACTGACTTAAATAGTACCATGATAATGAATATATGGTAACAATGACATAAGGTAAAAATTATTATTTATCATGTCACTTTTATAATGTTAAAGAATAGTTGGTGTGATGTCACATGAAATAATTTTACTATCAGAACAAACTGTGTTCATAAACCACATCAAAGTTTAAAGTAGTTCCTGACAGAATGTACACAGCCTCAACATCTTAAGTAACTGATTATTCACTAGTAAATGAATTTTAGTATTTTATTGTGTGAAATTATCCAAATTAGTGCAAAATTATTTTCCAGCTGAACAGTCTTGCATATATGATAATAATGCATCATACTACTTACAGGTATGTAATTAGCATTGATGTAATCCGATCCTTCATCATCATCAATTGGCAAGAGTTTAACACGAGAATGATCAAAGGGAAGGATATTGGTGAAGCGATTCCTTCCACGGTTACAAACCAGCTCTGCTGCTGTACAGGGTTGGTTGCGGCCAACCTCTTTCAGGTCCTGCAGTCAAATAAAAAATAAAAAATTAGAATAAAACATCAATATGTAGTAGAGTTTCTGACTGTTTTTGCTCATGTAATAATGTCATTGAATTCTAATGTAATAATGTCATGAAACGCTAATGTAATAATGTCATGTAATTATGTCATGAACTTCTAATGTAATAATGTCATGAACTTCTAATGTAATAATGTCACGAAATTCGTGCCTAATTAGATGAGATTACATGAGATTACATTAGACATAAATTATATGGCAGAAATTCACTGAATAACATACATGCTCTTTGCAGATTGCAGAGACTGGCAAGTTGAATAATTCAAGAAAATCTGTAAATTGTTGCGTCTGTTGACATATATTCATCAAACAGCTGAAATAACTTTAAATTCATTATATCCCTTACAAGTTACAGAGTGGAAATAGTATCTAGAGTGCTGTGCTAACATCAAGTGAAACAGGGGACATAACTCAGTAAACTTTTGAGAGAAAAGTGTTAAAAGTTGAAGTCAACCTAAATCTGCTTGATTTTAAGCCTCATACAAAGGCATAATACCCTCAATAAAGTCATTAAGAAGTGGTAAGGTGGCACTAAATTTATGATATATGGTACAGATTCAAGAACGAACATTGGAAAACCTAAATGCTGCTCCACATAATATAGTTCAATCATTTAAATACAAAAGTACCCAAAATTATCAACTTAATGTAAAGAAAAATATAAACTTGTTTACCTCAAATTGTTCTGCATACTTGAAGTCAGAATCAGCTGACATCCTCTGTACATAATCCTGTATTTCACTGAGATTAAATGGGTGCCTGCACACAAAGTAAAAATAAAAAATATACTGTAAAATTTGAATAATAAGCTTACACATTTATCTGCATGTACCCACTGCTATATGTACCTTTAGACACTGGAATGTATCAGAAAAAAATTACTTATTTTTAAAGTTTCAACATTATAAAATCATGGATCTTTGTTGAGGTGACTTATCAACCAGAAAATCTAATACGAACAGATGCAAAGTGGAGATCAAAATAATATGCGTATTTGTTCACAAACTTCATATCTGCTGAAACAAAGATCTGTAACTATTTCTTTTTACATGATTATTGAAAACATTTGAAATTTAACTTGTTTCTGAATAGCAAAAATGTCATTTCTGCAGAATGTCATAAAAATACATTACAATGCATTTATGTTAAAGACAACACAAACATACAGTATGATGAATTATTGCAAATCACTTATCACATAATCAAAAAGCACCTGTCAAAGGAATCCTGTAATAATATGCAATTATGGGCTTTTGTTAATGCACTTAATACTGTATTTATACTATATGTACTCGCTTTTAAGTCAAGTCCAACTGCACAAACCCAGATGTGCTGTCACTTCATGGAATGGCAGATCAGGGTCCATACTGTTTGTAGCAGAACTTTCTTTGTACGTTAGTATAAACATTACAGTCATACTGAGCTGTGAAATATGTTATGAGGGTAAATAATGCATGTATTTTCTGACATATTTGTTTGCAAATATTTTCTGTAAAATATTACAAATGATGCAGATCTGCATTACCAATGACTATAAATTAAGTCTGGGAAAGACACATCGAGACAACAATTTCTCTTAAGAAAACTACAAAATCATTAGTTTTTAATACTTAGGGTACAATACATTTAACTTATATTATTGTCAACTCATTTTCAAATATATTACATTGCACATGCCAATTGTTTGGTCAAAAATAATTACAGTTATGTCAAGCTGGGACATCTAACCAATAAACTATTACTTTTTTGTCACAAATAACTGCAATTATGACATGGTGGGACATCTAACATGCAATAAACTCACTTTCTTGAAAAAAAGCAATGGGATTTCATCTGGGTAAAATAAGCAATAATATTTCATCTGAACAAAGCTCAGAATTTTTTTATATTTCGACTGTGTCAAATTTCCTTATATATATATATATATATATATATATGAATTTACCTAATTATATCTGATGATAAAGAGATTACAGTAAACGTTATAAACTTTACATACATAATAATGTCAAGGGGATATGAAAATTTAGCTACTTAAATACATAACAATTTATACCAAATATAAAAACTTTGTTTCACTTGCCAGGAATGAAATAATTTTATAAATAGAAAGTTTCTTACTATATCAGCTGTGTCTGTATTTAAGTTTACTATAGTTCATTTTTTCCTAGAATCTACATTAAGGTCAGATGTCATTTTGAACTTAGTAAAAAGAAAAATATTCCATATGTACTTGCTTTGTAAGTTGAGTCAAACTGCAAACAATAAAGACCCTGATCTGCTCAAGCAAAATGTCCCTGCAGATCAGGGTATGTGTTGTTTGTTCTTGTGATTACTCCAAACAAACTGCATAGACCCAGATCTCCCAGTGCATTATGTGAAGGCAGATCAGGGTCTGTGCAGTTTGCAGTTGGGTTCATCTTATAAACATGTATATAAGGTAAGAAGTTATAGTTTCATGGAATATGAAAGGTCTAAAAGAAATGAGAAAAGGACCCAACAACACAGGTTTCCCATTTGATTCCATTCAAAACTAGTTTATTTACAGTTCTACAATCACAAGGCTAAATGTTATTAATAATTCCGCACTCATTTGGCTTACAGTTCACTGACAGTTCCACACTTATTTGTCTTATAGCTATTGACGGTTCCAGATTCACATGGCTTAGTTACTGACAGTTCCACACTCACATGGCTTACAGTTCATTGACAGTTCCACTGCTCCAGCAGCCTAGTAGTTAGAGTGTCTGCCTCGGATGCGGGAGTTTGTGGGTTCAATCCCCGGCCAAGTCATACCAAAGACTTATAAAAATGGTACTAACAGCTGCCTTGCTTGGCGCTCGGCATGAAGAGGTTAGTGTTAGGACTGGTCGGCCTGGTGTCAGGATAATGTGACTGGGTGGGACATCATGCCACATGTATGTGACATGATGCCCCAGTGCTAGGCATCACTATAAACTGCCACACTGCAGATATTGTAGCGATATGACTGAAAAATTGTTAAAGTTACATTAAATATCCAAATCACACATATACACACTCACTGACAGTTCCACACTCACATGGCTAACACCATTTTATGCTGTGAGTGAAAGAGGGTCCCATTAAAATCAGTGTCTCAACTGTGAACGGCATTAAGATATAACTTTCTGCTTATGTGGGTGAAAGAGGACACCCAAGTACCATATACTTGTCTATAAACCAAGTCCAACTGCAAACAACTTACACCCTGATCTGCCATCACATGATCATGGCCTATGTTGCTTGTTCTACTGGTTACATCTATAAAGCTGCCTGAACTCAGATCTGTGGCACATTATGCAATCATAGATCTGGGTTTGTGGAGTTGGACTCCAATTATAAGTGAGTACATACCATACATCAAGGTATCAGCTTTAGGTATATAGTGTTATGATACCAGAATTTCAGCTTAATACAAATCTAAAAACTTTCAAAACTTTAAATGTTGAGAATTTTGGAGGTGAAAACAGGATACCCAAGTACATCAGGTTTCATGTTTTAAAAACACAGTTATATTATCCCAACCTGTCAGTTGAAGAGACAAAATAATGTAGAAAATACATGACTTTCATAAAATGTAACACAGAATCATACCACCATTGATATAAAGGTAAAAAAGTGATATCTTGCCATTCCCAAGGGAGGCAAAAAGCTCTAATTTGCACTCGAGTCAACTGCCGCATTACCCTTCCTTGATCACCTTATAGCCTTGCAAATGAGTCCAAACTATTTTCTGTAACTGCTGTATGAATGGTAAACATAACTATGTTTTGAATTTATTTTCTCCCTAGCTGACACTTTCTATTGTTCAAATGACCTAGACCATCAATGTTAGCATGAAAAATGTGTATGTGTTAGTTTTTGTATTTTTTAATGTAGCTTTTACAACTATTCAGTCATATCTCTAAGATGTCTGCAGTGTGACAGTTTATAGTGATGTCTAGCACTTGGACATAATGCTACAGACATGTAGCATCATGTCCCACCCTGTCACATTATTCTGACACCAGGCCGACCAGTTCTAACTCTAACCTCTTAATGCTGAGCACCTAGTAAGGCAGCTGTTAGTACCATTTTATAAGTCTTTGGTATAACTCAACCTGGGTTCAAATCTGTGACCTCCCACATCCAAGGTGGATGATCTAGCCATTAGGCCACCAGAGCGGTTCTGGGCATGGAAAATGTGGGAACACAAAATCGGTCTTCCTAAAAATTACTTTTTTCTTTCTCTATAGACAAATACTATCTGGATGCATACCCTTTTGCTTGGTTGCGGAGGGATGATCTGGGAGTCATGTTGTGTAGTCCAGGTTTCTGTCGATACATGTTGCTCTTCTGTCTAAATCTCCTCCTAACAAAAAGCACTGCTATGATCACAATCATCACTACAACCATGGCTGCAATAATGCCTCCAACTATTGCCCCAATTTTGGCCCCATCTGTGGAATCTACTGCTGCAGAAAGAAAGGATGAGAAATCATGGCACCATTTACCATTTTTCAGTCATTGCCATTCATAGAGGAATTCATACAAGTTTTGATTCAACATGAATTTTATAAAATAAAATATTTTGATAAACTCAAGCTGTCTGCTTACAGTGGCATGTTGTACTATTTATTGAGTTCTGTGGGTGACAATTCCCTTGCCCAACAGGATACTACAACACTAAAAATTATGATTGAAAAAGTAAACTTGAATGTAAGAAGCTTCATTTTCACAATAATAATAATAATAATAATGAGGACTTTGCATAGCACCTAATCTTTAGAAGCTCTAAGCGCTTTACAACATTAGACAACACCTATAAGATAACAAACATATAATGATATGATTACAAACACAAACACCAAAAAATTAGAAAACAGAGAAAAAACATGCTGAGAATATTTAAGGCCAGGAACTGAGGAAAAAGAACAAAAATTCAAATTAAGATATCATTTGCCAACCACCTTCCTCCTGCATCATACTATTAAGTGAATAATTGAATTATCACCCCCATGGAGTTTAATAATTTTATATTTACTGCACCTGAAGTTAATATTATATTTTTGATATAACTTACGCATTTCTCAGATATGTTGCTAAGTGATGTTGCCAAGTGGATGGCACAGTGTCATATTCATAACTTGAAGTGATGATACTAAATAATCTGAATGGTAAATTATAAAACTCTAAAGAAACAGGTACAGGCAAACCTATCCTAACCATCACCTTGACAAAATGATCACCTGGTCACAAAGGCCACCACAAGCAAATTTCCCATATAAATATGTGTATAATAGTCCCTTGCTTTTGCAGTAATCAGCATGGTGTCTCCTAACCAAACAACGGTTTCTTCCTGCCTTAATCAGACACTGAAGGATATCTACAATGACTGGGAAGTCTACACTGAAGCATATCTACAGTGACTGGGAAGTCTACACTGAAGCATATCTACAATGACTGGGAAGTCTACACTGAAGCATATCTACAATGACTGGGCAGTTTATGTAAATTATACTCATGCAGCAGGCACTGTTTAGAAGATACTATGAATCAATGTGCAAAAATTTATTTTCTTGTACTCAAGTCACATTATCATTGTTACTCAAAAGGTTTCAACATGTTAAATTCAAAAGTTTTTATAATTATTATAGAGAGTCACGGCATTTCATTTCCTGAGTGGTGAATAAATTATTTCCACTTTGGCAGCAGGTATGGAAGTTAATTTATGTGCTAGTGTGACAAGTATAGTTCAATATCTTCCTGCCTGGGACAAAAAGCTATCCCTGATGAAAATAGTTCATCTCTGAGAAGAGATATGAGTTACATCAATTTTCACTAAGGTCAGAGGTAATACAGTATTTAAAACCTGTCTGATATGCAGGTGAAGGTTTGATTCATTTGTTTAAAAAAATAGCCATATACAACTTCTTCTGGGTGATTCCTTACATAATTTTGTGTTTGCAGTTAAAGAAATTGAAATATCATGATTTGGGTTGCCATGCTAGAAGAATATATGGTACCAAGTGACCATCCAATACCGTAAATCTGATGAAATACTAAAAATCAAGCACAAAACCTATGCTGAGTACAGCAAGTACAGAAGTAACTGTATTTTAAATAGCACATCTATTAATGAAGTCAAAAAATGAATCAGATAATTCAGCAGAGTTGGCGTAGGCTCAAAGTATATCAGGGTCTTTGATAAGAAAACTGCTGATCATGGAAAAGTAGCCCACTATTATGACATGCTCTGTGAAAGCAAAGACTATTGCTCTCATAGGCTGTAAAAGACTATTGCTCTCATAGGCTGTAAAAGACTATTGCTCTCATAGGCTGTAATAACAATTAAATCAATACTTTTCCTGAACTACAAAATCCAAATTCTATATAGTAAGATTTTTATTTCAGAGACATAAGTGTATAATTATAATACATATCAAACTTCATTACACACTTTAATTTACCGTCCTATATAAATGACTTGCAACAAATTTTCAGTTTATATCATCATCATCATAACTACCACACAAATGATACATCTCTCAACTGGCTAATGCATGTGAGACAAATTAACCATTATACTTACCTATTTTGGCTGTTCTAATTGGATCTGAATAAAGAGTATCGCTATACATTGAGGCAGTATATGCTCTAAGCTTGACATAGTAGACTGTGTCTGGTTTCAGTGGTCCATTACAAAAGACTTTGCCCTCACAATCTGTTTCAGAACCAATCGCAAAAATCTTGTAATTCACAACACTGCTAGCGGCTCTAATCTTGACTCGGAAGTTACCATTACATGTTGAACGCTCAATGAAGAAGTCTGAGCAGTTTGAAATCACCTGGAACAGGAAAGATTTTGAAAGTTCAGGTATTTATTAGCAGAAATAAAAAATGATGCTTACATAAGACAGCAGAACTTGCCTGCATATATATATAGTCACTGAAGCATGAAAAATAGGTCACTGTGATCTGCTTATGTAGTCCTTAAGATGGATGCAAATCCATCATTTTTCAAGCATGAATGGCCTAGAAACTACCATCCTTGCCATATACTATCCAGTAAGTTTAAACTTCACCCCACCCCCACACCAACAAAAGACATACAAAACAAAAACAAAGATCAAAAAGGACATAATGAATTAAATACACAGTTAAAATTGTTAATACAGACATGTTTAAGAGTTTAAGAGCTTCTTTGTGTTAACAAGATCATGGCAAAAACCAGGTCAAAGAGGTTTCCCCTCTAGGTGCCTCTATTAACATGCAGGAGGTTTCATATGGCTCATTCTATATCCCCAAGTCCTGAGCAAAGCATAAAAGCAGGCCATAGTGACCTATTTATGGTATGCAGATTAATATGCCTTAGGATGGATGCAAATACCACACTTCATAATTGTAAATGGGACAGTGTCCTAAAAACTGACTTAAGCATAACAAAAGTACTATGAGCAGCTCATACTAACAAATGGGTCTGAATGATCTTTCAACTTTGGTCATGGCAAGTGATCTTCAGCTTAAAATTAATTGAAGAAAAAAATTCTCTTCTTAACACAAAAATAAGGGACAGAACAATAATAAGGGGGAGGAGGAAACAACCAAGGTTCAATATTTACGTAACACTTCAATATCCATCTTTCTTCCTGATTCATTTTGCAAGACGCCTGTTGAAATCAAAATTTAAAAAGATGTTGTCACTAGCTGTATATGCATTAATCGGATCATTGTTTCTCAGCCTAATATGTTTCTTATTTCGATATGAATATTTTCCTGTAATCGGATCATTGTTTCTCAGCCTAATATGTTTCTTATTTTAATATGAATATTTTCCTGTATTACGAACCCCTTTCACAGATCACATTTATTTTCTTTGGATAATACTACTCCAAAAAAAGAGCTTTCACTAACATAAGCTCTTCCACAGTCAACTTTCTTGAATCATTACTCTAATGACTGCATTGCCAGAAGTACCATTCCATAATGCTGAATTTTCATCTCAAATCCATTAATGACATAGTTTACTTGTTCAAATGTAGGTATTTTGATCAAATAAATACCCTTACTTTTTAAAATCATTTTAGATTCTTACTTATTAGATATATCTTAACCTTTAAGTTTTGTAGCACAGGATCACACAGGGCTAAATTGTGATGAGAAATGAAAAGTGCACTCTACTTTTCAATTGTCTGCACCTTAATTTGGCTTGTTTGTCTGCCTTTTCAACATTTAATTTCGAAATACTGGCTAAGTGAGGGGTTGACTGGCATTTAATCTACATTAGATTTTTATATAATGCCATTTTTTGGTTCAAAATCACCCACTGGTATCTCTATTAAAACTTTCACAGCTTCTATAGTCTGATATACTAACTTTAAAAATAAATCGCCTTCATTACTATGATCAGCCAGTATTTGCTGAACTAAATTGTCATCTAAATATGAACAATACTGGGAATTGGCCCTTTTGGGACTTCTAGATAAGACAGCCCGTATTATGAACTCACATTCCTAAAAATTTCCGTTGTTATGGGGCTCAATGTGCCAATGAAATTTAGTTTCACAACCAATTTTGATAAGAGGGACCCCGAGTGGCCGAGTGGTCTAAAGCAGTCTCTGTTACGGATCACTGCCATCTCACCTCTGTGTAGGTTCGACCAATGTGGGTATGTGACAAAGCTTGCCAGTAGCTTCTCATGGGTTGGTGGTTCTCTCCGGGGTTTTTCCTATACCATCAATACTGGCTGCCATGTATAGCCCATCGTGTGCTGAAAAATGGCGTTAAACCTTACAACAACAACATTTTTGATAAACTGAAGAAACCAGATGTGTAAACACTTCCAAAAAATACATGACAAGACAAGAGCTGCAACATTTCTACTATTTCTATAAGCACTTTAAGGGTCGATGGCTGAATTGTATACTTTGCAGAGTACATTTTCATATCCATGACTTAAAATTAATTTGCAGGAGTTCTCATGCATCACTGCTTTCCACGTGCAAGAATTCATACAAATTTTGTATGAATCACATGATCGTGTGCTCTGGGATCATATCTGTTATTACTGTGACATCTGATCTTAAGAACTCAGAATCTGTAAGTTTCTTTATTATGAAGAGATACTAAAGTATGAGCTAAGGTACTAAGTCTAGAATATATGTTACTCCACAAAAGCATTTTCTCAAGACACAATGACCCTGACCTAAGCTATTCACAAAGTCTGATAACTAGATGGTTAGTTATTGTGTAGAAAACATTTGTCTTTTTAAGTCAGTGGCCTCGAATTTGACTCCAAAACTGATAGAGTTCTACCTTACCCCAAGTGAAGACAAAGTTTCATAAATTACTGATGGTGAAGAACATGAGTTATTTTGCCAAACTTTGTCAGCTTCAACCATTGATTTTTTTAAACTCGAAATCAAAGGATCTACCTTTGACCACACAGTCTGGTATGTACAGATCATGGACAGGCTGAGTTAATAAACAGAAACAAAATTGGTAACAGACTGAAGAATGGATGAACAGAATATAATACACTCTGCCCGATGGGGTGTGTAAAAATGTTTACATGGTCACAAAGCTTGAAAAGTAGGTCACAATGACCTACCTTTTAGTATGGTGGTGTTTTCCTCTTCAGGCTAAAAGCATAAATCAGCTATCATGACCTTAGAGGCAATAGTATATCAGATACCGACTTAAACATAAAACACACATATTCGCTGATGCTATTTCCAATGACATCTGAGGCATTGCATAAGCCTTAATATAATACAATATTTTAGCCATGGCAGAACTAAGAGTCCAATTAACAAAATGGGCAAATTATTCTGGCATACAAGTTAGATCAATATTCAGGCAACACAAATGTGAAGCTATCAACTGTAAAAAAAAAAAAAAATTAACAAAATGTAATAAAAGCTATCTCATGATATATTAATCCTACTACAAAGGACCTAATCCTGTGCCCATTTTGATGCAGAGATTATAATAAATAAATACAATTTTCTAACATATTCTTGATTTCATTATTATCAATTTTCTCCTTTATGTTAACTTATAAATTAAAACATGAAGTAATGCAGGACAGCAAAGGAATCCATTAAAAAAACAAAGTACCAGGAATACTGATGCTTTGTAAGGTTGAAGTGATACTGATTTATCTAAGATCATGTGGAAGAAGAACTTCATGGTCCTTTTTATTATCATAAACATATTGCTCTAAATAATCTTGAAAATATATCTAAAACTTTTCTTTTCATTATGTCAAAAGAAAACTTAAATTAACATCTGAAATATTATATAAGGAATTATTAAGGTGATTTCCTCTGAAAAGCATATTCCAAATATCTGCAAGTATTACCATCAGTGGAACAAAATCTAAGGTAGATAACTACTATCAGGTCAAATAATTGACATAAAGCTAGCTGTATCCCTTGGCATAAAACCTACCTGAAAGGCCAGAGGACCTATATTATGTTATTCATTTTAGTACAACCATAAACTTTGTTACTATTATTACTAATACAAAGCATACATGGTAAAAGAGACTGGACACTATACCGGAACCATGATGGACAGAAATGTCTCTAAACCAAACAACCAGATCTTGCCACACTTTCCCCTAATTTAAAAATAATGAGATCGAAGTGCCAACACCTATGCCAGTTCTCACCAATGCACGATTCCCTATTTACTATAACTTTATCCTATACTACAAACAGTTGTGGAACATGGCTAACTTGCAAACTCCATATGATATTTAAGAACTTTATTTAAAATCTAAATACAAAATCTTAAAGAAGGCAGATTAGTGTACAGCCTGAAATGATGTGACTTTATAATGTCATCACAATGATGTCATCTCTTACCTAGGTATAATGTATGAACTCTGAAAGAGAATGGCTGCAAAATGGCATGGCTGAAAGTTCTGTCTCTTATTAATAAGGAAAAAGAAAAATTCCATGTGATCACATGAGTCCTATGAAAGAAAATAATAAAATGAATAAAAAGTACACAAGAATTTTGAAAATCTTTAGCTATTTACAATGTGCTATAAAGAAGTTGCACAGGCTTTCTGTTATAGAAAACCAATGTGACCTCAATAAATCTATCATAATGAAAAACATTCACTGACCAACTACCACCATTTTCTTTGCATATTTGACAAAAGGAATCTATGATCTTCAATCTGTGAAAATCTGAATAATTTTTCAACATGCATTCAGCTATTATTTTATTATATGCAATTAGTTGTTGTTGTTGTTGTTGTTGTTGTAGGGCTTAATGCCATTTTCAGCACACGATAGGCCATACATGGCGGCCAGTATTACTGGTGGAGGAAGAACCCGGGAAAACACAGAAAGAACCACCAACCCATGAGAAGCTACTGGCAAGCTTTCTCACATACCCACATAGGCTGAATCCGAGACTCGAACCTACGTATATGCAATTAGCGATAAGGTTTATCTCCTACTTTTGGTGATAGATATTCAACTAAGAGAAGCACAAGAAAATGTCCACCAACCGATACATGTTTAAGTGATTTGGTTTTCTAACCACTATGTCAAAATATCAATTAGTGAGGAAGTTAAACACTGCAACATATCACCAATGATCATCCTCAGCAATGCTGATGTTGACATTGTGGTCAAGAAAAAGATATAGGAAAACATCCCAAAAGTGGACACTGTCAGGGCCAATATTCTGGCAATTTTATAAAGATGGCCAGCATATACTGAGGCTTGACTTGCATTAGAGTTGCTTCATTGGGACAAAAATAACTGACAAGTCTGCTGCGGCTACCATGCCAAAGATAGGCTTGATTAAAGAAATCTCAATATGCCTATATCTCAAAATCTGCTAAAACAAGTGAAACAAAAACAGATTAGCATCTCGAAAACCAACCTGGAATGTTTTCACATTATGATCCGACTGAGCATCCTTCCATCCCAGCAAAAGATCAGATTTGTAGGTCAGATCTTCTGTGACTATAACAGTGTATGCAAGTATTTCCCCATACTTGTCAGAGAAAGCATTTGTAAAGTTGACAAAAAAGCTTGTGGTCTCAATGGGAGTTACTGTAGGATCAGATACTTTTGGCATTGCTTTGGTTGCTGTCATGCCATCCTTGTATGGAGGACCTGACAACAAAAAAAAAAGAGAATGAGCTAAAACTTTTACTAGTTGTAACGACTCTTCTAACGAAACTTTGTCAGAAATTATTCTTACATGTTTTATTAATAATTTTTTTAAATGTTAATAATTATTAGTACAAATATTAAATAATGTATTCCACTGATATAGCACTGTTCATTATAACATGATTCCAGTTATAAGGCAGGTATAGTCATAGGTTACATTTTATTATATGATATTAAAGTCATACAATGTACTTCATTATAACACAGTCTCACTCCAAGGCAGTATACCCCATGGCTCCCACACACAGCATTACAAGGAGGGATTGATGTACTGCTAATTCTAAAGCAAAGATATTGGCAAACCTTCAAAAGAAAATACCCTGTGCAAAAAAAATTATTACAATTAAGCATGATTTGTACAGTGTGATGGTGATGCTAGCATGTTGAATTTAGTTGAAACTGGTGTCAAATGATGACATAAGTACAATGTATGTGTAATGATGGGCAACATATGATGGGATTCAGGATCATGTCCTTATGGGCAACATATGATGGGATTCAGGATCATGTCCTTATGGGCAACATATGATGGGATTCAGGATCATGCCCTTATGGGCAACATATGATGGGATTCAGGATCATGCCCTGATGGGCAACATATGATGGGATTCAGGATCATGTCCTTATGGTCAGGATGGCTAAAAGTAGGACAAATGTTTAGACTAGTTAAAAGTGACTAAAAAATGTTCAAACAATGTAATTATAAACTTTTGGGATGTTGGCATTGGTTTGAAGGGGATAGATGATGGACTAGTACAAATATTAAATAATTATTGCATATTATAAAACACTTACTATAGGTCCTTAGGGTGATAGTGATGAATTTTTCATCTCCGATATGCACTGTCTTGGCTCGCACCTGTAAGTTAAACAAATTAGTTTAAATTATGTTTAAATACTGTTGACTGACAGTTAACTGTCAGACATAAATGATAAATGCTCTGCACAATACCCATACAGGGTAGAATAAAAATAAACAAAATGATGAAGACATAATTTTCTTTCTTCTTATTTCTCTTTTTAATTTCACTATTAATTTAACTGTTCAATATGCAGATTAACTTCTGATATAATATGAATCATATCGGTTTCAGATAATGATTTATATAAGCAAACAATATGTCTCTCCCTCAATATATCACTTATTATAGCAAATTTTTTCTTGTTCAAGAATCCCATTTTATCATTTAATGCTAATATTACATGTATAATGTATGTTATTTATAAGGCATTCTCAAACTGGCAACTTTCAAATTAAAAACAGTATACTTCAACTAATCAGAGTGGTTAAAACTGAATGATGCTGAAATATAATGACTTCCAGTAGTCAGAAAAACAAAAAAGTGATCAGTAAATTTACTCACATTGAAGGTGTAAGTGTATCCCGCTTTCAGGTTGTTGAAAACTGCCAGCTGTTCTGGAAATGTAATATTCCTTGCTCCAGAGTCATTTACACCACCCTGAAATTGAAATCATCCATAAAAGATATGGTGGTTTCTCACCATAATGTATGTACTCACTTATAAGTCAAGTTCAACCGCAGATCAGGGTCTATGTTGTCTGTTGTACTGGCTACTCCTAACAAACTGCATAGACCTTGATCTGCTGGTGCATTATACAACTGCAGATCTAGGTCTGTGCAGTTTGCAGTTGGACTCAATTTATAAGTCTGTATATAAAGTAGATTTGCAAGTCATTATAGATGTTCAAGGCTTAAAGAAGAAGAAGAAAGTTATCTATTTCCCAATCTTGCTCAAATTTGTGTTAGAAGGATTATTTGAAGTTCACATATATAGGATGTTCGCATTTACAATGATTAGACATAATCAAGAGATTTACTCTAGCAATGAAAGTGTCAATTATGGATGGATGGATGGATGGATGGATGAAAACAGTAAATAATGCAAAAAATAATGAAACTGAAGAACTGTAAATATATAATTAAAACATAATTTAACCAAATTTGCATCACATTTGCATTATTTCTGCATTTAGTTGTGTTCTATTTGCATTTCAGCTATTACCCCATTTTGTTTATGGTCTCAAAACTGCATTCTGATCTTACATTTTTTGCCACCATTGAAATGTTTCTTTTATTATCTATTAACATGAATGAATTTACCCTAAGTCTGTATTTCTGTTTTTCAATAGCAATAAATGGAAAAAAGAACTATTGCTTTTGTATTGTCTTAATATGTGTACTTAAATAAAACAAAAAATTTCAAAAGACAGTTAAATTTACAATAAATAAAATAATTACTGCAATAAATCATAAAATATAGTTGTAAAGACTCTCTAAACAAATTTAATATTGTTTCATTTTGTTATAATAACAATGTTTATGGATACAACTGCTGGAGATGATGATATCATAGCAATGTCGGTTGTTAGAACAATTTCATATCTTCATGTTGTTATAGGATTATTGCCATTTTTCAGCACTAGTGAGGCCAACAACCCATGGGAAGCTGCTGGCAAGCTTTCTCACATACCCACACTGGCCAAGACCAAGACTCGAACCCGTGTGGATGGAGGTGAGATGGCAGTGATCGGTAAAGGTGAGCACTTTAGACAGCTCTGCTAGAAAAGTAACGTTGTGAAAAAATTGTCCATGTAAAGAATAAAGAATTTATCAATGATTGTCACGCAAAAGAGATTTCATCGATGGAAATTTTGTGGTAGCACAAACTACAGGTAGATCTTCACTTCCATTCATGAAATGCATTCATATTTCAGTTTGTGTTTGTTTATTACTCATTATTCCGCATTATTACCTGGTACCCTTTTCCTGGGTCCACATCAGAAGCTAATATGTGTACCAAATTTCATACGGATGTCTTAAACTTTCAGACAGTTTTGACCCGAAACAAAATGAAGGAATGGATGTACAGATAAATGGATGTATAGATAAATGGATGTACAGATAAAAGGATGTACAGATAAATGGATGTACAGATAAATGGATGTGCAGATAAATGGATGTACAGATAAATGAATGTACAGATAAATGGATGTGCAGATAAATGGATGTACAGATAAATGGATGTAGATAAATGGATGTAGATAAATGGATGTACAGATGAATGGATGTACAGATAAATGGATGTGCAGATAAATGGATGTGCAGATAAATGGATGTAGATAAATGGATGTACAGATAAATGGATGTACAGACAAATGGATGTACAGATAAATGGATGTACAGATAAATGGATGTGCAGATAAATGGATGTACAGATAAATGGATGTAGATAAATGGATGTACAGATAAATGGATGTAGATAAATGGATGTACAGATAAATGGATGTAGATAAATGGATGTACAGATAAATGGATGTACAGATAAATGGATGTATAGATAAATGGACAAGAACAATTAAAATACTGAAAATGATTTTTTTTAAATAGTACAAAGGACACACATGGAATGCAAGTCTAATAAATGTAACATGCTTCATAAATGAATCTTAAATGGTTTTGGAATTTATCCTCCAGAAATGAAAGCATTAATGATGGATGTACAAATAACATAAAAATGGATGGTTCAATGAAACTGAATTGAAATACTGCCAAACCCACTTATCTTGACCTCGGTTATCTTGAGAACTCGTGTTTGTCAAGTGTTTTGGTCTGGTCATGAAAAAATCTTTCTTTGTTATGCAAATTTTTCCTCACTTATCTCAACGTCTGTTAAAGTCGATAACCCTGTTATATCAGGCATAAGTTTCAGTCCAAAATAACATTTGGACCTGCTTATTTCTATGAATTGCAACTTTTAATGTCCATTTTGGAGAAATATAATTTTAGTAAGTTACATTTTGCTATTAGCCACAAGACAACACTAACAAAAGAAAATACTGAAAATAATTACAGTTCTACATATTCTGTTATATTGAAATTCTTAAAAAGTGAGTGGGGACAATACAGCAGAATACAGCACATAGAATCTCTGCATAGGGGTGGTCAGGTTTAGATAAGCTCATATTTTTACAATTTCTTCAGGAGGGAAGGTTATTTTATTTACTGAGGAATATTAACACTATGATATGTTCACTGTAAAACATACACTGACTGTCAAATTAAAAGAGAAAATAGATTATATACTGTATCTTTTTTTCAGAAAGTGAACATACATGTACACATACATGAGTAATTTATTAACACTGTTATTTTTGTATTGTCTGCTATGTACAGCTGGAATCTGAATTCTCTCTCAACAGTTACGAAAACAAACACTTGTTACTAAAGTGCAAACAAATAAAGCAATAATTAATCTTACATTTACATTTGCAGCCTGTTTGGAGGCAACATTCCAGTAAACCTAAGAGTAAGAGACAAAAATAAAGGTCAAGGGTGTCTTTAAAATTACGTTACCGGTTTTTATGAACCCTGATATTTTGGAACCCGGTTATGTCAACGATTTATTGACACCCCCAATATTAATTGAAATAACTAGGTTGGACTGTATATGTAATGAACAGAAGGATATGAACAAATGTGCAAGCCCTTATCGTTTACAGGGGTGGGAAGAATGGTGTCATCATCAATGAGTAACTAGGAGCATAATCAAAATGTAATTATGAGTATAATCATATAATTTGGAACATAAACAAACAGTAATTAGGGACATAATCAAATACTTATTAGGAGCATATTCAAACAGTAGCTATGCGTGTAACAACATAGAAATAATCAAACAGTAATAAGACACATAACTGAACAGTACTAAAGCATAATCAGATAGAAATTAGAAGTATAATCAAATAGTAATAAAGAGCATAATCACAGAGAATATAGAAGCATATTCATGCAGTAATTAGTAATGAATCAAATAAATCACTGACCTCTTTTACACCAATGTACGATATCAAGTAGACTGTCAAGATACCATTGAGAAACTGAGGGGGATTCCAATTCAACTGCACAGTGTTGGGGGCTGTTTCCACAGCTACCAGATTTTCAACTGCACTTGGTGCTTTTAAAGAAAGAAAGGATATATATATTAAATGGAGTGAATTATCAATCTTCCTTTTCGCTCAAGAACTTTACCCGACAGACACTGATAACCTTATGAACAAAGAATTTCATCTGCCAGGCTGTCAACTGCTTGATGCGGTAGGAACAAGTTGACCTGTTATGCAAGAGAACTATGTTCAAATCCCACTATAAACTTAATTTTTTTAATTCAGTTTTCTCTCAAGTATGTACTTTCTTGCAATGCATTAGGAAAAAGAATTTTGACACAAATCATATTTTCTGTGTGAAACAAGACACAGAACATGATTGGTAAACATCTAATATTATTTTTTAAGAAATTTGCTACTTTCAAACTCTTAAAACACTTTATCTTGCCAATATACCATAGCTTAAAATAAAATGGAAATTTGTTTCTTCCAAAAGTATAACATACATTTCATCTCGTGGGTGAGAAATACAAGTATTTTCACTTGTGGCATCCCCACTCTTAAAAATATTATTTTTTAAAATCCACTCACTGATATATATCCATTATTCACTAAACAAAGGAAAACAAGCCATGTATGTTGGTGTGAAGCTGCCTAAGGACAGTAATGTTTGCATGCATACTATTTATATTTATTCAGAATAAATGTGCACAATTTATTAATACTCAATTTTGATCAATAATGAGTGATGATGATGACAAACCAAGTGATTTATACAAGTCACAGTTACTTTTGTCTTTCGATATGAAGATGATGTACTTCTCTGTATATATGCTTGTATCCAGTTTAATGTCTGTACAAGCACCAGGGTTCAGAAAAATCATATGTGTGCAAAATCACTAAATGACAAGAAATCTGTCATAGTAACCTACTTTTTATGAATGCACATAGTAAATATCATTAGAGTACAGGCCAAAAAGCTCACCCATAGAAAGCACACATAAATAATTAAGTGTGAAAGGTAGCTCATGGTGACCTGCTTTTTCTATGGTCGAGTAGTATTCTTGGAAGATGCAAACATATATCTTTTTTCATGACTGTACAACCAACAGTGTGCCAGAAACTGACTTATGTCAAGTACATATGTGCATTGTAGCATTAGAATTGGTTAAATTACCTACTAATGCTATAATACTGTGGTACACCATAGGACATATGAAAAGTTGGTCTGAGTGACCTACTTTTTTTGGCTGGTATAGTACTACTTTACACACACAATGCATCTGCCAACCATGATGCCTGGGGTTTAACATAAGCATTCCTGCACTTGGTGCAGATAAGCTTAAAATTCCAAGTTGAGATATTTCATTAATAGTTCAAACATTACTGAATCTTATTTTCAACACCTATCTTTCATTATGGGGATCTTTTCTTTGCAAATGTAGCTAGTTAATCATCTGTAAAAACCTCCCAACTATACTCTGATAGCAGTTCTGACTTGGCTGTATACTATGTAATGGAGCTGATTTAGCAGTACACTGTAATGACACATGATTTAGCAGTACACTGTAATGACATGTATGATTTAGCAGTACACTGTAATGACACATCTGATTTAGTGGTACACTGTAATGACACGTATGATTTAGCAGTACTCTGTAATGACACATCTGATTTAGTGGTACACTGTAATGACACGTATGATTTAGCAGTACTCTGTAATGACACATGATTTAGCAGTACACTGTAATGACACGTATGATTTAGCAGTACTCTGTAATGAAACATGATTTAGCAGTACACTGTAATGACACGTATGATTTAGCAGTACACTGTAATGACACATCTGATTTAGTGGTACACTGTAATGACACGTATGATTTAGCAGTACTCTGTAATGACACATCTGATTTAGCAGTACACTGTAATAACATGTCTGATTTAGCAGTACACTGAAATGACACATCTGATTTATCAGTACACTGAAATGACACATATGATTTAGCAGTACACTGTAATGACACATCTGATTTAGCAGTACACTGTAATAACACATCTGATTTAGCAGTACACTGAAATGACACATCTGATTTAGTGGTACACTGTAATGACACATCTGATTTAGCAGTACACTGTGTGATCTAACATGGCAGTACACTGTGACAGCAGAGCTAGGGTTTCACAGATTGTAGCTGGATGTATGTTACACATGAATTAATATGATATGGATATAATGATATAGATATTTTTGGCAAAAAGTTGCTATGGCTTTTAATACTTCTACATGGATATCTGCAGGATGCAGTGCATATGCCACCTCATGTTATAATATCAAGTTGCCACAATGTCACATATATTCAAGACTGCACTGAAAACAACATGCAAATTTGTTATTTCTAGAATTAATTTTTATTTCATGATGCCTTTCTTTTATGGACAGGTACCAGCAAATACATGGCCTGGCCGGGTTTTAAGATTAAACTTTTATCTTGCAAGGTGGTTCCCCACCCCATGGGGCAGCAATACAATTAAAAAATCTGTTTAAAAAACCATCTTATTGGTTGACAGAAATGATTTTTAGAGAAAGGAGTTGGGAAGGAAACCAGCCAAATTTCTCTACATTTTCATCCTGAGTTCTCTTGGATTCAAGGCAAATGAAATTGAAAACTGTGAAAAGTCCATTGTATCGAAACCTCAAAATCATGAAAAGATAATCTTATCTGGAAAACAATACTGCTAATACACTGACCTTGTGATTAAGGTAATGACGTAGGTATAGTATACATAAAACAGGGAAAAACACAGGCTTAGGAGATCTGCCATCACATAATGTATCAACATGTAAGGATCAAGACCGAATGTCATGCTTATGATATTTTAAAAAAAACAGGATAAGTTCTGGTCTTATATTCTTGAAAATTTGTAGCAAGCCACAAGTCCAAAAACATTATCTTTCCACAACTTTCATCAGGATAAAGTTATATTCACAAAACTCTCTGGACATTTGTATCTTGCTTTTCTCTACAAGAAAACCAAATTTCAAATGTACGGGTATATAACAAGTACCAAATTTAATCTGGCAGTTTTGAAATTGAGACCCAAGCTCAATCAGTTTGGAGATGACAGGGCCTTATTTGGTCTTGTACAATATGACAATATGGGGGCCAGGTATGCTGGTATATTATTCAATAGCAGATCTGGGTTTATGTTGATCACAGTCGAGCGCATGATGTAAACCTGGAAAATGGGGGTAAAGCATAATACACCCCCACACCCCCAGTCTAAACTGCTTACCATCTTCCTGGGTCTTGATATCAACCGTCAGTGTGTTGTATGTTTGTTCTGCTATACTTGACACATTACATGTGTACAACTGATGGGGCTGTAAGTTATCTATACTGACTGTCTGTGTGTCAAAAGATGCTGGGATGGTTATGTTCCGCAAAACATCCATGCTGGCGGTGAAGCAAACAATCCTATATGCATCTAGGTTTCCGGCTGGTCTTGATATCATCAGAGTAATATTAGTCTTTTCTGAAGAAATTTTAACCAAGGGCAAGTTTGGTACTGTAAAAAATACAAACAGTCAATGAAAAAACCCCAATGAAATAAATGCTAAATTATATGGCATGAGCTGGATCATCAAACCATAATCAATCTATTTTTAAACATCAGGATAACCCGGCTGCTGCATAAATGGGTTTCATTTAATGTGACCTTCCCATTATGGTGACAACATCTGTGAAAGATGATTATTAAGACCTAATGTATCGTCTACTGCATATCATGGTACAACATAATCTTTACAGTTAATTTTTTCAGTTAAAATGGATCTGATAACAAAAATCTCCCACAACAAAGAATTGGAATATCGCAGAAAATTGTGTCTCCCTGACCTATTCACATTAACATGATTATCATTAGGAAACAACAACTTCTTCCTCTGAATCCCTCCCAACCTTAAAGACAGAACACAACTTACCATCGACGTATTAATATTGATGAAAGGAAGTAACTCTTACAGATTACCCCCCCATTGCCCCCATTCAGTGGCTACCTGTAACCTAGATGTTTACCAGTTTAAACGTGTGCAAAAATCTAACAAAGGATGCTTGTGTTTGAGGGGAAGTGTGGAAGGGATTGAGAGATTGATAGTAATGTGATCAGGTCAGCATTCTCAGAAAACAATTTACTTTTCCTTTCTATAATACATTACCCAATCACATTAATTAATCATATTATCTAAGAATTTATTTTCTAATTAACTTCATGAATGCTGGTATATTTATTTCAATAAATATCCTCCTTGCCTCTGCTAACTACATATATATAGGAATAGTCTTGATTGTATAGCTTACATGTTGTGACACTTATGAATCTTGGTCGACTGCTTTCATTTCCACTGACAGTTTTTACCTCCACTGTGTAGAGAGTTCCACTTGAAAGGGAGGTAAATGTAACCTGTCTGTTATCATCAGATTTATTCTTCAAAATTATGGTTGTTTCATTTTGCAAGGTGAACAAGAAATAATCAAAAATGTCATCTTCCTGGACTGTGTAGCCAATTATAATGGAGCTATTAGTTACTGCCACTCTGGAAAGCACTGTGGTGATGATTGGTTCTGAAATAAAATTATTTTAACATATGAGTAGTGACAAGAATTTCACCAAATCAGACACGTAGATATCTGGCTTGATGGATTGTCTTCTTTTGTGTTACTTGCCACAGAAAGTTATGAGGAAAGTATATCATACATACTTTAAGACATAAAATACTGAACTAACTCCCTCACTATATTTAACTTTTTTTAAAAAGAATTTTTCGAAAGAATCCACTATGTTATATGAGCAAACGATCTGTATGGTTTACCAATGTTGTCCATTATGCAAATTTCCTGGAGACAGCAACTGTATATATTTATAGGTTGAGTCCAACTACCATTTATACTTGCTGATAAGTTGAGTCAAACTGCACACAAACAAATACCTGATCTATACCTGCAGATCAGGGTCTGTGTTGTCTGTTCTACTGATTACTTTTAACAAATTGCACAGACCCATATTTGCCAGCAAATTATGTGACAGCAGATTTGGGTACGTGCGATTTGCAGATGGACTTGACTTATAAGCAAGTATATATGGTATGTAATGCATTATGCAATGATAGTATATGATAGTATACATGGTACGTAATGCAGTATGCAATGATAGTGTATGATAGTATACATGGTATGTAATGCAGTATACAATGATAGTGTATGATAGTATACATGGTACGTAATGCAGTATGCAATGATAGTGTATGATAGTATACATGGTACGTAATGCAGTATGCAATGATAGTGTATGATAGTATACATGGTACGTAATGCAGTATGCAATGATAGTGTATGATAGTATACATGGTATGTAATGCAGTATGCAATGATAGTGTATGATAGTATACATGGTATGTAATGCAGTATGCAATGATAGTGTATGATAGCATGCATGGTATGTAATGCAGTATGCAATGATAGTGTATGATAGCATGCATGGTATTAATGCAGTATGCAATGATAGTGTATGATAGTATGCATGGCATGTAATGCAGTATGCAATGATAGTGTATGATAGTATGCATGGCATGTAATGCAGTATGCAATGATAGTGTATGATAGTATGCATGGCATGTAATGCAGTATGCAATGATAGTGTATGATAGTATACATGGTATTAATGCAGTATGCAATGACAGTGTATGATAGTATACATGGTACGTAATGCAGTATGCAATGATAGTGTATGATAGTATACATGGTACGTAATGCAGTATGCAATGATAGTGTATGGTAGTATACATGGTATTAATGCAGTATGCAATGATAGTGTATGATAGTATACATGGTATTAATGCAGTATGCAATGATAGTGTATGATAGTATACATGGTACGTAATGCAGTATGCAATGATAGTGTATGATAGTATACATGGTATTAATGCAGTATGCAATGACAGTGTATGATAGTATACATGTTACGTAATGCAGTATGCAATGATAGTGTATGATAGTATACATGGTATTAATGCAGTATGCAATGATAGTGTATGATAATATACATGGTACGTAATGCAGTATGCAATGACAGTGCATGATAGTATACATGGTACGTAATGCAGCATGCAATGACAGTGCATGATAGTATACATGGTACGTAATGCAGTATGCAATGATAGTGTATGATAGTATACATGGTACATAATGCAGCATGCAATGATAGTGTATGATAGTATACATGGTATTAATGCATTATGCAATGATAGTGCATGATAGTATACATGGTACGTAATGCAGTATGCAATGATAGTGTATGATAGTATACATGGTACGTAATGCAGTATGCAATGACAGTGTATGATAGTATACATGGTATTAATGCAGTATGCAATGATAGTGCATGATAGTATACATGGTATGTAATGCAGTATGCAATGATAGTGTATGATAGTATACATGGTATTAAAGCAGTATGCAATGATAGTGTATGATAGCATACATGGTACGTAATGCAGTATGCAATGACAGTGCATGATAGTATACATGGTACGTAATGCAGTATGCAATGACAGTGCATGATAGTATACATGGTACGTAATGCAGTATGCAATGATAGTGTATGATAGTATACATGGTATTAATGCAGTATGCAATGATAGTGTATGATAGTATACATGGTATTAATGCAGTATGCAATGATAGTGTATGATAGTATACATGGTACATAATGCTGTATGAAATGATAGTGTATGATAGTATACATGGTATTAATGCAGTATGCAATGATAGTGTATGATAGTATACATGGTACGTAATGCAGTATGCAATGACAGTGCATGATAGTATACATGGTACATAATGCAGTATGCAATGACAGTGCATGATAGTATACATGGTACGTAATGCAGTATGCAATGATAGTGTATGATAGTATACATGGTACATAATGCAGAATGCAATGATAGTGTATGATAGTATACATGGTATTAATGCATTATGCAATGATAGTGCATGATAGTATACATGGTACATAATGCAGTATACAATGATAGTGTATGATAGTATACATGGTATTAATGCATTATGCAATGATAGTGCATGATAGTATACATGGTACGTAATGCAGTATGCAATGATAGTGTATGATAGTATACATAGTATTAATGCAGTATGCAATGATAGTGTATGATAGTATACATGGTACATAATGCAGTATGCAATGATAGTGTATGATAGTATACATGGTATTAATGCATTATGCAATGATAGTGCATGATAGTATACATGGTACGTAATGCATTATGCAATGATAGTGTATGATAGTATACATGGTACGTAATGCAGTATGCAATGATAGTGTATGATAGTATACATGGTACGTAATGCAGTATGCAATGATAGTGCATGATAGCATACATGGTACGTAATGCAGTATGCAATGATAGTGCATGATAGTATACATGGTACGTAATGCAGTATGCAATGATAGTGCATGATAGTATACAAGGTACGTAATGCAGTATGCAATGATAGTGCATGATAGTACACATGGTACGTAATGCAGTATGCAATGATAGTGTATGATAGTATACATGGTACGTAATGCAGTATGCAATGATAGTGTATGATAGTATACATGGTACGTAATGCAGTATGCAATGATAGTGTATGACAGTATACATGGTATTAATGCAGTATGCAATGACAGTGTATGATAGTATACATGGTACATAATGCAGTATGCAATGATAGTGTATGATAGTATACATGGTACATAATGCAGTATGCAATGATAGTGTATGATAGTATACATGGTATGTAATGCAGTATGCAATGATAGTGTATGATAGTATACATGGTACGTAATGCAGTATGCAATGATAGTGTATGATAGTATACAGATGTCATGATGTGATAAAGAATGAGGACAAGTTTATAATAACAGATACGACACAAAAAGGGTTTGACATGCTATACAGTTTTTGAATGACATCAAACAATAAAGTATTTGCCCCCCAAAAAGCGATTTTCATTCCAGCAAAAGTAAATTGTATTTGTTTGATTACTTAAAGGATCTTAAGAACAATGCATATTAAGTAAGACCTCCAATTCATTTTTGGGGCAAAATTCAGGGTGGTACAGCTGCAAACCAGATGAGTAGGACACCAATTTGAAACTAATCAATGAAGATTTATTAATGTAAATGATTGCATCTTTTCTTTTGAAATTTTTTTCTTCACAAATTTGGTTACTGAGCAAATTAACATATGAAAATTCTAAACACGTTATAAAACTCGTTTACATTTGTAACATACTTATTGCATATCACATATATATTGCACATATATATTGCATATATATATATATATATATATATATATATATATATATATATATATATATATATATATATATTGTATATCACATATATGTTGCATATCACATATACATTGCATATCACATGTATATTGCATATTATATCACATATTTATTGTCAAATACTGGAAATAAGTTTATGTCCTAACCTGAACTGGTGAAAATTTGTTAAATATTATTATTATTATTATTATTGTTGATGTTGTTGTTGTTAAGTCCTTCAACTGCCTTACTAAAGCCATAGTGATTAAGGAATAGGATAAATCTATATCCCAAAGTTGGACCGCTCTTGTGGCCTAGTGGTTAGAGTGTCTGCTTCGGATGTGGGATGTTGCAGGTTTGAACCCAGGCTATGTCATACCAAAGACTTATAAAAATGGTACTAACAGCTGCCTTACTAGGCACTTAGCATTAAGATGTTAATGTAAGGACTGGTTGGCCTGATGTCAGTATAATGTGACTGGGTGGGACATCATGCTACATGTCTGCAGCATGATGCCCCAGTGCTAGACATCACTAAAAACTGCCACACTGCAGACACTGTAGTGATATGACTTAAAAATTGTTAAAGCTACATTAAAAGTCCAAATCACATACATACACATGTCCCAAAATCACTAGTATTTGTTAAGATCAAAGATTCTAAACAAAAACTTTGTCTTGCCTATGAACCAGACTAACAGTGTATTTGAATTTCAACGAACATGCAAATAGAATCTGATTGCTACAACCAGTACAGCTATCATCCAAGTCTTTGGAATCTACTACAGTAAGCAAAAGAAATTACATATCATATGAGAACATCACTGCATTAGTAATTTTGACAAAAAAACATTTAATTTTACTTACTGGTGTTGGCTTCCAATACAACTGCATCAGAATATTTTTCAGAAACAATGCTCTGTATTGAAAAGGCATATTTCTGCCCTGGGACAAGCTTTTCAATTGTAATACCAATATGAGTCAAGTTCAGTCTGGGTATACTAAAGTTCCGTATTTCTCTTTGTGTGTCAATATATCTCACAAGCCATTTTTCAACATAGGTGGCACTACTCATGTACTGCCATTGTAAGATGATGCTACTGATGGTTGTGTTGCTCAAAAGAACGTGAGCTCCATTCGGTGGCAATGGCTCTGCAAGGATATTGAAAAGAAAATGAAAATGACACAGAGCTCAAGACAAGAATTTACAGTCTTTCAAGTATTTTACTCATTTTTTAGGGTTAATTCCTTTATTCTGGAATACTTTGGTAGAAAATAAGTTTGTTTCTTACACGCTATTTCAGCCTGGGTAAACAATTCAGGAATCTTAAAAACAGTACAGGATAATAATTTTATACATTGCCAGCACTAGCAACAGTAGAGTGGATACTTGTTATTAACAAATCCTATTTCTGAAATCCACTATACTATACTATAAACAAGAGATCCAAGTGGAACTGGCAATGTTCACCTGAACAGTGGACCATTTCATTAAGCTTGCTTATTTTGAATAAACATACTATGTAAGTCATCTCCCATACATTATATCTTCTTCATTTCACCAATTTTAATACATCTGCATAACAATTCTTTCTATAGATAAAGGCATAATTAATATATACAGTCTTTTGCTTATAAATGAAGACATCCATGATCTTGAAGATAATAAACCCATGAGATCAATAACATGGCTTTAAGAGTCTTTGTTGTTGTATTGGGTTTAATGCCATTTCTCAGTGCATGACAGGCTATACATGGTGGCCAGTATAACTGGTGGAGGAAGTACCCATGAAAACAATGGTAAGAACCACCAACCCACAGGAAGCTACAAGCAAGCTTTTTCACATACCTGCATTGGCTGAACCCAAGACTCAAACCCATGTGGACAGAGTTTGGATGGTAGTGATTGGTAAAGGCAAGCACCTTACTCCAGGCTTCAGAAGTAGTAATACTCACTAGAGGCTTATATTCAAGTTGTGTCAAAATCAGATCAGAAATCTTGCTTTCCAAGGTAAAACCAGCTCAGCCCATCAGATGCAAGATCATCTCATAACTAGATTTGGATCTTACTCGTTACTGAACTCATATGAGATATTAATGATATCATCATATATTTAAAGCTTGATTAAGATCTGACCAGAACTACAGTCAACAGAATAGAAACAAGCTCAGCCAATCAGCTGAATGTATCTATCTTGCTCATTATCAAACTTACTTGAGAACCTAATAATATAAGCACATATTCCATGCTGATCAAACTCAGGGGACAAATATCGAGCCTAAAGTGGCAAGAAGTTTGCCAGTTACTAGCAAGATCACCTCATTAATATTCATGAATATCACTCATTACTGACCAATTTAGATTTTCATGTTATAAATCTATATTCCAGGTTTGACTGAAATCAACATATCAGCCATAGGGACTCCAGCATAGTAAGAAGTAAATGTTGACAGACAAGCAAGGAAAGACACTATTGGGGCCGTACTTTAAGCTCTTTTTACTTCAGGTGTGGTCACATCTCTGAGTCTATGAGGATTTATTTATTTATTTATCTCGTCATCATGTTAAATACAAATTGCATAACCAGGTGCCCCTTCTCTAAAGGTGTGCTAACAAGAGATCTCTGTATTGATCATAGTTCCATAAAATAAACGTACAGTTATACCATAGTCATATCTCAGAGTCTATGAGATTTTAGTGTTGAATAGAAAAGACAGTACACCCAGGTCCACCGTCTATAATGAAATGCATTCTTTTCAAAACTTGTTATTCCATTGTTGAAAAGCAAATATACATTGTTAATTTTAAGCATGCTCTACTCCCCGAAAAGAATTTTCAAATATTAAAGATAAAAACATTGCTTCCTTACAGCTGCTGAGTGTTGAACCCATTTCTGATATTCTTCAGTGAAAACAATATTTTCAAACTGACTGCTGTGGTGGACATGTTTTATGTCAGATTGACAGCATTTTCATTCAGGACCAAGTGGACATCATTACCATATTTACTTGCTTATAAGTTGAGTCCAGCTGCAAACAACAAAGATCCTGATCTGCTGATGCATAATGCAATGGCAGATCAGGGTCTATGTCATTTTGTTCTACTGATTAGTCCTAACAAAATGAACAGACCCCGATCTGCCAGTTTTTTATGCAATGGCCAATCTAGGTCTGTGCTGTGTGCAGTCGAACCAGTCTTATAAGCATGTATATATGGCATAAGTCTTCTGATGTATAGTTTTGGTGAAAACCACATCAATGTGACCATCCAAACAGTCTGTAGAATTCTTAATATTTAGCAAGGTTGGATTTAACAAGGTTGGATAGTAACATTCACCACAAAGACGAGCTGGAGATGTTGAAAATTACTATTTACACCATATTACCAGTGTGAATTGCCAAATAAATTAGCCAAAGTTTATCACCATACATTTTCATTAATTTCGTTATCTTTACATCAAAAAGGGGAGGATATGCTTTATTATTTTGTACCAAGATCACATGTTTAAAAAAAATGTGTAGGGACTGATCCACTTAGCTTCAACAAAAGATATCAATATGGAACAGACTAAGGGGTAACCAGTATATCTGACCAATCAGATAGCATGAGTGCTTGAATTAACTAAACAAATATGTTTAGGGAAGGAACTAAATGATCCAATAAGCAATTTTACCTTGACTGACAGAAGAGTGCAGTAACCTCTGAAAATTCTGTTAAGAACCCAATCAATTTAACAAATCGGTTCAATTATGACTCGATTACATATTTTTCTTTCTCTTCAAGCTCGATTAATATTTTTAAAATTTTACAGCGCTTTTCCCAGTTGTGAACAAACCTATTCTTTCTCCTGACCTTTCCAGATTTCCCATAGCATGACCAAAGGATGAATACAAGTGTAAAGTTTCATGGAATTTCTCAAAGTGCAAACAAATAGGCAGACAATGGACAACTGACCATCTCTTAAACTCTAATGGTCTAAGACTTGCAGAGCTTTAAATAAAAAGAGCAGATACTTTACCTGTGTACAGGTAGATGACTTGTGGAAGACTCGTGACCATTTCATTCACTGCATACACATGAAACTCAAATCTCTCTCCAGGAAACAAGTTCTGTATCCTTATTTGGGACTCCAATGTAGAGTTCTCTATAAATGGAGCATTGGGGTCTTGTAGAGTGCCACGATATCGGACCAAGTAGTGGTCCTGGTGGCTCTCCGAGGGAATATCCCAGTCCAAGGTAACCGTGTACTTTTCTGCTACTGAAACGGACAAATTCACCACTGATTTGGGCACTGAAATGATAAAAATGCCCTTGGATCAATTTAATTTTGAAAAATCAATCATTCAAACAAGTGACTTAGATCACAGAGACCTATATTTGGCATAGTTGACTTACTTTCCTCAAGATACATCTGAGAGTAATTTTCATGAATGCTGATAAAATAGTGTCCAATAATTACTGCAGATGTATGATACAAAAATCCTGAAAGTACATGTTGTTACATCTCAATATTTCGGCCTTAATTTTACCTATTTTTATGGAAATTTGTGTGTTGTTACACCTAAATATATTGGCCCATATTTCACTTAATTTATGGAAATCAGAATGTTGTTGCATCTCAGGAGAAGAGTAACTCAACCATATCAAATGATCACTATAATCCAATTTTCATACTTAAATGACTTCTCAGCTATTTGTTAATTAATACTCAGCATCTTGGATCATGAAAATTAACATGTAAATGCATCCTAATGTGTGCAACACAAACATAATAAAACTAGGTCGCTATAACCTAATTTTTATGCATCAATGCTTTTGCATTTTAACCATTAGTTATCCCATTAATATCTCCTGCCCTGTTTTATCAGCACTTCTGTTAATAAGTACTATATGTGGATACATTGCAAGCTGAGTACCCCAACTATAAAGTTTCTGGTAGGTCACTGTGAACTAATGAATGAACAAATGAACTCACAAACATGCACATGAATGAATAATGAACATGCAAACTCATACCCTTTTCAACTTCATTTAGGTTCAGGGATATAGCATTGGCTTAATATACCAACTCTAAAAAGGTGAGAACATTTTATATATTTAAAACAGTGTGGCTGATGTCTAATGTGGTGAGAACATCTTGGGCTTCTTACATTTTAAAAAACTTGTGTTTCTTATGGTAGAAGTCAATAAACTTGACAAGAATGTGTTCCACTGTCAGTGGACACTTGTAAAATATGCACAAGTCAGGAATGCATGTCCTATATGCAACTATGTCTGTCCTTTTATTATCTTTAATACCAATATGACAAGACAGGCAACTGTATACAACACTTTCCTGAATGAACAAGCAAATCATGCTTCTGTAATATTCTGGTATATAAATGGGTTCTCAAAATTTAAGGTTTACCAGCTATCCAGCAACAACAGGATCTTAAATAATATTTCATGACTAAAACAATTTAAGAACTGACCACAAATTCTCTGAGTCTGGCAATCACATAGAAATTTGGGAGGGTCGGAAAAAATAAATTAACCAGCAGCCCAGGAAAGGAAGACAAATGTGCAAATAATTATTATTATAAACCGCACATACACTTTCCTAGACAACAATGGAACAATAGTTGCTCAAAGGGACTGATGCCTTACTGAACCAAAAATATTTTCCAGGAATTCAAGACCCTTTCTTCCTTTCAACTGCTGAATGTTGAAACCATCTCTGATATTCTTCAGCAATAACAAGATTTTCAAATTAGCTGCTGTGGCTGACATACTGGATGTTAGACTGGCACCATTTCATTTTGAACCAATACGTCAACATATGAAACCCATTTGCAGACACAATTTGTGTCCCGTTGACCAAGTAGGACTTGAACCACAGTAAGGCTGTATCATGAATGCCAAATACATGCTGGAGATGGTGAAGTAATATATCATGGTCTATTGTGTCAAATGCAGCAGACAAATCAAGGAGGGTGAGGACTGTAATCTTTCCGCTATCCAACGCAGAGAGAATGTCAATAACTACTTTTAGAAGAGTAGTTTCAGTACTTTGGCAAGGGCGATATGCAGATTGTACATTGCTAAAAAGACGTCTGAATTCAGATGAGATACAAGCTGGGATAGAACAACCTTTTCTAAGATATTTTTATACGAATGGGAGATTAGAAACTGGGCGGTAATTCTTTAAATCATTATGGTCTAGTGTTGGTTTCTTCAGCAGAGGCTTTACAATGGCAGTTTTGAAAAATGATGGGAATTCCCCGGATGAGAGAGAGGTATTAATAACATCAGTTAGTGAAGGCAATACTGGATCTAAACACTCAAGCAGCAGTGATGTTGGAATTGGATCAAGTTCACATGACTTTGGTGCACTTTTCATCATGATTGTACATACGAAATCCATAGAGACAGGTTCAAATGCTGCTAATGGTTGCCGCTCAAATTCTGTATCCCAACTGTATGGTGACAACCAGTCAACTGAAATTGTGGTGTCAAGCTTATCTCTAATGGTTTGTACTTTGTCACGGAAGAAATTTGCAAACATGTCCGGAAGGTCGACTGGAGAGAAGGTAGATGGAAGTGGTGTAGATTTGTTCCTTGACATTAGATTGTTAGTAATCTCAAAGAGCTCTTTGCAGCTGGAACTTTCCATGATCTTAGTAGTGTAGTGGGCTGATTTCGCTGCATGGACTATATTTGCAACATTCTTCTTAGCGGCTTCATAGATTTGCTTATGAACAGTGAGTCTGTTGGAAAGCCAAAGCCTCTCAGCTTTACGGCTGTCTCTTTTAGCAGTGCGAAGCTGGTCCCAAATACTGCTATACCATGAAGAACACTTCTGAATTGATACTCTGCACTTGGTAGCTGGGGCTTGTTCGTCAAGCAATGAACGCAGACAGCTATCGAGTTGTTCTGCGGTAGGAGGTAAGCAAGTTGTTAGGTTTGCTTGGATGTCATGCATTAGTTTGGTTCTATTTATCATACGGAAGTTTCTCTTAGAAGCAGATAAAGGTGGAGGGTTAGGGACTGATCCGTCAAGATGGCATATAATGCAGAGGTGATCTGACGCAAGGTCATGGGATACCAGGGAGGACCGTAGAATGTTATCATCAGGTCTTTGAAGAATCCAGTCTAAAATGTGACCATGTTTATGGGTGGGTTGGTTAACTGACTGTTTGAGGTTGAAAACATTAATGGAATCTGTGAGTTTTGATGTGTTTGGGTTTCTGGGACAGTCAATGTGAAAGGTGAAATCTCCAAGAATAATCAGGTTGCCACCTATTGAATTTCCATCCTCCAGGAGATTCGGCAACTGCTCCAAAAAGAGAGATTCAGCCAGCTTGTTTTTTCTACTAGGAGGAGGGCAGTATAGGCAGAAAAAAATGGACTGACCTTTGCTCCAGTGTGAGTGTGGTTTGGACTAGTTCAAACGATGTGTGGTCAAAATTGAATGTTGTGGTGTGGTTAAGGTGTTTGATCATGGAGTTCTTTGTGATGACAGCAATCCCACCTCCGCAAGAGTTATGGGGGAACGACTTGATGGAGTAACCAGTGTGTGTTTGATCTGCACACTTGGGCTCATTGCCTGATGTTTTTAGCCATAATTCTATTTAAAACCTTGATCTCTCCATCATCTTAACTGAATCTCTATCCTGGATAGGTTAAATATTTAAGTTTTTTATGCATAACTACAGGATGTCATTTTTTTGTCCAGATGCAAGCATTATTGAAGCAATACAAAGTGATCCTAAAATTAACAGTAACCACATTTTGTTGACCAGTAGACAGACAGTAATATTAACTTACTTGTGGTGCCCTTTGTTGTACGTTCTTCACTAACGGAGTTTCCCATGGAGACATTCTGGACAGCAATAACTGTGACCTTGTATGTTCCCCCTGGATACAGGGAAGAAACTGTTGTGTTATATGTCAGCTGACTTGGGATGAATTTTACATGTGGCAGCTTCGTCACCCATCCCATGGGTAGAGACTGATATGATACCTGTAAAAGGATACAAACAACTGAACATAACAGTTCTACATTTTAAAAAATTATCTTATCTAATTTTAAATGTTTTCCCATTCATTTTGTTGAATTTGTGATAATGAACTTTTCCTGATGGATCAATGGGATCATAAATGTTCCATATACTTTTGTGGAATGTCTGATGATCTCTTTCATAAAGCTCTCCTGTACTGTATACAACAGCATCCAGTAGACTGTTGTATGGTGAGATGCCTTATTATGAAGTACATGCTGCATGTAATTTTACTGTATTATAATGAAGGGTAATATTATACTGTTGTTGTTGTTGTGGGGTTCAACACCATTTTTCAGCACAAGATAGGCTATACATGGCAGCCAGTATTAATGGTGGAGGAAGAACCCGGGAAAACCCCGGAAAGAACCACCGACCCACAAGAAGCTACTGGCAAGCTTTCTCACATACCAACATTGGCCGAATCCAAGAATTGAACCCGCGCAGACAGAGGTGAGATGGCAATGATCCGTAACAGAAAGCGCTTTAGAAAACTTGGCCACTCGGGGCCCCTGGGTAATATTATATAGTGTCATAACACATAAACAACTGTAATAAAATAAATACCAATGACTCTGACCTTGAAGCTATGACAACAAATGTGGAATGCAACAGATCTTCTGGTGACAATATATGATTTGCAAGTTTCATTCATTTATCTCAAATGCTTGATAAAATTACTGAGCTGAAAATGCTACTGAAAACTGAAAAATTAGCCTATGATCTTGACTTCGACCCCTACTGTAAAATATACTCAGTTTCATCCATCAATCCCAAATGGCTCTAACAGAGATATTTTAAAGGAAAGTATGAAAGAAGATTTATAATGCTGACCCATGATTCTTACGTTGAACTAGGACCCAAATGTAGAATGCACACTCCTGCTAATGACGATGTTCATGGTTCTTAAGGCCATAGATAGCACTTTTCAAGCAGTTTTCAATGTCCTTTGAAAATTACTAAGGTCAGTTGTTTTCATATAGAAACTTAACTTTCTCCATGTTTTCTCTGCTTATCACAGCATAAATAGGTACAACAGTAGATGGAACATAACTAATACTAAGCTAAATGTTCTTCAAGTTTAATTTGCTTTCAGACTAAACAAATCGGTTTTTGTGCACCATACATGAAACGGTAATGCCACTGTGTGTGTGTGTGTGTATGTGATATCGATTTTTAACATAGCTTTTAAAACAAATCAGTCATATCACTATGATGTCTGCAGTTTATAGTGATGTCTAGCACTGGGGCATCATGTCACAGACATTTAACATGATGTCCCACCCAATCACATTATCCTGACACCAGACTGACCAGTCCTAACACTAACCTCTTAATGCTGAGTGACTAGTGAAGCGTCTGTTAGTACCATTTTTTTTATAAGTCATTGGCATGACTTGGCTGGGGTTCAAACCTGCAACCTCCTGCAGTTGCTCTAATGTCTAGGCCACTGGCCACTACTGTGAAGAAATGCTATACTATTTGGTTGCTAAAGGTATCATGTGTCATCTGAGTCACACAGTTTTATCCCATTTTTTTAAATTTATTCTTTAATTTCTAAAATTACAAAATTAGCAAAAGTTCTTGATTTAATAAGTGATATATTTTATTCTGCTTTACTGTTGTATTGTATGAAGCTATGCTTAAGACTTTTTGGGCACAATTCAGGGTGATTTTCAAATAAATTCAAAAATAATACACAACTTCATAATAAAACCAAACTGCTTTAAAGTTAAAGAGGAATATGAAGTTTAATGTTGTTTTTTGGGGTTTAATGCCATTTCTCAACACAAGATACGCTATACGTGCCATCCAGTATAACTGGTGGAGGAAGAACCCAGGAAAACCCTAGTAAAAACCTGACATATGGGAGGCTACTGACAGCTTTTTCACATACCAACATTGGTTGAGTCTGAGACTTGAATCCACGCAGACACAGGTGAGATGGCAGTAATTGGTAAAGGTGAGCACTTTTGACCACTCAGCCACCCAGGGTCCCAAATAGAAAGTTTGAGGAAATAATTAAAATAGTGAGCCTTGAACTTTTATCTTGAAGATAGGATGCAACTCACCTTAAGGATTATGCATAAACATACCAAGTTTCCAACATAATCTCAAATGGTTTACAAAGTTCTACAGTGGAATGGAAAGAGTGATGAAAAATGTAAAACACTCAATTAAGACTTTGACCTTGAGGAGTGGACCCCCAATGTGGTATCCAACGCACATTTTAATGATAATGTACCACAAATTTCATTCTTTATTGAGAAAAAAAAATGTCAAAGTTGCAGAGCAGAAAGTGCAGTGAAAACAAAAATATTGATTTTGAGCTTGACCCTATAGATAGGACCTCCATTGTAGTATGTGATGCAATCTTCAAATGATTTTCATTTCTTAATCTCAAATGGCATAAAAGTTATAAAACTAAATGGAACATATAACAGAAAACTTGAATTATTGAGCCATGGCCTTGCGTGAAGATTGGAACCCAATTTGGTTTGTACCTTCTAATGATATACATGTATGAATAAAACAAGTTTTGTCCCTTAATCACAAACAGCTTTAAAGTTATTGAGTGAAATATAATTGATAGATGGAACCCATATTTACACAAAAAGGCAGATTTGTTGATGTAAGCATCTTTTACATGGTGACCACAACATGTACCAAGTTATGGTAGTTATGGTAGTTTACTGAATCTCAGATTACAGCATTCACAAGATTCTGTCGTACACAGCAATCAGCTACAAGACAAAAAAGGAAAACTAAAACCAATTGCAATAACAGTGATATGTTGAGAGATGCATTTTCAGATGATAAACATATGATGTCACTTTTAAACCATACAAATAATCTTTGGAGGTGTTAATTCCATATGGAATATTAAGTTTATAAAACAAAAAAAAGTAAAACTTACAACAAAGTTATCCTGGTCACTTGTCTCATTCACTACCCAGCTGACTAGAAGGTCGTTAGAAGTCAAAGCTGTAACTGTGAGATTCTGTACTGCTTGGGGTGCTGCAAGCAAACAAGCAAATTCTGTACATTTTTGTCCCTGAATAACCACAATAAAGTCCCAAATGTTTAAAATAACAATATCTATGTAGACAGACAAGAAAAGTTACCAGGTTGCACTGCCCTAACTCAAAGGCACTAGAAAAAAAAGTTCATAGAGTGAGTAGAAGAAAAAAAACAACAGTTTTTATCATAGTCATTGATCTTTAAGACAAAATCTTAACCAATGACACAAGAGATTCTATCAAACTGAAATGAGTAAGTCTACCATGGTTCATCACTTGACCTCAAACAGTTTTTAGGATATAAAGCAGAAATCAAATACACATTAAATTCTCACCTGCATCCCTAACATTGAGGATATATTGTCTAGTATATACAAGTATATCAAGCTTTATCAATTTATTTTAAACAGCTCTTGAGTTAGAAAGTAGCATGACAAATGTGCATCACACCAACCATTCCTAACACTAACCTCTTAATGCTGAGCACCAAGTGAGGAAGTACCATCTTAATAAGTCTTTGACATGACTCAGCTGGGGTTCAAACCATGACCTCCCACATCCATGGCAGATGCTCTAACCACTTAGGCCACCAGAGCGGTTGTATAAGATTGAAAATATCAGCCCTTAATCTCATAATGCTTCAAAGTTATGGAGTGCAAGGGAGTTCCAATGAAAATATTTAACGCTGGACCTCAAACAGCCCAACCATTATAGTGCTGAATGAAAAATGTGATTGAAAACTTAGAATACTGAGACATTACTTTGACCTTAATGACAAGATCCCCAATGTGGTAGGTGACCCACCTTCTACTGATGATGTGTAAGTATACTACGATTCAACCCTCAGTCTAAAATAGCTTTAAAGTTATAATGGAAATGTAAGGGTGATGGAAAACTTAAAAGAATGAGTCATGACCTTGAAGGCAGAACCCCAACAGTAGTATGCAACACACTTTCTAATGATGCTGTACAAGCACATCAAGTTTCATTCCTTAATCACTAACGTTTAAAATTATAGAATGGAAACAAAAGTGTGATGGACTCGGATGAAATACAGATACTCCATCCAACCCTGACAAGTCCATTCAACCCTGACAAGTCCATCCAACCCTGACAAGTCCATCCAACCCTGACAAGTCCATCTCAGTAAAGCAGCTGATTTTTTTCCCATAAGATTGACCAGTTTTCAGTAAGGTGTAACAAAGTATCAATAACTGCTATTATAAAGCTGGAAAACGTAATTAAAAGTTTGACGCATTGACGATAAACATAATGTTCAAGAGAAAAGTTTGTAAAGTACACACAGACTTTATTTAAAACGAATATAGTTGCACAAACTTTAATTCCAATCCCTAAGCAACTCAACGGCTTGTTGCTGGAAATTCTTTTTCCATTTCACACGATGATGGCAATCGTATCTCCCGCCATCAGACATACTCAAATTGGTATGTGATGTCCAATAAACGATACTGTGTCCTTTCCAGCTTTTATTCACAAGAATCTGAATATTCCTTTTTATTCTTCTGTGTTGATTATTAACACTTTTCTAGAAGCTTATTTTCCCTTTGGTCTTAAACATGCATTATAATGAAGGCATGCTGTACTGTATTTTCCATTAAAATGCTCTATGAAAGAATAAAGTTTGACAACATTGTCCTGTGAGAGATGCGATGGTGTAAACCTCACTAAATAAAGTCTGACAACACTGACCTGTGAGCGATGCGATGGTGAAAACGACACTAAATAATGTTTGACAACACTGACCTGTGAGAGATGCGATGGTGTAAACCTCACTAAATAATGTTTGACAACACTGACCTGTGAGAGATGCAATGGTGTAAACCTCACTAAATAATGTTTGACAACACTGACCTGTGAGCGATGCGATGGTGAAAACGACACTAAATAATGTTTGACAACACTGACCTGTGAGAGATGCGATGGTGAAAACGACACTAAATAAAGTTTGACAACACTGATCTGTGAGAGATGCGATGGTGTAAACCTCACTAAATAATGCTTGACAACACTGACCTGTGAGAGATGCAATTGTGTAAACCTCACTAAATAATGTTTGACAACACTGACCTGTGAGAGATGCGATGGTGTAAACCTCACTAGATAAAGTTTGACAACACTGACCTGTGAGAGATGCGATGGTGAAAACCTCACTAAATAATGTTTGACAACACTGACCTGTGAGAGATGCAATGGTGAAAACCTCACTAAATAATGTTTGACAACACTGACCTGTGAGAGATGCGATGGTGAAAACGACACTAAATAATGTTTGACAACACTGACCTGTGAGAGATGCGATGGTGAAAACGACACTAAATAAAGTTTGACAACACTGACCTGTGAGAGATGTGATGGTGTAAACCTCACTAAATAATGTTTGACAACACTGACCTGTGAGAGATGCAATGGTGTAAACCTCACTAAATAATGTTTGACAACACTGACCTGTGAGAGATGCGATGGTGTAAACCTCACTAAATAAAGTTTGACAACACTGACCTGTGAGAGATGCGATGGTGAAAACCTCACTAAATAATGTTTGACAACACTGACCTGTGAGAGATGCGATGGTGAAAACCTCACTAAATAACGTTTGACAACACTGACCTGTGAGAGATGCGATGGTGAAAACGACGCTAAATAATGTTTGACAACACTGACCTGTGAGAGATGCGATGGTGAAAACCTCACTAAATAATGTTTGACAACACTGACCTGTGAGAGATGCGATGGTGAAAACGACACTAAATAATGTTTGACAACACTGACCTGTGAGAGATGCGATGGTGTAAACCTCACTAAATAATGTTTGACAACATTGACCTGTGAGAGATGCGATGGTGAAAACCTCACTAAATAATGTTTGACAACACTGACCTGTGAGAGATGCGATGGTGAAAACCTCACTAAATAATGTTTGACAACACTGACCTGTGAGAGATGCGATGGTGTAAACCTCACTAAATAAAGTTTGACAACACTGACCTGTGAGAGATGCAATGGTGTAAACCTCACTAAATAATGTTTGACAACACTGACCTGTGAGAGATGCGATGGTGAAAACCTCACTAAATAATGTTTGACAACACTGACCTGTGAGAGATGCGATGGTGAAAACCTCACTAAATAATGTTTGACAACACTGACCTGTGAGAGATGTGATGGTGTAAACCTCACTAAATAAAGTTTGACAACACTGACCTGTGAGAGATGTGATGGTGTAAACCTCACTAAATAAAGTTTGACAACACTGACCTGTGAGAGATGTGATGGTGAAAACGACACTAAATAATGTTTGACAACACTGACCTGTGAGAGATGTGATGGTGAAAACGACACTAAATAAAGTTTGACAACACTGACCTGTGAGAGATGCGATGGTGTAAACCTCACTAAATAAAGTTTGACAACACTGACCTGTGAGAGATGCGATGGTGAAAACCTCACTAAATAATGTTTGACAACACTGACCTGTGAGAGATGTGATGGTGTAAACCTCACTAAATAAGTTTGACAACACTGACCTGTGAGAGATGTGATGGTGTAAACCTCACTAAATAAAGTTTGACAACACTGACCTGTGAGAGATGCGATGGTGTAAACCTCACTAAATAATGTTTGACAACACTGACCTGTGAGAGATGTGATGGTGTAAACCTCACTAAATAAAGTTTGACAACACTGACCTGTGAGAGATGCGATGGTGTAAACCTCACTAAATAAAGTTTGACAACACTGACCTGTGAGAGATGCGATGGTGTAAACCTCACTAAAGGTTCCAGACTTGATACTAATTATGGATATCATGTATAACTTGCCGGGTTTTAACTGTTGAAAAGTGTATGTCAAGCTTTGAATGGTCCTGAAAAAAAAGATAACAAAATTCCATATTTAATTGTACGTATATATAATGCTAACTGTACCATTAGACATATAACATTAAGAAAATCTAAAATGCTTACTAAGGGTTTTCCATTTAAACATGCATGGTATCCAGTGAAAGCAGTTCTTTAAAATATATCTCAGGGTACACTAATTACTCAAAAGAATTTATATGAAAATAATTTAAAAAATCTAAATTGCATCTATGGGTTACTATTCCATGTTAAGAGTGCCTTCCCTGGGTCCCAGGTACATTTTACTGGAACAGCCCCAAAGAAAAGTACCTACCATGTTTTTTTTAGATTTTATTAACAAATATATGTGTATAATTCAATATCCCCAAAATTGGAAGGGCTTTTGCTGAACAATTTTTTTCTCATAAAAAATTAGATTAACAGTAAGATATGTTTGAATAATTATTACAAAAACTTTCAAAGCAGGGACAAGATGTAAATATATATAAAATAACACAAAAACATTCAAACACTTAGTATTACAATTATTTCACGTATTAGAAAATGTGTCTTTCTCTGGTTCTAGATTTTCTGTTGCTTACATTTTAGTGTTATCCTTCTATGACTCACTAATTTTTTCTCAGATTATTTATTTTATAAATATTATTTGTTTTTCTTCTCTCAGAACTACAGAATTACACCTAACACACTATTTTATACAACTCAACTGTTTATTAACTGACTACAAGCAGACTTACTACCTTGATAATACATAACGTTTAAATTAACAGGCATTACAAGTGATGCAGAAGTTTCATTTGATAACATCCTTAAACAAGGACTGGAGGATGATGATAAAGGCTAACTTTTGTTGCTAGTATCTTTCATCTTTTATTAAGGGCCGAGGTTACATACCGATACAATCAGGGATAGGCTACATACAATTTGTTCTATGCAATAATTACCGTATATACTCACTTACAAGTTGAGTCAAACTGCAAACAACATAGACCCTAATCTGCTGATGCATAATGTGCCTGCAGTCTATGTTGCTTGTTCTACTAATTACTCCTAACAAACTGCAAAGACCCAGATCTGCTGGTACATTATTTAATTTCAGATCTGGGTCTGCACAGTATGCAGTTGTACTCGTCTTATAAGTGAGGATATACAGATGGTCCACTGTCTGACATGTCAAGTTAGCAAATGGTCACTTGAAAATTTATAGGTGATGACCAGCAAATGGTAAATTTAGTATCCCAGGTGTGCATGTATGTACAAGGTTTTACTGAACATGCTGACAATCCTAGCTATAAAATATCAATTAAAAGTTATGCTCTAACGTCCCAAAAATAACACAAATTGTCCAAAGATAATACAAACTGTCCCATGATAATACAAATTGACCAAAGATAATAAAATTTACCCAAATATAAGAATAAATGTAAACATATTGCACACAAGATAAAAGATAACATTTAAAAAAATAAAATAAAGGTTAATATAAATCACTAGGTAGAGATAATACACTGGACAAGAACATGTTTTACTGTGGGCACAGGAAATACATGTACTTTGGTCAAGGTTCACCCTTCAGGACATATGCACGAGTTTATTCTGTATGTGCTTCATGTGAATGGGAAAATATCACTTCAACTCTGCAAATTGTTGTGTAAGAGGGATGCCAGTCTCCAAATATTGACCGATGTTCAAAAATACGTATTTGGAGTTTTCATTCCACCGAATGTGATAACTACATTTAGTACATACCAATATATATAGTATTTTAAGTCTGTACAGGCAACCTTTCTTTTATAAACAGGCAACTGGGGCCCCGAGTGGCTGAGTGGTCTAAAGCGCTTTCCGTCACGGATCACTGCTATCTCACCTCTGTCTACGTGGGTTCGAGTCTCGGGCTCGGTCAATGTGGATATGTGAGAAAGCTTGCCGGTAGCTTCTCGTGGGTCAGTGGTTCTTTCTGGGGTTTTCCCGGGTTCTTCCTCCACCATTAATACTGGCCGCCATGTATAGCCTATCTTGTGCTGGAAAATGGCATTAAACCCCATAACAACAACAACAACAACATAAACAGGCAACTATAAGAAAGCTTTGTCTATTTTATCTACCCATACATTACCTCTAATACCACTCTGACAAGGCAGTCAACATTGCAGAACAAGCTGACATGACTTTTTTTTAGTAAATCATGTCTCGATAAAATCTGGGAATTACAAGGTTATCAAAGAGTTTGAAAAGGAATGCACCTACAAAGTTTTATGAACATTCATGTAACAGATTTAGAAAAATGTGGCCAAATGCTAAATCTAATCAGCAACAACCGCTCTGGTGGCCTAGTGGTTAAAGCATCCGCCTTGGATGCGGAAGGTCGTGGGTTCTATCCCCAGCCAAGTCATACCAAAGACTTACAAAAATGGTACTAATAGCTGCCTCACTTGGCGCTCAGCATTAAGAGGTTAGTGTCAGGACTGGTCGGCCTAGTGTCAGGATAATGTGACTGGGTGGGACATCGTGCTACATGTCTGCGACATGATACCCCAGTGCTAGACATCACTATAAACTGCGACACTGCAGACATCGTAGCAATAAGACTGAAAAATTGATAACAGCTAAGTTAAAAAGTCCAAATCACACACACACACACACACACACATCAGCAACATGAAAATAAATAAAATACCCCATTTTGTCAAGCCTACCCCTTTTATTGAGCTAAGTTAATCTGTGTGCCATGTTTGAATAATGGATTTACATACAAACTCTTTAAATTAAATTACAGCATCTATGCTCAACACTCTTCAATCTTAATTACAAACTGAAATGTATACAGCTGCCATGTAAACTAAGTACTGCATTCCAAAAAGACTACACCTTTTTTGAAGCTGGAGGAGCTTTGGTTATTTTGTTTGTGTAACTGCAATGAAAATGGACCTTTTCATTTTGCTTCGTTATCTACTTACAATGTTGATTTCTGGTTTGTATGCAATAAATTGTCATAGAAAAAGATCATGACATCTGTATGTATTGTATGAGGAAATGCAGGTACCATATGTACCTGCTTATAAGTTGAGTCCAACTGGCAGATCTGAGTCTCTGAAGTTTGTTAAGAGTAATCAGTATAACAAACACCATGATCTACCAGAGCATTGTGCGACAGTGGATCAGGATCTGATTTATAAGTGAGTATATATGGTAAACTCACAGTAGCTGCTTCCCAATACTTCAAACCTAATTTGCTTTAAACTGCAGGGTCTACATTATGTCCTAGTATATATCACTAAGGCTCACAAACTGCCACCAAGAGGCCCACCCTGAAGCATGGTCAGGGAGTTGTTGGGTGAGTAGCAGATAAGGTTTCTGACTCAATATTAGTATAAATTAGAGATTTTTCAAAAAGAAAAGGATTTACAACAACAATAAGAACAAATAATAATAGAATTATTATTAATAATAATAATATTAATAATAATAAAAATATTAATAATAATAATAAGAAGAAGAAGAAGAAGAAGGAGAAGAAGAAGAAGAAAAAAGAAGAAATAAATGTTAAATAAAAAAAATAAAAGTAATAATATTAGTCATAATAATAATAGTAATAATAAATAAATGCATGATTTATACACTTCAAAGGGAATGACAAAACATACAATACTTGTACATCCTAATATAATATGTGATTTGCTGTATCTTAAATGTTGTCCTTTAAAAAAAAGCTAACGCTTGCCAATTTAGTGTTCCATGTATTATGGATTTCAATATTTGCAAAACAATTAAATAAACTGTAAGTGTGCAAATACACAGTAGGTTTTAAATGACCCCATTCCATGCCACCATCAATTTTTGTTAAAACCATTTTCTTTAACCATTGCATTTACTTCTAGAAATAGTAAAGAAAATATTAAACCACTTTTTTGTTCTCCTAAACTGCAACAATACAGTTAAATTTAAATTAAGGTAGAACAAATATTACCTATTAAGGAATACAGTAGAAAGAACAGCATCAGGCGGTGAAATTGACAGCTCATACTGGTCAACACTGGAATTAACTGGTTCTGTCCAGTTTACACTGATAGAGGTTGGGGTAACTGCAGATACCACCATATTCTGAACAGCCAATGGATCTGTATGAAACAAAAATGCCAAAGATTTGAAGAAACATTAATACGTGGACCTGTCTATATGCAAATTTGGAACAAGTCAAATGTGCAAATGTACAACAAAAATGTTATAGATATTTTATGACGAGCGTTCAATCAGTATCAACTTCTGTATCAATGCACGATGTGAAAATAAAATCTGACCTGGCATGTTCAATCAGCTTTAAAATACGGTTTCAAAATTGCAAATGAGAAAAAAATATAACTTTCAATTGCTTGGAAATGTACTTTGCACAGTAAGTATTCTTGTTACAATAGTGTTACATGCTCCAGACCATATTATCTGACTTCTTCAGCTATGATCTTTTATTATAGCTATCTCAAAAAACTGTCTGATTTTTATATATTAAAAGCATGTCGGTTTTGCAAAGTAATAAAATCACTAGTGGCTGAAAGGACTTGACATTGAAAAGTAATGAAATCACTAGTGGCTGAAAGGACTTGACATTGAAAAGTAATGAAATCACTAATGGCTGAAAGGACTTGACACTGCAAAGTAATGAAATCACTAGTGGCTGAAAGGACTTGACATTGCAAAGTAATGAAATCACTAGTGGCTGAAAAGACTTGACATTGCAAAGTAATGAAATCACTAGTGGCTGAAAGGACTTGACATTGCAAAGTAATGAAATCACTAGTGGTTGAAAGGACTTAACATTGAAAAGTCTGCTGATACACCAATCTCTTGTTAATTCACTCCAAGATTTGCAAACCTGCTCATGATGCATTGACACTTAAGTATCCCACTTTTTTTCTTTAAAAGTTTACATTAAATTGCAAGAAATGGATGGTAACCAAGTCAAGATAATGTAAACTCTCTAAATTAATTATCCAACATTGATCTTCAATCGGAATGACACCTACCATAAATAATGTTATTAGTCATTTTACCACATAACTTTGTATTGCTGAAGCTAAGCACCTGTTAACAAAAACAATGCTGCTTATAACAATCATCATGCTTTCTAAACGAATAACTTATAACATTGTGATCTAATTGGGCATGGCTGACCTAATTTAACGAACTGGTAGAAGGTTACTAAGTTGGTAAATGCATTAGTGTAATTTGTACACATGAAAAATTCTTTATGCATTGTTAGTCAAATTGCATAACAAATATAATGCTTATCTGGAACTCTGAATTCTCATGACCAGAAATATTAAAATTCTAAAGAACTGTATTTGTTAAGGACTATCGATTCTAATGCATCAATAAAAGCTACGATACCTGCCACTCCTTCCACCCCATGTTAACAAACATTTCAGTCTATCACATTACACAGTGCCCTCCCTCATGCTTCAAGGTTTATTAACCCCATTGCTCATGAGTTATCAAAGGAGGACTGTATGGCAGGGATTTCCTTATTTTTACACTAATTATCTGCCCAATGCATAAAGTATATCCAACTCTAATCAGTGGTGACTCAGATCTGCCATTATATAATGCACCGATAGATAAGGGTAAATTTAAGGACTTTGTGTTCTACAGATAAGATTTAGCGAACAGCATAGACCCAGATCTGCAAATGCAATGTGCAATGAAGACCTAGATGCACATGGTTTAGAGTTTGATACATGTAATAAACAGGTGAATAAAAATGTTTTCTTAAAACTCAGAATGGAATCAAATGAAAAATGATAACTGAATAAATATACACAAAATATAAATAACAATTGAGTTTCATTCTCCGTCTATATGAGTGATAATTAGCATGTTATAAGTAAAATAATCAAATTTAATATGACCTTTGTATCATATACATTTACACCCTTTTCCCAACATCCAAATGATTTCTCCCTTCACCCATGCCCGTTACATCCTGAAGACGCCAATAAGCAAAAATGAGACTTGATTTTTTTATCTTGCCTTGTGTTCTGTACTGAAACTTTGCTATTTGGAAGACATCTTAACAGCATCTATCCAAGTCTACATGCAATGTTATCCAAGTCTACATGCAATGTTATCCAAGTCTACATGTAATGTTATCTATGTCTATATGCAATGTTATCCAAGTCTACATGCAATGTTATCCAAGTCTACATGCAATGTTATCTATGTCTATATGCAATGTTATCCAAGTCTACATGCAATGTTATATATATATATATATATATATATATATATATATATATATATATATGCAATGTTATCCAAGTCTACATGCACTGTTAAACATGTATATATGCAATGTTATCTAAGTCTACATGCAATGTTATCCAAGTCTACATGCAATGTTATCCAAGTCTACATGTAATGTTATCTATGTCTATATGCAATGTTATCCAAGTCTACATGCAATGTTATCCAAGTCTACATGCAATGTTATCTATGTCTATATGCAATGTTATCCAAGTCTACATGCAATGTTATATATATATATATATATATATATATATATATATATATATATATATATATATATATGCAATGTTATCCAAGTCTACATGCACTGTTAAACATGTATATATGCAATGTTATCTAAGTCTACATGCAATGTTATCCAAGTCTACATGCAATATTATCTATGTCTATATGCAATGTTATCCAAGTCTACATGCAATGTTATCAAAGTCTACATGCAATTTTATCCAAGTCTATATGCAATGTTATCCAAGTCTACATGCCATGTTATCCAAGTCTACATGCAATCTTATCCAAGTCTATATGCATTGGCTAAAGAGCTGACCGATCCACTATGGTCCACTCTCTTATGAGCATATAAAATTCAAACAGATGAAAAGATTTTCTTCATCAGTTTTATATACTACACTAAAAATTTTGAGTATTTTGAGACAAGTTTTCTGAAATGGAGTGAAAACACAGTGAAGTAAAGATTTCAATTTTTGTCAGTTTTCTATCCAAGTGTCCGAATTTGCCTATGATGTTTTGTTTCTTCATCTTATTTACTGGTTATTTAAGCAACTGTCTGACATAAGACATATTTTAAAGTGATTGTTTGAGCAAATGTCCAACAGAAGCCATCATTGTTAATGGTTATTTGAGTAACTGTCCAACAGAAGCCATATTTTTTACTGGTTGTTTGAGCAACTGGCTGACACAAACCACATTTTTTACTGGTTGTTTGCGCAACTGTCTGACAGAAGCCATATTTTTACTGGCTGTTTCAGCAACTGTCCAAAAGAAGCCATAACTGACTTAATAAATATCAGCAGGTCAAATGTGTCACAATGTAAAGAATATTTTTTTCCACATTTCTTTTAAAGAATGCAAACTTCATATCGTAATGCAAGGAGGCTATTATGAAAACTGATCCGACATATGATGACATTTCAGATATGACTTGGGTTATTAAGTAGATGTAAACAAAGATCTTTGAATTTCCATCAATTTTGAAAGTAGGGTATATTTCCAGATCAAACTGGTGGATAAGGGAGCTAGTCAAAATCAAAGATACAAACTTCTGAAATGCTGTTTGTGAGTTTTTCTTCGATATTTTGTTATTTACTGTTAATTCATTTTTTCCGTGTTTGTAGTGTTGTGAGAAAGGAAACATTCCTCTGTAGTTAAACTTGTGGATTGGAGAGATGGAGTCCTTCTGTTTCCATAGAGTCCTACTGTTTCCATGGAGTCCAACTATTTCTGTAAGTGGATTATTATTTTGTTGGGTTTTTAGTTTTGTGGTTTGCAGTAACTTTGAAATCCACAACAACATGACACCTCATAAAATAAGTAAATTGATGTTGTTGGATTGTTTTTTTAAATTTCTAAAAATTGGTGGTGACATTGAGTGAAAACTTGTCTCTATTATCCCATTTATGCCATCAAAGAGTATAGAGCAAAGCAAAACTCTACTTTGTAAGATAATGTTTAAAAGCGACATACAAAACTTGAACACAAGCTGTCATAATGAACTGGAAGAGCTTGATTCTAACACAAAGACACAAACAGGAGGCAAAAGAGAGCATAAACTTGTGTCTTTACCTGAATTATATCTTCAACCACAGCCATTTATGAGTTTATAAATAGAGTTATATTTTTTTGCATACTGTTCAGAATTACTGCTTTGACATAGCTGCTGGAAGTTGACACAGCTTACTGTGTATATTCACATAAATGTTGAGTCTTATCATACAAACCCAGATCTGCCACTGCACAATGTGCCAGAAGTTCTGGGTCTGTGGAGTTTCTTAGGTGTAATTAGTGTAACATACAACAAAGACCCTGATATGCATGCAAATTATGTGATGGCAGATCGGAATCTTTGTTCTTTGCAGTTGGACTTAACATCTAAGAGAGTATATATGATGTTATCACTACAGGGTCTTAATCTAAGTAACCGAAAACCAACAAGTTTTGTAAAATTCAACATACAACTTATTTCCCTAAAATATAAAGTCTACATTTTAAAAAAGAACTTAAAGTATTGTGAATTCAATCCCAAACAGTCTTAAATGTTTTATCACAAATCAAAATTTATAAAGTTCCAACTGAATTCAAGTGGCATTCCAAAATAATTTCGGTACTGAATGTGTTGATGTGCCTGTAGTCTCGAACATGGTAATGTGCCAGTCTGAATTGTAATTATGTGCTAACAGTCTTTTGATGTATCACAATAATATATTCCAAAAATGTCCTTGTCTGAATTCACTAAATTCCATATTAATGTTTCTGAACAAGAATATTATTGATAGCACTTTGTATTTCCAGTGAATAATATTCGGAATAAATAATTCCATCTAAATAAAAACTGAACACAAGAAGACTGATTCTGCTTCAATAAGTTTAAAGCAATAATGAGCAATTTTGCAAGAAAAGAACGTTATATAAAAACCTAGGACACAAAAATAGAACCAGGATGAGGGTCAAAAGTTCTTTTCTAGAACATCCTCACTTGTCAACAAGATGAGGCCTATTAATAAAATTATAATAAAGAACACAGCAAATGTCAGGCAGACAGATTTTTCCATGGGAGAATTCCAATGTCCTTGACTAAAATTACGTTATTCATGATTACTTCCTTAATATTTAGTCTATACATACTGAGAAATATTAGCTTTGTATTATGGTCTTTTTTAAAAAATCAATCAATTAAAAAAGCCAACAAGTACAACAAATTAAACATCCACAACAATGGTTTCTACATGCAAATTCTTAGCAACAAATAATGAGAGCTTGGAGACGCATTACATATATCCATATAAATGCATGCTCATACATTACCAAGTTTCATGAAACTACAGCGAAAGTCTTGCATGATATGGTCCAGAATGCTTTAAGTTTGAAAAGTAAGTGAAGCATGAAAAATTGGTCACAGCAACCTATTTTGTATGCAATCACACAGTATCTCCACAAGAAGAATATGAATACCATGATTCACAACATCAGACATAACAATCTGAACAATATGAACCTGAATGCAACAACTTAAAATTGTTAATAACAATGACTGCTACCTAAAGAACTGTGACCCCGAGTCACTGAGTCACCGTGACTCCACTGTCGGTCGAATGAAATACAGTTGTTACAACTCAGTCGGGGGCTCTGAGTGGCCGAGTTGTCCAAAGCGCTCACCGTTACAGATCACTGCCATCTCACCTCTGTCTACATGGGTTCAAGTCTCGGGCTGGGTATGTGCAAAAGCTTGCTAGTAGCTTCTTGTGGGTCGGTGGTTCTTTCCGTGGTTTTCCCGGGTTCTTCCTTTACCATAAATACTGGCCGCCATGTATAGCCTATCATGTGCTGAAAAATGGCGTTAAACCCTACAACAACAACAACAACAACAACCTAAAGAACTAGAACTATTAGAGATGGGTATATCACAAAGGTCTCTACTCATTAATAGCTGTTCCATAGTGCCTGAAACAAACATATTCTTGAAAACCAAAGTTATGAGAAGAAAGACATTCAAAGGTCATTATGTAAATGGTAATGTGGAGCATTAGTAAACCAATTTATTTAAGTCTACAGGATACAAGCAATATCCCAAAAAGACACAAGTTGATCAACAAGGACCATACCTTTGTCCAAACGAAGCAGAAGAGATATATAGGTCTATGATGTGATGTGATGTGATTTGGATTTTTAACGTAGCTTTAACAATTTTTCAGTCATATTGCTACGATGTATGCAATGTGGCAGTCCATAGTGGTGTCTAGCACTGGGGCATCATGCCGCAGACATGTAGCATGATGTCCCACCCATTATCCTGACACCAGGCCAACCAGTCCTAACACTAACTTCTTAATGCTGAGCAACAAGCGAGGCAGCTGTTAGTACCATTTTTTAAAGTCTTTGATATGACTCGGCCGGGGATCGAACCCACGACCTGCTGCATCTGAGGCAGACACTCTAGCCACTAGGCCACCAGAGCAGTATAGGTCTATGAAACAATATATTGAGTAAAGAATTAAAAGTTGAATTTCCATGTCAAGAAATAGACTAAGTCTATAAAATGTTCATGCAAGTCAGTGACATAATGTTCACACTAAACTGCATTAGACTCTGCTGTTTGGTCATTGAGCTATTCTGGTCATAAGCAACATCCTATATTAGGATATAAAGTTAATTGTTCAGGTTCACAACTCAGTTGCAAACTTAGCTGAGAGAAAGCCCATAAAAGACACATCTAAGTCTATGATACAATGTTCATACCAACTTGAATCAGAATATGTTGACTGGTTAATGAGCTCTGTTGGCTATTTTCATCTGAATATGGAGTTAACTGTCAAAGGGCCATAACTCTAACCAAAAGAAAGCTTTCAAGACAATCTGATAAATGACATATTCAGGTCTGTGAAACAATGTACACACCAAATTGCATTAATATATATTGAACAGTTCCTGAGCTACATTGGTACAAGGATAAGATGTTGTGGAGATTTAAATCTGATTGAAAAAGGACACTAACATTATGTATCAAGATTGCAGAACTTTTGTTGATTATTAAGTGTAAATGGATAGAGAGATGGACTCATAGAAAAGATGACTAGACTCTCTCATCTTTATGTGAGGCCTTAGCAACTACAACACATTTCAGTGCAAGGCCATAGCAACTACAACATATCTCAATGTGAGGCTTTAGCAACCACAACACATTTCAATGTGACGCCTCAGCAACTAAATCACATCTTAATGTTAGGCCATAGCAACTACAACACATTTAAATGTGAGGCATTGGCAAGTACAACACATCTCAATGTGGGGCTTTAATTGTCTCAATGTGAGGCTATAGCAACTACATTTCAATGTGAGGCCTTGGCAACTACAATAGTAGCAGTATGGCATTTAGCTTACTAGAACTCTGTTCAAAGTGAAGGCAGACTGAAGTATTTCTGTGCTTATCCCAATAAGCTGGCATGTATTTTTAAACTGATATTAATCTACTGCTTTTGTACCTGAGCATAGCAAATGTTCCTTCAAAATTCACTATACATTGCTGGCTTTCTTTTTCCCTGGGGCCAATTTAGGGATTAAACATGATTCACAAATTAAACATTAACTGACGCATGAGGAAAGAATTTGAGCCCAAGGGTTAAGTCTACAAATGTCTGAATCTAGCAAACTAGGTAAAAATGTCATTCCTATACAATAATGATCAATTAAATATGTTATTATAAATAAATTATCTAAGCAATACATGCACAACAAATTTAAAGAGGTAAGTTTGTTTCTCAAATTAGGAGTTGTTATATTTTGAGTACAACTAATGATGCAAACTGCAAGTGTATTAAAGTGGTTGGAACCAGCTTGGTCATATAAGAACATGTATACTATTAGGAAACAGCTTGGTCATATAAGAACGTGTATACTATCAGGAAGTAATCATAGAAAAATGACAAGCTTGCTATATATACTCCCTCATAAGTTCAGTCAGCGTCAAACTGCATGGACCCAGATCAGGTTCAATGCAGTTTGTTCAAAGTAAACAGAACAAACAACATGGGCCGTGCAGATCAGGGTCCATGTTATTTGCAGTTTAACTTCACTTATAAGGGAGTATATACAGTATTTTGTGTACTGCTTGTGACCATTATAGCTGAGTTGAAATTGAAGCAAAAATATCCATATATATCAAATACAAGCTGAAAATAGTTGAAATGTAATTTCCAATCAATGACCAAATGTCTGAAATAGAAGGAGGGTGGTACTGTAACACCTGCCTTGTAACGGTCATCTCTAATCAATCACTTCTCTATGGACCATTACCCATACATTTTTTGAGAAATAAACAGTTACTAGGCAACTGCCTTTCCAAACAGATCATTTCTCACTTCACACTTCAAGACTTTTCAATTAAGACGCAACACATTTAAATGGTGACAGTGAACCTATTCACTTTAATAAAGGCATTGGACTTGGGCCAGCAAAGATGGACATAGCTGCACCTAATATTATGACAGTTGATAATTACTATTAGAAACACTGAAGACGCCCAACTCATGACATTTCTCTGTACCGTTGACCAGCTGAAAATTGATGCCCTGAATAATGACCTTGAAGTGAAGAAACAATTACAACTTTAATTGAAAATGTATGCTGGTTAAGAATTGAAAAAGTTGACAATAATCATGCCTTTGAATTTTGTCTTTTTAATCCAGGAAGTATAACTTGTAAATGTACCTCAACTTTCATTCTAAGATTGGGAGGGGGGGGGTAATAGTAACTGTTTCACTGGCTTTTTTTAAACAAGCTGTATTTCAAAAACTTTTTTGAAGCTTGTACTCAGTAAATCACCTACATAGGTTAACAAATGTGCCATATGATAAACAATTTTTAGTCCTAACATAGGAATAGACAAAAGTATGCCACATGATTAAGAACTGTACATCCCAACACAAAAATTGACATGAGTTTGTGATCTACTCATCAGTGTATCTAGGTATGTTGCAAATTTAGCAGCATAGGTCATGTTCCATGCTGGAAGGTACTTTTCTACCAACCATGATAGGGCAAAGCGGTTAGCAAATAGGTCATGTTCCATGCTGGAAGGTACTTTTCTATCAACCATGATAGGGCAAAGTGGTTAGCAAATAGGTCATGTTCCATGCTGGAAGGTACTTTTCTATCAACCATGATAGGGCAAAGTGGTTAGCAAATAGGTCATGTTCCATGCTGAAGGTACTTTTCTACCAACCATGATAGGGCAAAGTGGTTAGCAAATAGGTCATGTTCCATGCTGGAAGGTACTTTTCTATCAACCATGATAGGGCAAAGTGGTTAGCAAATAGGTCATGTTCCATACTGGAAGGTACTTTTCTAAAAACCATGATAGGGCAAAGTGGTTAGCAAATAGGTCATGTTCCATGCTGGAAGGTACTTTTCTACCAACCATGATAGGGCAAAGCGGTTAGCAAATAGGTCATGTTCCATGCTGGAAGGTACTTTTCTACCAACCATAATAAGGCAAAGTGGTTAGCAAATAGGTCATGTTCCATGCTGGAAGGTACTTTTCTAAAAACCATGATAGGGCAAAGTGGTTAGCAAATAGGTCATGTTCCATGCTGGAAGATACTTTTCTACCAACCATGATAGGGCAAAGCGGTTAGCAAATAGGTCATGTTCCATGCTGGAAGGTACTTTTCTAAAAACCATGATAGGGCAAAGTGGTTAGCAAATAGGTCATGTTCCATGCTGGAAGGTACTTTTCTACCAGCCATGATAGGGCAAAGCAGTTAGCAAATAGGTCATGTTCCATGCTGGAAGGTACTTTTCTAAAAACCATGATAGGGCAAAGTGGTTAGCAAATAGGTCATGTTCCATGCAGGAAGGTACTTTTCTAAAAACCATGATAGGGCAAAGTGGTTAGCAAATAGGTCATGTTCCATGCTGGAAGGTACTTTTCTACCAACCATGATAGGGCAAAGTGGTTAGCAAATAGGTCATGTTCCATGCTGGAAGGTACTTTTCTACCAACCATGATAGGGCAAAGTTGTTAGCAAATAGGTCGTGTTCCATGCTGGAAGGTACTTTTCTACCAACCATGATAGGGCAAAGTGGTTAGCAAATAGGTCGTGTTCCATGCTGGAAGGTACTTTTCTACCAACCATGATAGGGCAAAGTGGTTAGCAAATAGGTCATGTTCCATGCTGGAAGGTACTTTTCTATCAACCATGATAGGGCAAAGTGGTTAGCAAATAGGTCATGTTCCATGCTGGAAGGTACTTTTCTACCAACCATGACAGGGCAAAGAGGTTAGCAAATAGGAAGAACTAAATGAAGAATGGCCAAACGCAGAATGGTTATAAAAAAATGTGCTTACAACAGCCATCAAATAACAAACACACAAAGGTGAAACTCATTACATTTCATTAAAATGCAAACCAAATTGTTGCAGAATATTATTATTGCAAGTAACAGTATTCCTGAAAATAGGTTACTTTTAAAAATGAGTGATAGATATTAAGTATCATAAAAATAAACTTGTTTGCTTATACTAGCAATCAGTAAAAGAAAACTCTGCAGAATTGTAATTTGCTGAGCTACAAGTGAATAGAATTCTACTCACTTCATCAAGATTTGTAGGAGCTTTGCGGAAATAACAAATTCAAACATAATTGCAGACATAAATTCATCCGACACAAAAGATAAACAAAAAGCAAATAATACTGTTTTAGGTGGCTCTCTACAGTTTCTTATTTTGCATCGGGTCAGAATTTGAAAGATAAAGAATTTTCCCAGGTTTCCTCACTGGTTATACTATTTAAAAAAGACTTTGTATATCTTAGGTATTGTTCAAAGAACCTTTAATTCCCTTTATTTGGTGTATGATTCATGGGTATAATATGGGTTATGGAGTATACAGCTTGACCTTACTCCAGATGTGCACCATTCAAAAACTGCTAGCTCAACTTGGTCATTTTCACTTTCTGGACTTCAGAGGTAAATTGTAAAAAAAAGAGCCAATAACTCTTTTTTACATTTTACGTATATAGTAATTCATCTATTGCACTTTCAGAAGCTGGTATTGTCTAGCTAGGCAAAATTCATTTTCCCTATTTTAACAGGTGCTAAAGTTAGTGTACTTTAGACTAATTCAGGCTGATTGTTTTTAGCATAAGGGAGCAGCCATTTTAGTAAGCAGTGTGCTTAGATCATGTACAATTTCTAAAAGTACAATATCCAAAGAAATTTCAGCCACATTACATCAAAGTAGCATAGAGGTATGTCAACATTCTCTCAACTGTGCATGTTTCAAATGCAATCAACTTCACCATACATACATCACTCTCTCAAAAGTGCATAATAACTGGTGAGCACCCCTTAAATGTTTAACACTGCTTACTGAATAGAAAAAGACACAAATCAATATTATACTCAGAATATGAAAGCACTTAATGGCCCAAAAAGTCAAGGATGGAGGTCCATATGTCAACTTAAGAAAAGGCAAGGATGGAGGTCAGTGAGGCAAAGTTGACTTCATTTTCACCACGTAACTGAGCAAGATGACAAGTTCTGGGGTTACAATTTCACCTGAATTGCCTTCCAGCATGGACATTGTAGATAACTGATAACATAAAGTAAATGTACAATTGGTTATTGACCTAGCCACCCTGTACAGATTGAGTAAGTACTCCTATGAGTGCAGTCTGCTTTCCCTACTTTCAAAGCATATTCACTGCATTATAAATCCTTAAGGTAAATGTATATCAACAATTCTTTTTCTTTCCAAAAACATCTTAATGTATATTTCAGATCTAAATATTAATTAATTATGCTTGTAATTTGGATTCTTTTTTATAAAACTGTTCAATAAACTGTTGTTGTTGTTGTAAGGTTTAATGCCATTTTTCAGCACATGATAGGCTATACATGGCGGCCAGTATTAATGGTGGAGGAAAAACTCGGAAACCCCCGGAAAGAACCGCTGACCCACGAGAAGCTACTGGCAAGCTTTCTCACATACCCACATTAGCTGAATCCGAGACTCGAACCCATGCAGACAGGTGAGATGGCAGTGATCCATAACGAAGAGCGCTTTAGACCACTCAGCCACTCGGGGCCCCGTTCCATAAATATTTTTGTATGTTTACTGATTTTGTACAGAAAAATATTCACATGGATGAATTGTTTTGATGTGGCCAATAAACATGCACCAAAATCATTTGTCTATATTAATATTTTTCAGTATAAAGCCAATAACCTTCTATATATGATCCCTTTTAAATCAAGCAGAACTGCAAACTAAAGATCTGGCTGTGCCATCATATAATTCACCAGCAGACCTGGGTCTATTCATTTTTTTCATTAATAATCTGTAAAACATAAACCCTGACCTGCCCATGCATTATATGACAGCAGATCAGGGTCTACATTGTTTGCAGTTGGACTCAACTTATAAGCAAATATATACAGTATTTGATATTTACTGTAAACCATAGAAAAAATGACAGTCAAAAGAGGATGCATCGACCTGGTTCCCTGCCCATCTAAAAACTCCTACTGAAAGCAACAGTCAAGTGCTCTCCTTCTTTAGACTTATTTAACACTTTGCTTCAGCGGTAACATGTGTTCCAATACTGAGTGTTATGCTCCAGACATGAAAATATTTACATACAACACAGATTCAGTGACAGCCATGGGATACAAATATTATGCTCTTCCAATCCTCCTTGATTGACATGGGAAGGGTACATGCAAGTTTCCAACATTTACACTATATTTGATCAATAGTAAATGTTTAAATGAAACTTGACAATATCTGGTATTACATAACAAAGTTCATCATGATGTAGTCCCATCAATTACCATATATTTTCATTTATGAAATGAGTCCAACTGCAAACAGCAAAGACCCAGTTCTGTCATCATATATTGAGCTGGCAGATCTGGGTCTGAGCAGTTTGTTACAAGTAATCAGTAAAATAAACAACACAGACCCTAATCTGCAGGCACATCATTCCTTAGCAGATCAGGATCTTTGATGTATGCAGTTTGACTCAACTGATAAGCGAGTATACATAGTGTTATATGTTTGAAAGTGAAATCAAGCAGAGTCAGCTATATCAATCACCTGACTAAAATAACACTGAAGGCAATCATATCTCAACAGCAAAGCAAATCTAGATTACTTGTGTGCAAATACACCAAGCATTGCAGGGATATATTAAATTGTAAGGAGTTATGCACCAGAAACGAAAAGTTGAAAGACAGATGGATGGAAAGCCAACCCAAGGAACATAATGACAAAAAATATTTAAGCTAAAGAATTTTTAAATACAAAGTCCACATAATGACCACTGGTCTATCATGTGTACATGTATTTAAGTCTATGAATTTTAAGTTTTGCTTTGAAAATGAAAGTGTGAATGATGGAGAAACAAACAAACAGATGAGAACAAAAGCAAAAACTTAAACTGAAGCAATGTGACTAGCAAATGGATGCCAAGTGTAATAAACATACAAAAAGAGATATCTTAAACAGATTAAAGTTTTGCACCTGAAATTAACATGTTCGTAACAATGGATAGACCACTAGTTTAATATGAAGAATTGGTTCATTATCATCAATGAAATCCACTCTGACAACAGTGTATAACTAAAAATAGAGGACGATAGTATGATGATACAAACTAAATTATATGATCCTTCAAAAAGAAAACATTTTCTTGTCAACTTTCAATCCATCTGATTGAAGTAAACAAGATCTTTTACACTAAACAAATCCCGTTATGGACTTCTGTTCAAAGTTTGTTTTGTTTAATCGATTTCCATTGTTCCTTCTAATCAAAATGCCTTTCTTGCTTCTAATAAAAAGTGCTCAATGGAATGGTGTGCATTTAAATATTTCCAAATGACTACCGGTAACTTAGATGTATCCAATAAATAATTCTATTAAGAAAGCAGTCTGTATCATTTAACATTTCAAACTGTATGCATGAGCTCACGTGAGATAAGCAAATTCAATACAAAATAAAACATAATCTTACTAAAGCCATATCAACTTGACTTTTGCAGTTCAGCTAAAAAAATAGCATGGATATTTCAGTGAAAATATGACATCAGCATTTTTAAGTTGCTTTCCAGACTTTGAATAATCTTTTTAAATTTGTCACCAGTGGAAAATATCAACAACCAATAACTATAAAGTACATTTACTTACAAATATTAACAACCAATAACTATAAAGCACATTTACATAATAAATATCAACAACTGATAACTATAATGTACATTTCCTTATAACTGCACTCAGAAACAGCATATGCCACATTATGGGTCTAATAATAGAGACATACTTCTGATTTACAATTACCCACTGAGTCACCTAATGCATCTATTTGCAGCGTATGATAATACACATTTTAAAATTACTTTTTGTAGATATATCTCATTTTTTTTTTCAATATTTAAAGGAAAGTTAAGAATAAAAGAAAAATTCACATCTACAATGGATCTATGCAAAGATACAAGCTATTTGCTTAGCAAACATGGGCTGATTTGTATATTTTTCAGGTTATTTATATCTGTGGTATGTTATAAACTGTATCAAAAACAGTTAATGTGGTACATTTCTCAATACAAATGCCCTGCAAAACTGAGCACCATGACAATGTGTATCAAGTTTCACAAAGGTATCCTGAACATTTTTGGAGTTTTGCCTATGAAAAGTATTCATAATGGATGAATGTATGGATCAACAGCTACAAAAAAAAACAACACATTAAGACTATTTAACTGACAAACGGTGCAATGGCATACAGAGACCATTAATCTGACTTAGTACTGAGTTTCAAAGAGATATCTTGAGCAGTTTTGTAGTTCTGTCCCAAAAAGAAAAAGTGTGGATAAGGGATGAATGAATTGACAGAAAAATGGAAAAACAATGAAACTGATGACTTGTGAAAAAATAATGGTACATCTATACCTGTAGTCTAATATATGATGCAGGTGTCACACAGATACATATATCCTAAACAGTTTGGAACATTTGCTTCAGAAATACAGGTATGGATTGATAAAGAAATAGTCAAACACTATTCAGTGATTCATCTTCATGCAAATGAATTCAGAAGACCTCGCTCATTGTAAACTTTTACTGGCTGATTCCCATTCAAGCTTACTTATAACATTACATAACAGTGGCTATGTCAGTTGAGTTGTCATACAGTGACTGCTGTTTAAGTTCCCATGGCAGTGAAAATAAAAGTATATCTTGACAATCTTTCCTAATATTCATAGTGATTGGTTGCCTCATTTCATTTACAGACTGATGAGTTTACAAATAAAGCATGCAATGCACATCTTTTGTGTTGAGCATTGAGTGATTTCCTGAGAAAGATAGGATTATCTCTTTTTTCCTATGACCAATCACATTCCGAAATTTGCCATTTTTAAATAGGTAGTTTCAAATTTAACTTTCATGGTTATACACCCTGACATCGGTACAATGTCAGGCTATACACCCATGACATTGGGATGCTGTCAGGCCACATACCCATAACACTTGGATATTGTCAGGCTATACATCCACGACACTGGGACAATGTATACACCCATGACATTGGGACATTGTCAGGCTATATAACCATGACACTGGGACAATGTCAGGCTATATACACCCATGACATTGCAATATTGTCATGTTATACACCCATGATATTGGGACATTGTCAGACTATACACCATGACTTTGGGACATTGTCAGGCTATACATCCATGACAATGGGACAATGTCAAGCCATACACCCATGACGTTGCAACACTGTCATGCTATACACCCATGACATTGGGGCATTGTCAGGCTACCCACGACACCGGGGCATTGTCAGGCTATATACCCATGACAATGGGAAAATGTCAGGCCATACATCCATGACTTTGTAACAGTCATGCTATACATCCATTACACTGGGACACTCACAGGCTAAACACCCAAGACATTAAGGCATCGTCAGGCTATACACCCATGACATTGCAACATGGTCAGGCTATACACCCATGACTTAGGACACCATCAGGCTATACACCCATGACACTGGGACATTGTCGGGCTATACTCTTTCTCATTTTGTTGAGGAAACATATAAAGTTCTGTAAGTAATATTTATGTGTTACCATGAATTTAACTCCTATGTTTTGCTTTAAGATAGGGATATATATTTTCTGGTACACATAATCAGCCCCCAGATTGTACAAACTAAGTTTCTGTCCCTTCAAGCAGCATGTCTACACATTTTTGTTATTTTATTTTCTGGTCAGCAAAATGGAAACAAAGATGATAACACAGTTAATAACGACCTATCTGCTATGTCTGATATACTGCAATATGTATTGTCTGATATACTGTAATATGTATTGTCTGTTGTACTGAAACATGTGTTGTCTGATATATTGATACATATACTGTCTTATATACTGCTATTATCTGATATACTGCTATTATCTGATATACTGCTAATATGTATTCTCTGATATACTGCTATATGTACTGTCTGATCTACTGCAATATGTATCGTCTGATGTACTGAAATATGTACTGTGTGATATATTGCTCTATGTACTATCTGATATACTGCTAATATGTACTGTCTCATATCTTGCTATTTGTACTGTCTGATATACTGCTAATATGTATTATCTGTCATATTATTATATATACTGTCTGATATAGTGCTATATGTATTGTATGATATACTACTAATATGTACTGTCTGATGTACTGCTAATATGTATGGTTTTATATATTGTTGTATATACTGTCTGATACACTGCTAATATATATATATATATATATATATATATATATATATATATATATATATATATATATATATTCCAATATACTATTATCATTATTGAATACAAAATGTCTTGTAAAAAGATTCAATTACCCTGTAATTAATGTCTTTGAACATTATATTTTCTATTCTAGTATGGTTTTATTCAATTCAAAAAATATGGAATAGATATATAAAATGCAAAAAACTGAATGGAAACTGGTTTAAAATATATGATATGGTAATTTACACACTATTTCTCCAATGATATCCCCCCAGTGGACCTGCATTCAAAATATGGTGATGTACACTATTCCTCAAATGACAACCCAAAGGACCCACCATTGTAAATATTTTGACAAGCAGAAACTGACTTATCAATGGATAAAGCTTTCTTGAATTTTTTTCTTTTTTAGATTATGAAAAAGTGAAGTGGGGCTAATAATAAGGGATGTATATGGTGGGAGAATTAACTTTGACAGAGACCAGTGTATAAATATACCTTGCAAGTAATGTTCATGAAATATCAATATAATGATTCAGTATGTGGCTATAAATAAGTTTCCAGGCAGACTGCACAGTGTCAATAAATTGGAAAGCATGGGTTCAAATGTAATTATATAAAATACAAATTATCAAATTTATCTTTTTCTTAAAGTGTATCTTATCATTTGTCAAATAGCTGTCAACAATAAGTGTAAAGTATTAGCAGCAAATTCTCTTATAGTTTTGTTAAGTACATTTTTATTCATATAAAATAATTATTCAGGCTAGAATATTTTGTTAATGTGGGACAGGGTTAAACTACAATACGGTATTATTTCTGACTTCATAGAAAACTAGTTATGAAACAGTAAGTAGTTTCTTCTTTCATTGATGATGGACACGGTTGAGCAAATACCAATGATAACGCAAATTTTCACATAATTTTTGGAAAAAGCTATAACGAGAAAACTGCTTTTCAATTCAGTCCTCAGCATTAAGCAGACCCAAATCATTTTTTTCCCTCTGGGTCAATATCACAATATTTACTTTAAATGGTCCACTCTAAAAAAAAAAAAAACAGTACAATAATGTTTTGCAATTTTATGTCAGCACAAGATTTATGTAGTTTACGTTAAGGTCCCACCCACTAAAATATTTGTGTTCACTCCAAATGCCTAAATATGTAAGTAGCGTCTGGTTGCATCAATCATGGCATTATCAATCATCTTCTTCTAAACAGTCAGCAGTTTGTTCCAATCAGTAACTAGCTGAATCATCTTCTTCTAAACAATCAGCAGTTTGTTCCAATCAGTAACTAGTTCAATCATCTTCTTCTAAACAGTCAGCAGTTTGTTCCAATCAGTAACTAGTTCAATCATCTTCTTCTAAACAGTCAGCAGTTTGTTCCAATCAGTAACTAGTTCAATCATCTTCTTCTAAACAGTCAGCAGTTTGTTCCAATCAGTAACTAGTTCAATCATCTTCTTCTAAACAGTCAGCACTTTGTTCCAATCAGTAACTAGTTCAATAAGGTTAACTCAACATTCCAATTAAGGGTGGAGATGTTTTCCCTTTACCACTGACACCTTTGTTTTAGTGTCATGATCGCTCATGAGTCGAAAGCTCTCAAGACTCAAAGACTGATTAGATTTCCTCCCAACAATTAACTTCTTATCTGTACTGTTTTTTTGTACCAGTACTTGGCCATTGTTCTGTTCAATTGCTTTTGTTTTCAGAAGTCATTCTATTGTCTTTGTCCATTGAGAAAACTTAAGTTTTTTTTATACAACTATTCTTTTACTGTTCTTCAAATGAGTATCTACACCTGACAGTTATGGATGAAATTTTGGCTGTATATCAATGAATAAATTTAAATGCAATGTTTTCAAGTGTCTGCCTTCCGTTGCATTTTAACATATGAATCTGCATGCTGTCTGCTCATTGTAAAGTTTTCATTGTCTCCCATTTCTGGAATAATTTTCAATGCTATTTTTTTCCAATATTGGAGAAATTCTGCTAGTTATCCAACTCATCCCCAATATTTATTCAATTTTAGAACTCAAGAATCTCTTATTTGACAGATCTACAATAATAATTTGCATGTTAGGGGTCAAATCTTTGGCTCATGGCACCACTTTTCCAGCAGACAATTACATTCAATATAAATTTACTACTACTTTATGATTATTAAGTACCATGGCGATTTTATCTATGCACTCAATACCCATCTTATATTTCTACATTTAGATGATGATATAATTCTTTCTAATGTTGTGTGAGATAATTTGCAAACTTATTCATGGCTACATACTGTATCTGCATCTGTGCAACATAGTATAAGCAAAACATGTAAGCTTATGGTTTCACGTACATAAAATGTACATTTTAATGTATCAAACCCAGCCCAGAGAAAGGCTAACTTACCGTACAGGTCTTGTGTTAGAAAAATAAAAAGACAAAAAATTAGTAGCAAAAAATGTTAGCTTTTACCGAAGTATTTTTTTATAGAAGAAATTAAACACAATCAATAGAAACTGCATGAAAATACCATGTTTACTGGCTTATAAGTCAAATTCAACTACAATGTACACCCTACTCTAATGCACTGGCAGATCATGGTCTATGTTGCTTGTTCTACTTATTACTCCTAACGAACTGCATAGATCCAAATCAACCTGCGCATTATGCTACAGCAGATCTAGGTCTGTGTACTTTGCAGTTGGACTCGATTTATAAGTGAGTACGTATGGTAAATGATCACCACCATCAGTACATTATTCAGACAAAAACTGAAAGCCTATAATTGTTAACAAATATGGGTTATCCCAAACGGAAAAGGAGAAAATATGACTGTTAGTGATTTTAATTAGTGTTAAAGAACTATTTACCCAAATGAAAACTGACCAACAAATGTATTTAATGAAGCACCAAATTGACCATCAACCTAAAGCAAACCAAGAAATATTAATAAAGAAATAAAACTATAGGACAAAACTAAATTCAGTAAAATCGTACTTGTTGTGATCTGTCTAGCTATTATGTCACTGGAAAGTTCTCCAATGTTTGAAACCACAGTCAAGTTATAGGCAGTGCCTGGTGTCAGATTGAGGAAGATGTAACTGTTTGCTGTTACAGTGACCTCCCATTTGCTTCCATCTGCCAATGAGGACAAGGCCACGGTGTAGTTATCCACCCTGCCGTTAGGTGCCTTCCACTGTACTCTCACTTGTCTGCTACTGAGAATTGATGCTGTCACATTTTCTGGTGGATTTGGTGCTGCAGTTGGAAGAGATAACAAAATCACATACAAACTTGTGCATAAAAAGTTTTAAAAGTTACATCAAATTTAAATGTGGTTATTAAACTAAACTTTGCATTTACCCAGCTTTTAGAAAGGACAGATCAATGTTAGTGACACAATTCAATCCAATCCAATTTACAATATTATGGCAGAAATGCCCACCTCAGGACACATCCACTAAAAAAGATTATAAAGGCCTCAGGTTTTATATTTCTATTGCATTGTAACATTTTCTAAACATAAAAAAAACATATCCCTCAAACCTTCATTAACAATGTAGATAATGTACCTCTAGTCAGCTAAGAAAATGAACAAAAATTCTCCTAGCTATAATTTCTGGACGCATGAAAGAAATTTTCTTTCATATTTATGCTTCTTCTCATACTGTTGTTCATACTGGGGGAAATACTGAATCAGGTTCAGTTTCAACATTGTAAGCAGTGCATAAATACTGTATTATTCAACAAAATACCACAAACAGAAGCATGTGATAATACAGTCAATCCAGCTAACATGAACACCTGCATATGAAAACTGCTTGTGAGTGAAGGTCAAACACAATCAGCCCCACACTTATAAAAATTAATCAGCATTTACATGTATATACAGACCTTTTCTTAATATCAACCCCTTCTAGCTGAGACGTTATACAAACATTTGACTGTACTGCACTATGCATTTCTGAGTCATCATAAATACACAAAAATCCTGGTCAATGTATATAATTAACAACAAATAAACAACAGAAAGTTAGGCTGTAAATATTGATGAAATCCACTGTCTCATCATGTCAGCCATAATCTTAAATCAGGTTTGTGGAAATCTGCAAGAATGTGGAGAGCACCTTTCTGAACCAGTAAAACAACATAAAGTTACAATCTAGTTATTTCAATGGAAAAAATTAAGCGCTAGCATACAAAGTTCAGTGCAATCAAATGTACCCTCTTTTAACTGGCCAGTAAATGGCTGCCTTAAAGAACATCCTATACCATATTAGTGTTACATATAACACAAGCTCTTACATGTTCTAAACATGCTGGATAGTTTGTCACTTTCTTTATTGGCCAATACTGTTGCTATAGTTACCACATACAGCTCCCCACTTTCAAGGACAGAGAAAGTAGCATTTTTTGCATCTGCTTCAATAGTTCTGGAAAAGAAAATAATCAGATGCCATGTTAGAACATAATGTTTTCAAGGTTCTCTGAAATGCAGTGTTTTTGTCTGTGTTGTGGAATGCAGTGTTTTGTCTGTGTTGTGGAATGCGGTCTTCTGAATGTAGAATGCAGAGATCAGGCTGTGGAACGAAGTCTTTTGTCTGTGCTGTGGAATGCAGTCTTTTGTCAAATGCAGTGATTTGGTTGTGGAATGCAGTCTTTTGTCTGTATTGTGGAATGCAGTCTTTTGTTTGTCAAATGCAGTGATTTTGCTGTGGAATGCAGTTTTTGTCTGTTGGATGCAGTGATTTGGTTGTGGAATGCGGTCTTTTGTCTGTCGAATGCAGTGATTTGGTTGTGGAATGCAGTCTTTTGTTTGTCGGATGCAGTGATTTGGCTGTGGAATGCGGTCTTTTGTCTGTTGAACGCAGTGATTTGGCTGTGGAATGTGGTCTTTTGTCTGTCGAACGAAGTGATTTGACTGTGCATTATATTGATGCATCTTTCAGCTTCAGCAGATGACAAAACAGGAAATGTAAGTACATCAGGGTACAAACATTACGTATTATCTATTATAATAGTATATCAAAGCTTCATTTGAATACAGTTACTTATATTTAAGATAAATAACTTTTAAATAATTTACCACAAAATCTTAATATTGATGCAATTAATAAGACTGTTGCTGGAAAAACAGGAAACCAGTGCATATTTAATACAAACTTTCAGTAAGGGACTGACCATTTATTATCCTAAGGTGATGGTGACAAGTATGGGATTTTCTTTCGAGCCGGGATATTTGTTGCACTTTATGTCATGAGAATAAATATTTGTAAAGCAATATATTGGATATAAAAAAGGGTTTATTTTGCTATAAATCTGAACAAGAATTTTTATTTCAAACTATTTATGGGCCATAATTTAAGAAAAATGTTTTCCCCCTTACACGAAAATGAAATGGTTAGTCCCAAAACACATGTTGAAATATTATAATAATTAGAAAATTTCAGATGTATGCAGCAAATAATGTTCAAGATAAATGCCTTTTAATCACTGTATATTACTCACTAACCGCAAACAAAACAGCCCTTAATCTGCCATTGCATAATGGACTGGCAGATCAGGGTCAATGTGATTATTCTACTGATTACTTCCAACAAACTTCAGAGATACAGATATCTAAGTTCATTAAGCAGCGTATATCTGGGTCTGTGCAGTATGCAGTAGGTACAACTTGTGTGTATATATGGTAGTAACCCAAAATCTTACCTCTGATGCCTCTGATGGTGAATTGTCTCTAAACTCACCTAGTAATTGACAAGACAAGCAGACATAAATAAATGCATCATCTTTATTTAATAGTATTTCTTTCATTTGACGCCCATCTAGAAATAAATGCTACCTTACCCTACTTTCACAAGAAAATAACAAAACTCTCATCAATACTACTTGAAAGAATCCAAACTTACACATTTTTCACTTCACTGCTGGATGAAGCTCTAATAAAGAGAATATAATGATCAAAGCTGCCATTTTGTGGCCTCTCCCAGTGGACAGTAAGTGAGGTAGGAGTTATGTCTGTTGCATTTGTAAATAAACTCTCTACTGTGGGAGGAGCTGAAAGAACACAACAGAAAGACAATTTACCATCTATACTCACTTATAAATTGGGTTCAAATGCAAAACAACACAGATCCTGTTCTGCCCTCAGTCAAAGTGCTGGCAGATCAGGGTCTATGATATTTGTTCTATTGATCACTCCAAACAAACTGCATAGCCCAGGTCTGCCAGTGCATTATGTGACAGCATAGCTGGGTCGGCAGTTAGCAGTTAGACTTGACTTATAAGCAAGTACATATGGTAAGTATCAGGCCAGAGGTTAATACAATACTGAAGTAATGAAATGACTATGAGGATACATATGATAAACTACAATACTTTAGTGTCGGTAAATTAGAATACTGTATAGAGTTGTCAAATTATAATACTTTAGAGTTGGTAAATTACAATACTTTTGTGTCAGTAAGTTACAATACTTTATAGAGTTGGTAAATTAGAATACTTGAGTGTCAGTAAGTTACAATACTTTAGAGTTGGTAAATTAGAATACAGGAGTGTCAGTAAGTTACAATACTTTAGAGCTGGTAAATTTGAATACTTGAGTGTCAGTAAGTTACAATACTTTAGAGTTGGTAAATTAGAATACTTTAGTGTCAGTAAGTTACAATACTTTAGAGTTGGTAAATTTTAATGAAGCTTCATTTCATTATATAAATGACATCAAAATAGTAGTGAATTATCTTTGTGCAAAAAAGTAACTGTTTTAAAGGTAGTTTTAAAGTAACAAAAACAAAAGCAACATATGCTTGTGTGTCATGCTTTGTAAACAAAGACAAATAAAAGTTGCTTGCTTTATTCAAGGGTTTATCAAATGGCAAAGAAGAGGATGTTCACAATAAATCAAAGACAAAACATCAACAATGTTTTTATACCAACATTCACAGGTCTATTTTATCACAGGTTTGCTGTGTTTGTGAAACTAACATCTCATTCCACTTTTAAACTTCTAGAATCAATCAGGTATGCACATGCTCATTTATATGTCAAGTCCACTGCAAAGAACATAGATCCAGATCTACCATCACAGTATGTGCTAGATGATCTGGATCCATATTTTGTGTTCTACTGATTACTCCTAACAAATTAGAGTGAGCTAGATCTGCTGATGTAGTACATTGTTTTGAAAATGTTCTGTCAAAACAATAAACATGAAGCTTTATGGATAACTGCTTTTGTAAAATCAACACTTAATGTATCACCCAAATGAGGGGCACTGGATGATTGAGTGGTCTGAGGCATTAACCTTTAAAGATGGCTGGCATCTAGCCCTGGTTTGATTCTCTGGCTTGACCAATATGGATATGTAAGAAAGCTTGCCAGTAGTTCCCATTGGTTCAGTGGTTCTTCACAGGTTCTTTCTCCACCCGATATAATGACCCCCATGTACAGCCAATCATGTGCTGAAAAATGGTGTTCAGCCCACAACAAAAAAAGCAGCAGCTCAAAATGGTGTCATCATTATATTATGAAATCACCAACACAATGCCACTTGTTGCATAAGGATATAAATGCACTTTGAACTCTGGGAGAGACTGGACATAACATAAGGTGGTTGACAACAAATTTTAATAATCATAGTAATTGCACTGTGAAAGAAAATGATGAAAGAAATGAGAAGTTTAAGAAACCTTAAGAATCATTAGTAATACATGATAAAAATATAGGAGACCACAGGAATCAAATGAGAGCATAAATTATCTGAAAGCAGTTCTCATTTTTAAATGTATCAAAGGAGATGTTTCAGAGTACATGGCTCAGTTGTTCCACAAAACATCTTCTATCTATGACCTAAGATCAAATTTTAACAACAATTTAGAAGTACCAAAACCTTGCAATAAACGATTCAAAAGATGTCTGCAGTATTTAGGGGCAAGAATATGGAACTCACTTCCTGCTCACATTTAGTCTGCTGATTCAGATAAATCCTTTAATAAAATGTACATGTAGCATTTCAAACCTACATATTAACAAACAAGAAACTATGTTGATTTTTAGTTCTGGATTTATTACAATGTTATTCTTCAAATATATTACTTGTTTCTTCTACATCCTTTATATTAGCATATTGGTAAAAAGTACGTAAAAATTTTTCGTATTTATAAATTCAGTATATGAACAACTCTCTACTTTTATACCTAATATTGTTTTATGAAAAAGTACAATACTGATGTAAACTTTGCTACATGCCACAATTTTTGCAGAATAGCCTCAAGGTATATCAAAGCAGAAGTGATCATTAACTGCTATGAATACATGAAGATGTTGTTGAAAGTCATTTGTAAACAGTTATTGGAGAGATGAAACAAAAATGTATATATACATTTAAATCTTCCTACTTTCATGTGTTTTATTATTTATTTGTAAACTTAAACAGGTATTTTCATGAGAGAAACATCTGCATCAAGATATATGTATATATACTATTTTAGAGTGCCTCAAGGGAGATTAGTTGTGTATGTTGTGATTTGGATTTTTAACTTAGCTTTAACAATTTTTCAGTCATATCGCTATTATGCCTGTAATGTGACAGTTTATAGTGAAGACTAGCACTGGGGCATCATGCTGCAGACATGTAGCATCATGTCCCACTGAGTCACATTATCCTGACACCAGGCTAACCAATCCCAACACTAACCTCTTAATGCTGAGCGCCAAGTGAGGCAGCTGTTAGTACCATTTTTATAAGTCTTTGGTATGACTCAGCCAGGGTTCAAACCTGTCACCTCCCACATCTGAGGCAGATGCTCTAACCACTAGGCCACCGGAGTGGTATGAGATTAGTTGCATTTCATAACTGAGTTACCCTCTTTAAAAAAAGACATTATTATTATTATTATTATTATTATTATTAGTGATACATGATGAAACATAAACAGACCTTAGGAATCTTTTGTGTTACATGATAAAAAGTATATGAGGCCTGGGGAATCATTAGTGTTACATGATGAAAAGTATATGAGGCCTTGGGAATCATTAGTGTTACATGATGAAAAGTATATGAGGCCTGGGGAATCATTAGTGTTACATGATGAAAAGTATATGAGGCCTGGGGAATCATTAGTATTACATGATGAAAAGTATATGAGGCCTGGGGAATCATTAGTGTTACATGATAAAAAGTATATGAGACCTTAGGAATCATAAGTGATACATGGAATGCATACAAGACCTTAGAAATCATTTCTGATACATGATGAAAAAGTATGAGACCTTAGGAATCATTAGTGGCATATGACCTGCCACATATCAGTTGAACAAGCATTCTCTTACAGAAAACCAATGTGATCTTAATGACTGTGTTATATGGACTCACTCAACAAAATACTTGTTTTTGAAAGTTTGATAATAGTAATCTCTTCATCTTCAAACTAAGTAAATTTAATGACTTTTTAAATACACCTTCCTTTATCAATTTTACTGACAAGCGATGATTGGTACTTTTAGATATACAATTCCAATTGACGTCTGGGTACTTTTTGATGTAAAATTTCAATTGATGACTGGGTACTATAGAGTACAATCCTGTGTCATGACCTTCACTTGCAGATATCCAAAGTAAGATCAATGAAAGAAAATGGACACCAAACTATAAATGGTATTAACAATGATGGACTGCATGGATTCTTAGCTAGTGTGTAAAATTTTGCCATCCTTAACACAAAAATTTCTGAACAGTGATATATATATATATATATATATATATATATATATATATATATATATATATATATATATATATATAAAGCTATCTGTTAATGCTGATAAGACAGTAAATATTTCTCCTATCAAACCTGATCAACTTACAGGTATAGAAAGCCATCTTGACTGGTTCACTCTCTTCATACCCTGTGCTGATAGTGATTGTGACATTGTACTTAGAACCTATGTTCAGGTCAGTCAAAAGCATTTCCTGGTGTTCTGCTCCAAGCGTCTGCTTCAAAGTTCCTGACCCATTTTCAATGTAAATGTCAAAGCTTGAAAACTTTGAATTGCTTGGCTTGTTCCACTTGAAATGAAGAGTGGTTGTGTTTCCAGGCAATTCTGTTAAACCTGTAATTGGTTCTGGCTCTGGAAAGATAAGGAAGCAAATATAAACCTACCACTGGGATCAAAAACAATTTATTTGCATGTATAGCTTAACCAATGTGACCTAGCTGTTGATCTTGCATTAGAATGTTTTTAAACAAAAAAGTGAAAGGCAATTTGTTTGTTACTGACAAGAAACTAGTTCACATTCAGCTTGCAGGATTCATAAATAGTACTCTACCTGACAGGCCATTCAACTCAAAATCAAATTTTTATCGGTAATTTACTATAAAGAAGGTTTCACAGAAATGAAGTTAACACATCAAGGGCATACCACTGGTAGCTATTTATTTCTACAGGTTTCCGTATCCAAGATTCTCTGATTTCTAAAACACTAAACAAACTAGGTGACAAATATAGCTACTGCTAAAAATCTACAATTATTCCACATAATTGTGATATAGGACATCAAGGCTATTAATGCAAGGTCAAAATGACATTTCACATTGGCTAACCTCAATGTCAACATTTTTGTTTAAAAGCTACCTGTCCTGCTGGAATAATTCTTTGCTATTTGTTTCATGTGTCTTTTTAGGGATAATCTTAAGTTTGGAGCCAACAAATACATTTAATTCTATATAGCTTATTTTGATATCTTCAGCATAAATTGATGTGTAGATGGTAAGTAGAGTCTACATCAGAGAGAATTTTATTTTTATCTTTCATCTGAGTAAAGAAACCTCCATATTTTCCCAACGTGTTCTAGCATCTTTGTTTTGGTTACTGGCTTCTGTATAATAGTTTGAGTTTATAATTTCTTAAGGGAAACTGTTTTGTTGTGCCATAATCTCTCATATCCCTCATTCCTTTGTTTGTGATATTAATGTTGTTGATTTCCATATTTTTGACTTCTTCACTGTACCAATGAGACTGTCTTCATTTTGCCTTCATTCTTATATGTTTTGTGAGCATGCTTCTCGAGAATAAGAATTCTGGGTAAAATATATCTAGACCATTACTGAAACTTCAAGAAGGGAGTGAAAATGATACATTTACAATAAAACCAGAGCACATAAAGTTAATACAATATTAAGTTACTCTGTAACTTCAGCAGAAAATCTAACAATTCAAATTTCTGGACACTAACTGCTGTTTTCAATGATATCAGAGTGGTATATCAAGGTTTAATTTACCAATTTTGAGTCATTTTATTCACATTCAGCAAAGAAAGATCTATTTTTTTTGTGGTGAGGGATATGGGATCTACACCTGCCCTCACATTATAAGTGGAGATCATGAGCTATATGGGTGTGCTAAAATGAAGGAGTGGGTGTGTATGTGTGATAAAATAAAGAAGTGGGTGTGTATGTGTGCTAAAATGAAGGAGTGGGTGTGTATGTGTGCTAAAATGAAGGAGTGGGTGTGTATGTGTGCTAAAATAAAGGAGTGGGTGTGTATGTGTGCTAAAATAAAGGAGTGGGTGTGTATGTGTACTAAAATAAAGGAGTGGGTGTGTATGTGTGCTAAAATGAAAGAGTGGGTGTGTATGTGTGCTGAAATGAAGGAGTGGGTGTGTATGTGTGATAAAATAAAGGAGTGGGTGTGTATGTGTGCTAAAATGAAGGAGTGGGTGTGTATGTGTGCTAAAATGAAGGAGTGGGTGTGTATGTGTGATAAAATAAAGGAGTGGGTGTGTATGTGTGCTGAAATGAAGGAGTGGGTGTGTATGTGTGATAAAATAAAGGAGTGGGTGTGTATGTGTGCTAAAATAAAGGAGTGGGTGTGTATGTGTGCTAAAATGAAGGAGTGGGTGTGTATGTGCTAAAATGAAGGAGTGTGTGTGTATGTGTGCTAAAATGAAGGAGTGGGTGTGTATGTGTACTAAAATGAAGGAGTGGGTGTGTATGTGTGCTAAAATAAAGGAGTGTGTATGTGTGCTAAAATGAAGGAGTGGGTGTGTGTGCATGTGTGTGTGTCCTCATTTCTGTTTTTTATTCTCTGGTGAGACAAAAAAACAGCACTTACTGGTTGTATGTAACACAGTGGTGGGATTACTGGCCATGTCCCCTGACACTGCAGATACTTTGACAAGATACTCTTGCCCTGGTACTCCTGGTAACGATGTCAGAACACAAAACAACTGAGCTGCTGTGGCACATGTGGTGTTTATCTCTATTCTCTTCCCATCTGTTGTATTGTATTCATATCCAACTTTATAACCAGTCTAATAAAAATAGAAATAAATGGCCATTTTTATTTTAAAACAATTACAAAGGCTTTTTAATCTGTATGCATATAAAATCTTAGTAGAGCTCACTAATCAGACCCTGATTTTGTGTTGACCATTGTTCTTGTAATATTGATAAATAATACATTATTGATCATTTTATGGCAAGTATAAAGACAGACACTTGGGGGGAGGGGGAGTTAACATAAGACAATTGTGTCATGGGCCTGCAATGTACATTGTACAATTCTACATCACACTATGCCATCTTTGTACATGATATCACGAGAACATAGAATAAGATGTTTACAAAAGTAATTTATATCATAAATATAAACATAGTAAATATTCTAAAAATGAGATTTCATTCAAATGAAATGTCAAGTATTAAGATGGAAAAATGGCACCATCTTTTTTCCTCTACAGTAGAAATAAAGAGACAATTTTCAACTACTAAAGTGTTCTACTTGGATTTTTCGGTAATGAATCCCATTTGAACACTGTATTTCAAGGCTTTATTAAGTACATTAGAATGTTTTTTATGTTAAGTGCCATAATGGGGATAGCACTTTGTTACGAGCAAGTGGGCTGGAAGTTTACAGCACAAGGTAAGAACTTAAGTAATTACCTACTCACATTGTTATGAGAGCATATGAAGTCCTCAGTTCCTGTTTATAAGTACAACCTTAATTTGTCTGCTACTGTCTTTTCTTCCTGTCATATAATATGGCATGGAAATGAAACATTATCACTGAAATATTTCACCAAACATATTGAAATGATTACCTTCATGTTAGCCTTTCATGGTTTAATTTGCATTCATACATCATGTCATTTAGATGACCCAAAAAATGTACAACTTAAAAGTTTTCATTTTTGGCTGTCTGTACTTTGCTGAAAATTGTCACTAATATGACCCCAAAAAAACCTGACTATACTTTAATGACATAAAATATAAGGAGTTGCACTATACATTCCTCACAGTTTTGTATTCCCAAATTAAAGGGATTTAAATGGGAATGGGCATTTGGTCTGAAAATACAGAAAAAAATATGGGGTTTTTACGGGGATGGTTTTTACATGTTATTGACAACAATAATGAGTAAATGGCAGCTAAGTGTTCTCCAAGGACGTACTGAGACAGCTTGGCCTGGGCAGGTATCAAACCTGCTACCCTTGGATTATGAGTTTGACACTCTACCAACTGTGCTACAAAGGGTCTGGATTCTGCATGGAAACAATACAAAAACAGAGGGACAATAATGTGTTAAATTTAAAAATACTTACTGAGTATTGTATTTCATGTACAAGAACACACAAATTAAATGTTAATAATAACAAAATTTAGCAAAATAATAATTAATTTAAATATGAACAATCCATTAAAACTACTTCTCAGCTGTACTGAGTACTTCAATTATAACAAATCCTTCAATGTCCTTTTTAAACTTTTTCTGAAAACATAATTGGAAAGAATAATTGGCTTGTCCTCCCCCCTCCCAAATTTAGGAATATTATAGAGAAGTTTGGAAAATTATACGAAAAAATATATTGCTAAGATATATTGATAAAACACTAGGGAGTTTAAGGAAATTTGTATATGAAATAAAGGAATGACTAGGACAATTGTATTAATTACATCTTGGAAATTCTCAAGTGATATATACTAAAAGTTATAATTGGCATTTCTGGTTGTTTTATTTTTCAAAGTCTCAACTGAACATCCCCCTCCCATTTTATACTGCAGAATAAATGATTAAAAAATCATTACTTCTTTACAAGTGAGTAAACTGTAATAGTTCAGAATACAAGAACCTTGTTACTAAAACTGTGGTCACTATTCTTTATAATTCACATTAAAAACATCACTTGACACTTTCAACACCCAACAATGAACAGTTTAGGTCTGAAACAGTCTGGCTAGAGCAATTATCTAGACACTTTAAAACAGCAAAATCTGCAAAAGGAGGAATATCCTAAATGTCTGAAATATGATTCTGAATCGTATCAGTTTTATACAGATTTTTATGTTATTGTCATTTGCTTCATTTTTGTGCATATACATTGCACATCACTTATCAATTATACCACATATCATTTTTATGTAATTAATATGGTTGATACTTTTCAATTTAATACACAAGACCTAACACTGTTTGTCCATCATTATGCAACTTTTTTCTGATACCTTCCTTAACAACAAAACCATTACAAATGTAGATAAATAGTTACAAAGACAAACAAATTACGGTAAATGAGGGGCTCAAGGGATACATGATACATACATATTCTAACTGACCATCCCTCATTAAATAAAGCATTATTATTATTATTATTATTATTATTATTATTATTATTATTATTATTATTATCATTTATATTATTATTATTATTATTATTATTATTATTATTGAGATTTAACATATCTCCTTCTTGATGTGAATTCTCATTACCCTTACAACTGGTAGCAAATTCAAATGGGAAGAATTAAAGTATTTCAACAAAGGTCTCATACAAGAACTGAATACTACAGTAAGCCATCCTGTTACTGAAACTTTCCTTCTATTTTCCAGAGTATATTTGAAACGACCTTGATTCATCCCATCATGCTGAATCAAAAGCCAAAGGAAACATATACATGCCAGAATCTATTTTGAAACAGTTAATTACAGGGAAACCCTGTTATAATAAATATTGTTGTAACACAAATTTTGGATACAGCACAACTGTTGCATGGTTCCCAAATCTATACGATTTCTTCACCAATTTCTCATGACTGCAACCATCGTGTAGACACTAAACTGTGAATAAAAACCATAAAGCCTCCACACGACAACATTTTAGCTGAGAGAAGAATCAATCTGACACATAATTAAATGATTTTCACTAATTTGGTGGTATCCCCATACATGTATATTCTAGCCTCATTTATCTGAAATAAACTGATCACATTACAGTTTTTCCTCACTTTAAAGTACGTCGGTATAACAGCCTACGATATAACAGTTATGGTCATAAACTTAATTATAATAGTTGGACTCCATTTTTCCATGTAACATCCCCTGTATAAGATGACCTCATCCACATCATGGTACACCTCTGTAGTTCCTCTTACAGTATGTCAGTGAGAGCCTAATGTATATTTATTAACTTAATAAATTGTTCAATAAATACACGAAAGCTTTCTGATAAACTACGCCATAGTTTGTTCTTACCTGATAACTATCTGGATCCGGTTTCCAGGTAATATTCATACTTTGTTTATCCATGGCTTTAACAGATACTACGGACGGAGATAATGGTACTGAAAGAAAATGATCTACATCATTATGTGCTCAAAATTTCTGGAAAAAACTGAAATCAAATGATTTTTTAAATAAAAATGTCACCATTAAAATGTACAACAGCACAAAAATAATTCAGATGTTGTAAACATGTAGCTTGTGATGTTGCAGCTGGTGCAGCCCTAGCAACATGAGTAAACAATCCATGTGACCTTGACCTTGGACATATAAACTAAACCAAGTCTTTGTAACAAATCTTATGAGAATAAATGAATGGAAACCGAATATGTTTCTCCTTCATACAGATCTTAACAATTTACTCTTCAAAATTAGGCAATTCACTGTCTGACCTTGGTCTTCGACACCTGATTTGTCACCCCCAAGATATACCATGGACATTGATGCTATATACATTGATAAATCTAATTACAAGGTGAATGCCAATCCAAAGACACACGTGACAAGTTTTTCCCTCTTTTTAGCATAATACTTAAACCCAAGCATACACTGTTATTCTCATCATCAAACAGATTGAGGAAAAAATATGAACTACTGAACTTACCTGTGTTGACTGTGAGGGACAAGGACTTGTTGCTTGGCTCTCCATGACTATAACTTATCACAGATATGTTATAAATCTGACCCGGTTTAAGGTCAGCAATGGTATAATTTGTATATGTCAGATTTATGGACTCGAAGATGAAAGAGGAATTTGTCAACCCAGTAACAAAAACTTTGTATTTATCTTGGATACTGTTGGGGCTTGGATCCCATTTGAACTGCACTGTGCTTTTTGACTGATTAAGTACTTTCAGATTCTCTGGTGGCAATGGTTCTGTAAATAAAGTATGAATGTCACACAAATTTGTTTGATAAACAGTATATTAAATTGATTGTTTGATAAACATTATATTATACAGATGTGCAACATATGTTATTTTGCTATTGCCAATATTACACTCACAAGAAGCATGTTTATGTACCGTATATACACACTTAAAAGTCAAGTCAAATTGCAAACGACAAAAATCTTGATCTGCCATATCATAATGCACCTGCAGATTAGGGTCCATGAATTTTGTTCCACCGATTTCTCCTAAGAAACCTCAGGGAACCAGATCTGAGAGCGCATTATGATATGGCAGATCTGAGTCAATGCAGTTTGCAGTTGGACACATGATTGAGTATATACAGCAAATAAGACTATTTTACTCATTCAAACTGGTCACCAAAATGTCACCTGGAGAAGCTCAAAACTTGCATTATTTCACTTAATTTGTGAAATTAGTACTTGACTATGGAGAACCAATTATAAGTTGATTCAACATTACCAGATATTTTATTTGTGCTAACTTCCTTGCCATATAATTGTATATGCTTGTCAGAACTTACCTAACTAGCATTATTTATAAAGTAGGGTCAATATTATGGCTTCCATAGATAAATATGGGTCAATATTACTATATACCTTATTTTTATGAACTTCCCTGCCTTATAACTGTATATGCTTGTCAGAATGTTCCTTTATGTTATCTATAATGTGGGTCACTATTTACATCTTCCATAAATAAATATGGGTCAATAATAGGACTCCTATAACAAATGTAGACCACTATTACAGCTTCCATAAATAAATATGGGTCAGCATTAGGACTCCTATTACAAATGTAGACCACTATTACGGCTTCCATAAATAAATATAGGTCAACATTAGGACTCCTATTACAAATGTAGACCACAATTAAAGCTTCCATAAATAAATATGGGTCAACATTAGGACTCCTATTACAAATGTAGACCACTATTAAAGCTTCCATAAATAAATATGGGTCAACATTAGGACTCTATTACAAATGTAGACCCCGAGTGGTCTAAAGCACTCTCCGTTACAGATCATTGCCATCTCACCTCTGTCTGTATGGGTTCAAGTCTCGGATTCAGCCAATATGGGTATGTGAGAAAGCTTGCCAGTAGCTTCTCGTGGGTCGGTGGTTCTTTCTGGTGTTTTTCCGGGTTCTTCCTCCACCATTAATACTGGCCGCCATGTATAGCCTATCATGTGCTGAAAAATGGCGTTAAACCCTACAACAACAACAACAAATGTAGACCACTATTATGGCTTCCATAAATAAATATGGGTCAACATTAGGACTAATATTACAAATGTAGACCACTATTACGGCTTCCATAAATAAATATGGGTCAACATTAGGACTACTATTACAAATGTAGACCACTATTACGGCTTTCATAAATAAATATGGGTCAACATTAGGACTCCTATTACAAATGTAGACCACTATTATGGCTTCCATAAATAAATATGGGTCAATCTTTGTGTGTGTGAGATTTTTAATTTTTAACATAGCTTTAACAATTGTTCAGTCATATCCCTACGATGTCTGTAGTGTGACAGTTTATTGTGACATCTAGCACTGGGGTATTATGCCGCAGACATGTAGCATGATGGCCCACCCAGTCACATTATCCCGATACCAGGCTGACCAATCCTAACAATAACCTCTTAATGCTGAGCACCAAGCGAGGCGTCTGTTAGTACCATTTTTGTTAGTCTTTGATATGACTCGACTGGGGATCGAACCCCGAACGCCCGCATCCGAGGCGGACGCTCTAACACTAGGCCACCAGAGCAGTATATTGGGTCAATAACAGGACTCCTATAACAACTGTAGATCACTGTTATGGCTTCCATAAATAAATATGGGTAAGTATTGTGCTGCTCATAAACAATTACAGGTTGTTGCTGTTGTTGCTGTGGGGTTTAACGCCATTTTTCAGCACACAATAGGCTATGCATGGCGGCCAGTATTAATGGTGGAGGAAGAACCCAGGAAAACCCCTGGAAGAACCACCGACCCATGAGAAGCTACTGGCAAGCTTTCTTACATACCCACATTGGTCGAATCCTAGACTCAAACCCACACAGACAGAGGTGAGATGGCAGTGATCCATAACGAAGAGCGCTTTAGACCACTCGGCCACTCAGGGCCCCCCAATTACAGGTTACATGTACTATTATGGCTTCCACAAACTAATACAGGTCAATTTGACTCATATAAAAAAGTGCACTTTTCTATTATGATACCAATAAATAAAAATAGGTCAATATTATGGCTGTCATAAACAAATTCAGGTCAATATTACGACTCTTATAAACATTGTATACAGAGGGAGAGATTTATTTCAGTACATACTTTTAGTACCACATTCAATTTAGCAATATGAGCTTGACATGCATGCATCTTTAGGTTTAGGTAATCTAAAACTCTGACATCATGACCTACACAAAACATGACGTCTTCACTTCCATCATGAAACAATTTGCAAATATGTACGGCATGTCTGATGTATGCACAATTTTAGTATCATGCCAGTATTACATCAATCTTGGTAAGATGCATATATAGGGAAAATGCACTTGTGCCCGGTCTTGTATATGTATGGTCTCAGGTTCACAAGTCAAATGGGACATCAGTGTTATGTGTTTTGAGTGATAAAACCTGCCATTAATGAATCTGTATTGCATGAGAAAGTCAACAATACACATTAATTACATTGAAAATATTCATTGTGTAAGAAAGTACAATATTTAGTTGAATCAATAATGTACACTGTACTTGGAAATAAGACCTGATTTTTTTCTTCCTATTAATTATGCATTAATTTACAAACTGAAACTTAAATTAAAATTTGCACTAAGGAAAAGAAGAAAGAAAAACACTTTAACAAACTATCATATGAATAATTAAGGCAGTGCAATGGCTTATCTTTTAATTATGATGATGTTATCATGGGAAGGATTAAGCCGGTTTTTCACAATTTAGATGGATTGACAACAAAAAGGATGGAATACATTTTATTTTTCATTATGTTTTTCAGCCATCAACAGATGCAATTTGGATTCTGTTTCTGTAGGTGTTTATGAAGCCATCAATAAGACTGCAAAATATATCCACATATATCTATATTGTTGACCAGCATAACTTGGTTTGGTCTCTTACCCAGTCCTGAAAAGTCAAATCTCACTGCATCTCAGGACTTCATTTACGCAGAAATGAACTTCATGAACCATAGGCATGCAGGGTGTATGAGTGGACTATGTCTTATTGAAAATTCTCCAATCTGTGGGAGGATATATTTATGCTGCATGGGCAAAGCTTTTGAACATGAAAAAAGTAAAAGCTAAACAAAAGTGACAGGTACCTTTACTTCTGCAACTAAAAATGAATTTTAGAACTCCTAATTTATGGTCTGCACACATATTGCAAACACCATCTGAACATTTAGTTATGCTGCAGTGTACAAGAACCATCACCACTGTAACACCACGAGTCATCAGGACAATGCACTAATACAAAGCTCAATCATCACATATCCAGAGGAATCAATTCAATAATCAAAAGTTTGTCACTGGGAAATATAGAAATTTCCATCATAATCATAATATTTTTCATTTGCCCAACTAGATTTTCATACTGGTGAAAATGTCCTGGCATTAACTTATGGTTAACCTTGGCTTCTGAGCAATGGATTATTCTACCCGTATATTATTTTGTGTTATATTATATTAGTTACAGTACTTACATTATTTACAACCTTGTACTCATAATATATACTGAATACTATACAAAAGCTATCACTGTCACTGTCATTTTCATATGGATAATATTTTCATTATTGCTTGCAAATAAAAATGGATTCCTTACTTGTTGGAATAAAGTAGCTAAAAATGGCCATGCCATTTTGATTCAGTTCTATGTAATAAAGCTGCCCTGGATACAACCCATGCAATCTGTAATGAATCACCTCTCCTTCTGCTGGCTTGGAAATGACCTCTATGATTGATTTGTTGTTGCTTCCAACTACGTTATAAGCAATGCTGTAGTTGAGTGTAAGATTTGTGACCGGCCATTCTATGTCAACATAGTAGTCACTGGAGGTGATATGAACGGTGGAGTTGGTAACATAAAGACTGTAAATCTGAAATATTAAACGAAGAATGTTTCATCAGTAAACACTATATATACTCAGTTTTAAATAGAGTCCAACTGCAAACAAGATAGATCCTGATCTGCCATAGCATAATGCATATGCAGATTAGAGTCAATGTTGTTTATGCTACTGATTACTCCAAAGAAACTCAATAGACCAAGACCTGCCGGTGCATTAAGCGACCACACATCTGTGTCTATGCGGTTTGCAGTAGGACTCCTCTATAATAAGACAGTACATATAAGAGAGTATATTTGGTAACAGTGGGTCATCTTTCTGCCATACATGGGTTTTCGGCTATATAATATAAACTACCTCCTTACATAATAGCAAAAATTCAACAATAAAAATTCCTACTTGCTCAGAATGAAAATGTTTTAAACACTGCTTGTTAATTTAGGTATCTTCTTTAAATTCTATTTTGGGAGAGAAGAGTACATGCATGCTATATGGGACAACGCTTACAAAATAAAAAACAGCCTCTTGAATAAAAAGATGGTGTTCTACTATTCCATATAAACATCTTGCAATTATCTCAGTTGTATAAAGACATATTAATATCATGGTTTGGCACTGAAGCTTAATATCCTAAATCTATCAAACAGGAAATGAAGGTACAACAAAACTTCTAGCCCTTTTGTAATGAAAGACATAGTCCATGCTCTACCATCACACTACATGCATACTGTATCACTTAACTCTACCATCATACTGCATGCATACTGTATCACTGAACTCTACCATCACACTGCATGCATACTGTATCACTGAACTTTTGTCCCCCTGACACCACTATCCCAAAAGGCATCCTATCAAGAAAGAATTACACATAATACACATCTGCATAAACCAAACCTACAAGGATGATTCTTGTTCTGGATTGTTTTCTGCCAACTTCCCACCACCAGGGCAATGATTTAATGGGGTGGGGATGTGCTGGGTGGGATTTTCTTCAGAGCTGGAATAGTTCTGATTACTCACCATGAGGGGAAGCTGACTCAAATATGGAACATATACATATAATACAGCAACTGATCACACTTCTTATTCTTCCAGTAACTGAAGGACCCAAAATTCTCTTTTAGAATACTCTCCCGATTCCTTATTCAAGGCATTTAGAACATTTCCTTTACTACTATCACCCACATTTCTGAGCGAAATATTTAATTTCAAGATTTATATTTAAAACAACCGATTCCCTTTAATGCATTAAATTTGTTTTTTGTTGCTCAGTTGTCGGTTTAATGCCATGTTTCAGCACATGCACTGGGGAAAATTCCAAGATGATCCAACATCCCATTGGAAGCTACTGGCAAGCTTTCCCACATATCTGAGCCTGAGACTTGGACCCACATGGACAAAGGTTTGTTGTCAATGATCTGCTGAGGTGTGTGCCTTAAACAATACCTGGAGTCCCTATTTACCAAGAATTCAAATGTAGTGGTAAACATGGGCGGAAATAGTTCTTTCAGCCTGTACGTGTGGGGGTTGGGTGGGGGTGGTTTGGATTTTTAATGTAGAATTAACAATTTTTCAGTCATATCGCAACAATGTCTGCAGTGTGACAGTTGATAGTGATGTCTATCACTGGGCCATTGTGCTGCAGATATGTATCATCATGTCCCACCCACACTGGTGATGCTACCATCCAGAGAGGTGCATTTCTGATGTGAAATCATGGATGACATGTAACAAGCTGCAGATGAATGATGATAAAACTGAGGCCATTCTGATCACAACACAAAGACTTTCTCATTACCATCCTTTACCTCAAACAATAAATATCAGCAACACCAACATTAAATTCACACAATCAGTACAAAACCTAGGTGTTACTCTGGAAACTACTCTCACATTGCACCAACATGTCATGAATATATGCAAGGCTGCATATCTTGAGCTGAGACGCATCAGCTCAATTCGCAAATATCTTTGAGCTGATGCCACTAAAACACTTATGTGTTCATTAGTACATGTACTTTCAAGACTGGACTATTGCAACTCAGATCTGTCTGGTTCATGTCAATATCTGTTCCAGAAACTTCAAAACACAGCTGCTTGGATCATACTTAGAGTACCATGATCAGAGCACACCTCCCCGCTGCTCTGTACCCTATACTGGCTATCCATTCGATCCAGAATCAAACACAAAATTTGTTCTCTATGCTACGTTTCACTGACAGACTCTAGTCCAACATACCTATCCAACCTCAACCATGTGTACACACCAGCAAGATACTTAAGCTCCTCTTCTGACAATCATATACTCATTATTCCAAGTATGAAAACAAAGTCCTATGGACAGCGTTCTTTTGCATACCAGGGCCCAGCAACATGGAATGAATAGCCCAGTGAACTTAGACACAAGGACACAGTGATCAAATTCAAGAGGGCTCTCAAAACTCACTTATTTCAACTGCAAGAACAAACTTAGACCTAATAATGTTTCCTACCTTAAATATTCTCAGCATGTTTTTTTTTAATGTCTTCTAATTTCATGGTGTTTGTTTTTGTAATCATATCATTATATGTTTTTTATCTTATAACTGTTGTCTAATGTTGTAAAGCGCTTAGAGCTTCTAAAGACTAGGCGCTATACAAAGTCCTCATTATTATTATATTGTCCTTACTCCAGACCAACCAGTCCTAACACTAACCTCTTAATGCTGAATGCTTGATGAGGCAGCTGTTAGTACCATATTTATAAGTCTTTGGTATGACTCAGCCTGTGTTTGAACACGTGACCGCCCACAGTCAAGGCAGATACTCTAACCTATTAGGCCACTGGGGGGGGGGAGAGAGAGAGAGTGTGTGTGTGTGTGCGTGTGTGTGTGTGTGTGTGTGCATGTGTCAGAGGCTTGGTACCATGTATAATTGATTTCAAGTGAAGTCATACTGCAACCGACATAGAAAATGATGTACCATTGGATAATGTGCCAACAGCTCTGGGTCTATACTGTTCTACTGATTACTGCTAACAAACTGCATAGATTCAAATCTGTATGCACATTATGTGACAGAAGATATGGGTCTATGTAGTTTAAATTGGACTCAACTTGTAAGCAAGTGTATCTGGTATGGGCCAAATCTGCTTATAAAACTGTCTGTGATGGATTACAAATTATTTTTCGCATGCATAACCATATAATGAAATAGTTGCCCAGGGCAAGATTCATAATTTACAATCCTCAGGTATTGCCTACTGACCATGATTATCATTAGCTGCACAATAATGTGCCATACATAAGTTACTCTGTAAGGTGGCATACCTAATCTACGACACAATGTGTCACATGCAAAAAAACATTAATTTGGAATCCCAGGCCATAAAACAATCAAGTCTGACAAAAAAGAAATGATTTCCAGCAAATCTTATCAAGAAATGAGAGAGAGAGAGAAAGAGAGAGAGACTATCTTCTGGACACCACAATAAATACCTAAAGCTTTGTAAACTATATAAACAACAATAGCCCTTCAAAGGGACTAACACTACCAGATGATAAGAATTTCCAGGAATTCAAAATAAGATCATTTCTTCCTTTTAATGTTGAAACCATCTTATATATTCTTCAGTTATAATAAGATTTTCGAATCAGCTACTGTGTAATGGACATAGTGAATGTCAACCTGATACCATTTTCGTTCAGGACCAAAATGACATCATAAGAAGTCTTCTGGTGGAATCCCCATGATGATATTACTTTCTGTTTAGGATTAAACTGAATAGTACGATTTTTACGATGAATGTAGCCATATTCGATATTAGACAGGCACCATTTCTATTTAGTACCAACTAAACATCATAAAATGTCTTTTGGTGAAAGCACAATGCCAACATGAGCAGCCATCTTGAAGAAATATTGATGACACTGGTGGTCATACTGAGTGTCTAAATGAAGCCATTACAATCAACCAGACACAATAAAAAGCTGTTTAGTAAAATCTCCACTGTCCAATGGAATTAAAGGCAGAACTTTTACATATATTTTATTATATGTATGTGTGGCTGTGATTATGCAAGTGTGTGCAAACATATGTATGTGTGATGATGATATATGTCAAACATGTATATTTTGTTTGAAAGTGTATTAAGCACTTCAAACCATATTTTAATTTCTTTTATAAAAAATTGACTTTCCCATTATATTTTATAGTTTTTTTTTAGTTGATAACATATTCTCAACTGTATATGATGTTGCCTATTTTGAGTCGTATATAATGAAAAGCTGTTAGACCTCAAAATGCACTTTTCAAATCGTGGCATACAAAAATCATTAGCAACACTACAATGGGGCATACATATCAACAGCTACGCTGTAGTGTGGCATACATATTAGCTATAATATAATATGGGACCGCTTCCCATGGCCTAAGAGATTACAGCATCTATCTCGGATGTGGGGAGTTGCTGATTCGAAATCCAGCCAAGTCATATCAAAGACTTACAAAAATGATACAAGCAGCTGTCTCACTTGGCACTCAGCATTAAGATCTTAATGTTAGGACTAGTCGGCCTCATGTGTCAGGATAATGTGACTGGGTGGAACATGATAATACATGTCCGCGGCATGATGCCCAAGTGCTAGACATCACAATAAACTGCCACACTGCAGACATTAAAGCAAAAGTACTGGAAAATTGTTAAAGCTATGTTAAATATCTAAATCACACACACGCTAAAATATAGCATACATATGAAGTCACAATAATGTGGCATAAGCTACTCTATAATGTGGCATATCATAAGTTATGTCACATTTTAATCTGGCATGCATACCACATTTAACTTGCATACAACAAAAAAATATTTTAAAAAAATGCTCCACCACAGTGCCTGAAAAAATGTCTTAAACACAAAGTTAACCAAAGTATGATGCACAGACACACAGGCTGATGGACTGATTGATAGACAAAAGGAACACTGCATGCCCCTGCCACTGTTGTGATGGTCACAAAAGAAGCATTGACCCAGATCTGACATTCCAGGTCACAACAGCAGATTAGTATCTATTCTGTTTGACTAAAATCAAAAGTACAGCAAACAAGGCATTCACCTAATTTCACCAACAACAATGTTAACCAGATATAAACCCTCTTAACAATTGCCTATCTGCGCCATATCTGCACAAATAACAGTACTTGTCATTATTCTGTTTTTTCACTGAAGCTGTAAAGAAAATGTTTTACAATATTATGTCATCCAATGGGTTATTGACAGAAATGAGAAGAAAAAACATGATATGGAATGACCAGTAATTTTTTCTCTCAACTATTCATGATTACAATATCCTGTTTGATAAAAAAGGTCACTTTTTCTCACATTTGGACATCACCTCAATTGGGGAAACAATCAATGAAACAAATCTGATCACACAATCACCTCAGTTAGACACTATCACTGACATCAATCTGATCACACAACACCTCAATTAGACACTATCACTGACATCAGTCTGATCACACAATCACCTCAATTAGACACTATCACTTACATCAGTCTGATCACACAATCACCTCAATTAGACACTATCACTGACATCAGTCTGATCACACAATCACCTCAATTAGACACTATCACTTACATCAGTCTGATCACACAATCACCTCAATTAGACACTATCACTGACATCAGTCTTATCACACAATCACCTCAATTCAACACTATCGCTGAGATCAGTCTGATCACAAAATCACCTCAATTAGACACTATCACTGATATCAGTCTGATCACATGATGACCTCAATTCAACACTATCACTGACATCAGTCTGATCACACAATCACCTCAATTAGACACTATCACTGACATCAGTCTGATCACATGACGACCTCAATTCAACACTATCACTGACATCAGTCTGATCACACAATCACCTCAGTTAGACACTATCACTGACATCAGTCTGATCACACAATCACCTCAATTAGACACTATCACTGACATCAATCTGATCACACAACACCTCAATTAGACACTATCACTGACATCAGTCTGATCACACAATCACCTCAATTAGACACTATCACTGACATCAGTCTGATCACACAATCACCTCAATTAGACACTATCACTGACATCAGTCTGATCACACAATCACCTCAGTTAGACACTATCACTGACATCAGTCTGATCACACAATCACCTCAATTAGACACTATCACTGACATCAGTCTGATCACACAACACCTCAATTAGACACTATCACCAAAAATAATCCAATCATACAAAATAATCACCTTAATTGGACACTATCACTAAGACCAACTGATTAAAACCAAGATCTCCTATGATAAACACCAATAGAAGACCACATTCTGTTGATATTTCCAATTACAAATCAAATTACAACTTTCACATGTATGTAAGTGAAAAATGTAATTGGAACATATCATCTCGTTAGATAAATTTAACTTGAAAAGCAACTTTTTATCTGATTATCAGTCCAGCTTTTGCCAGAATCACTCCTGTGAAACTGCACTTGTATCTTTGATTGATAAATTGATGAAAGCATTAGATCAAGGAGAAATGGTAGGCACTATTACGGTTGATTTTCGTAAAACTTCTGATCTTGTAGACCATGAAATTTTGCTTGAAAACTAAAAATCTGTCAAAGCAGTGAAAACTCCCTAAACTGGTTTATTTCTTACTTAACCGATAGAGTGAAAAAGTATCTTTAAATGGTCAACTTTCTGAAAGTGAAAATATTAATTGTGGAGTACCACAGGGCTCTATCGTTGGACTTCTGTTATTCATTCTATTTATCAACGATTTACATCTTAAGATTGGAACTTCAATTTCTTCATTGACCTCTAAGCAGATGATACTACACTGTCTGAGATGGGTAAAACCAAAACGGTACTTGAAAATAACTTACAAGATGCTGTCAACAGACTTCAACTATAGTGCAAAAAAAAACAGTATGATCATAAATAAAGAAAAAACAAAAGCCCTACTAGTTACAACACAACAAAAACGAGCAAGGCTAGATAGTGACAAACTCCAGGTTCTATTTGACAATGTGAGCCTTAATATGACCTCTCATGATAAAATTGTTGGTGTATTTGTAGATAACAATCTTACTTGGTCTATTCACAATAAACATGTTTCAAAAAACGTTAATTCTTATCTTTGGCTACTGAGGAAGATCAAAATATACATTCCTCTTCAGTATTGGGTCATCTTTTATAAAAGTTATATTCAGCCATGTCTGGACTAATGCAAATTGTAATTTTGGGGAAATACCTCTAATTCAAACATAACAACACTTTAAGACTCCAAAAGAGGGGTTAATTCATGATCAATGTATAGACAATTTTCAGGATGCAATGAATAATATAAAGTTTTAACAATACATGAAAGAATATTTCTCAGACAGGCCAAATTGATGTATACAGTATCCAGAAAAGCCATTCCTGTCTATCTAAGCAATATCTTTCACCAAAGAGATGCTGATGGCACTCCAAATTTAAAGTCCATAAGAAGTAAAAATGACATTATACCAAGGCCAAAGAAGGAATTGTTTAAACAAAGTTTTCAATATACTGGTCCACTGGTATGGAACAACATTCCCAGTCACATAAGGCAGGCTCCTAGCATTTCCTCTTTTCATAATCAGTGTCTTAAATGGATGAAAACTTTAGAAAATTGAACAGTTCCAGTATAAAAAATACTGCCTGCTTTTCTGTAATTCTGCATTATTTTCCTAGTTGAAATTTTCAATGCAGGATGATATTTTATGTTTTATGTATGTTTATGTTTTCACAGGTGCCTGTGTGTGTGTGTTCCAGGCTTGATACTTTGAATTTTAAAATTACTTACTTATTTAGTGTCAAGCCAGATTCTTCACATCATGTATATACTGTACATATTGTACATAACAGATAGAAGGCCTCAGGGTAGATTAGTTCAATAACTAATTGAGTTACCTTCTCTAAATAAAGTCTTTATTATTATTATTATTATTATTACTATTATTACTATTATTATTATTATTATTATCATCATTATTATTATCATCATTATTATTATAGATCAGATTTGCATCCCATTAACAGAGTCCTCACTGGAAAAGCATGCTTTCCATTATCTTTGTGTCACATATGCATACACACATTAATTGCAATGCAACAAACCATAAACCTGTAAAGAGCACATATAATGATGTCAGACTGTGTCCCCGTTATGCTAATAGCCAATTATTGATACAGTAAAGATATGGTATATGTTGTTATCTTAGACTAATTTGGTCATAATGGGCAACAAGAACTGTCTGATAGGTACTTCTTGCAGCAGGCTGTTATGGATAACTTTGTTGACAAGATTCATTTGTGTAGACTTGTTTACAAGACAAAACCTGGTCACCGCAAACCATATATAGACAAAACAAGACTAATAACTAGATAGAGAATCTTTTACTGCTCAGTTCATAACACTCAAAGTTCATACATGTATATGTCGGTAATACCTACATAAATGGTATTATTTATTGTAAATAATTAATCAAACAAGTTTTTATGGAAAGGAGTAAAGACAAATTTTGAATGTTCAAGATCAAATGAACTCCTAAAGAACAGTTACAAATATCAAGTACTGTAGCATTTATATTTACTTTCAAGTTGAGCCTAACTGCAAAATGAACAGACCCAGATCTGTCATTGCATACTGCACTGTCAGATCTAGGTCAATGTAGTTTGTTAGGAGTAATCAGAAGATAGATCCTAATATGCTGGTATATTATATGATGAACTATCTGATGACACAATCTATGTATTATACGTATTACTTTGTAACACATTATAGCCAAAAAATTTAAAAGACTATTATATGTAAAAAGGTAAAAAATAATAATTAAAAGTTAATCCATTTTAATCCTTTAAAGATAGACTAAGAATATATTTTAGAACTTTTTATATTTTTAGTTTCCTAACAGGTGCCTGTAAATACTTGTATTAAATATATACCACAATGGCTCCTTCATACATTATCACTATGGACAACACCTGACCCATTTTTAACTATGTCTACACATACATAATGGCCACCTAACAAAAAAAAGAGTAAACATAGTTTTCTGTACTTTCATTTTTCATTTTAATTACAAAGTGTCACACTGTAAATATGATGTAGAAGAAATAGTGATCCACCTATTCTAATATTCAAGTGGATTCACTTCCTTTGTCATCGATCAATAACAGTGTGGGGGGAGTGGGGGTGTGTGTGGGTGTGCCTTGATCATGATGTCTAATGAGCCCTGAAGATTCAGAGCAGACTCTAAGATACTTGCACATGTACCATATCCTATGTGGACCTACACTATTCACCGTTGGGTGTGAGTTATACCTGAGAAGATATGGTAAATAATAATGTCAAAATAGTTCAGGTTTGTTAATCTTTTTCATTGTAAATCTACTGGATACTCACAAATAAATAAAAGTTTACAAAACAATAAAACAAATATTGTTTCAAATAAAAAATACAATAACAAAATAAAGATGTATTGTAATGTAACAAAACCTAGTATCAAAATATACACACATGTAAAACAAAAAACAAAAATACAATAATAATGTATATCTTACATAAATAAAAATATTGGATGAACTTGATTATCATAAGTACAGGGTGGACCAACTTTGCTTTGGCATCAATCTTAAACTGTTCCTTTTTATGTCATAGTACTTAAGGAATAACAAAACTAGAATTCTGCAGTGAAACACTGTCATACCCAATAATTTTTCAGTGTTCTCTACCCATGAGGTGGTTTTCTACCAAGGCTTGGATCAAAATTCTAAAACCACTGTGCATATTAGAGATCGCCCACAACCATATCACTAAGTTTGAAATTTATCTTGAACAATAGTGGGAAAATTTCATGACACTGCTTTCGGGACAAATGATGTGATTTGTTTCCAGGTTTTTTTTTAGTCTTTTACTCAGACATTGATTACAATCCACATTTCAAGAAATCCACTGATTCTTCAGTCTAAAACATACAAGTAGAGTCTTTACAGCACACTCACCCCAAACTGCCCTATGGACATAAATCTTTTGTTTCTGGGGGCTATGCTCCTCTTGCCTATGTAGTAGAAAAATAACAGCTATGTGTGTTTGTGCAAATTAATTAAGGGCTAGTTCTTACAGATCTTAGCATAAACTCTGCATGTTGAAAATGTTGATGATATTAGAGACAAGGATGTAGATTAGTGCCAATTAATTGGCTCTAATTAGCAACAGTAAATTGTATATCGTTTTAAAGGAAATAGAGATTTTATACTTAAACTTTGATACATCTTTGCCAGTCCTCTACACCTAAGGCACATTTACTTCACATTTAAGTTTTGCTGCAGAGGTTGAAAGTGGTATGTGTTCAGAGATTATAATAAAGTAATAATCACTTACATTTAAACAAATCAACATCTAGACAAATCATTATTTAAAAATTTAAAGTTTAGTTTCCTAAAAGAAACACAGATTTCTATGCCAAAAACACTCAAGACAGAGAAAGATTATACCAGGATGTTTTTGGTGAAGTCTGCATGCTTGATATGCCCCAAGGGCAGAAATGGTGATGAGTGGGGGTTTGACTTTTGGTTTAGTGTTGGGTGATAATTAAACATGTAGACCAGTGCTGTCCAACCTTTTTGACACCATGGGCCACTGAAAAATGTTTTTCTGGAAGCCAAGGGCCGCAAAAGAAAATTGAAAAGCAACGACTATATAGCTGCTCGAGCTCAGGGGGGCCATTTAAAATCAGCCTGCTGGCCACATGCAGCCCATGTGCCACAGGTTGGACAGCACTGATGTAGCCAAAACGTTTGTTAGCTCTACCTGCTAATTTCCTCATGAAGTCTACACAACGTGCCAGGTACAATAACATTATGCTCAAACACGTACATGTCGTCACAATATCCAAACATTTTCTTTAAAAAGCATTGGGATAATATAAAAAAGGTTTGATTAAAAATGTTGCAAAGTATATATGATTACAATTTGAATGTTTACATTTTCATGGAGAAATGTTTTAAAAAACAGGCACATATGTCTCATTAATATAAGGACAACATTATTTATCTGCTTAAAAAGTTGGGCACAACATTTATTGTAGAGACATTTACACTTTATTGCCATCCTTCTCCACTGATACTGACTGTGCTCTATCACCCATGTAAGTGGAAATGATTCTAGTCAAAAACACATTTGTACTAGCTGTGACTGACATTAAATTTTGACTGCCTGTTGTCTATGATTTTACTGATATTTGTTACCGTAGTTGTTATAGAGTGATTTTGTGTAAAATTTGTCTTTTTAATCTACTTTCATATTCACTAAACTAATAAGTAGGATATGATTCTAAATTTGCAACAAGATGAATTGCCTCTGAATTTGTTCAGTACAGGATTTTTGCTGGATTGAAAATTATGACTTTCTGTAATTGTTAAGCATTTGGAAATGGGAGCCTGGTGAGACTTGGCAGGGGTAAGCAAGGATGGATCCATTTTGCTGTTACAATCTTTTTACTGGTTCAGTTTATCTATTCTCTGACAAATTTGAAACATGGATATATGTACTAGCTTATAGTCACGGAGTTTGATTTTGATAGCAAGTGGCATCAAAGGTGGGTACATGTACAAGCTTATGGTCATGGAGTTTGATTTTGATAGCAAGTGGCATCAAGGTGGATACATGTACAAGCTTATGGTCATGGAGTTTGACTTTGATAGCAGGTGGCATCAAGGTGGATACATGTACAAGCTTATGGGCATGGAGTTTGATTTTGATAGCAAGTGGCATCAAGGTGGGATACATGTACAAGCTTATGGTCATGGAGTTTGATTTTGATAGCAAGTGGCATCAAGGTGGGATACATGTACAAGCTTATGGGCATGGAGTTTGATTTTGATAGCAAGTGGCATCAAAGGTGGGTACATGTACAAGCTTATGGTCATGGAGTTTGATTTTGATAGCAAGTGGCATCAAGGTGGATACATGTACAAGCTTATGGTCATGGAGTTTGACTTTGATAGCAGGTGGCATCAAAGGTGGATACATGTACAAGCTTATGGTTGTGGAGTTTGATTTTGATAGTAGGTGGCATCAAAGGTACAAGGTATTATTTTCTGTGATTCAACAAAGACCTGTTGACACATCAGTATGATGCTGACCACAGTAGGACTTGTTATTATTAGGACTTCTAGTTTTTAATTCTTGCATTATTTTTTGGCTTTGATTCCTTAAACTGTAAGTTCTTTTTCTCATTTTCACCATGTTTTTCTAGGGAAATAAACTATTTGTTAAATTTGTAACAATTAGTTTGTTAAATTTATTCCTATTTAAATGCATACTTGAGTTCAAAATAATAACAGTGAATGCTATGTTTCATAGACACATTTTCTATGGCTTAAGGTCAATATAACAACCTTAAATTTGAGAGGCATTGAGGTGAGTAATCATATACATCATGGCAAGAGATGAGTAATCATATACATCATGGCAAGAGATGAGTAATCATATACATCATGGCAAGAGATGAGTAATCATATACATCATGGCATTGAGCTATGAGGTGAGTAATCATATATTTTCATAGTACAAGGTGAGTAATCATATATATCATGGCATTGAGCTATGAGGTGAGTAATCATATACATCATGGCAAGAGATGAGTAATCATATATTTTCACAGTACAAGGTGAGTAATCATACCTGTAATGGTGCAAAATGTTTGTCCATGTTTTGTTTGAGGAAATTTTGTCATAGTCAGTGGGACACATAACAATTAGGACAAATATGGTCTTTATAGGCTTGTAGTAAACTGGTAGCTTGTAATGGTTGACATCTCTTGTTTCTGGGCATGAGTGAATTTTAATTAGTTACTTCAGATAACAGTGAGACAGATAGAAGAGAGCACCTCTTCTGCCAGCACAAATTTGTCTTTTAAGACAGTGTGTTGTAGTTGAGGCTGTTACTTTATATAACAAGGCTGATCTGTGCATACAGCATCTGGTATGTCATCATAGTTATTACAGGTGTGTATCAATTCAGTTTTTAAGGTATGATTCATATAAAAAAGGATTTTGAAAATGGGTGGTTGTAGTTTTAGAGTGAAGAGGCTGGGCATGTATATAAAAACAATTGGCCACTTAAACTGACCCTGATCATGTGTCTGGGCATGCCTGTGAAAACTATCAACCACCTAATTTGACCAATAAGATGGCTGAGCATGCCTGTGAAAACAATCAGCCACATAAACTGACCAATCATGAACTTATTCTGTGGCTTAATTCACCTATACAGAAAGATTAAAATGACTCAGTTATTGTACATCCAAGAAACCCCTATCACTGCTTACCAATTAAATTCGTAGTTAGCCTAAGATAAATGGCAGACTACCTGTCCTCATTACAGCAATATAACAGCAATATAACTATAAAAATTATGTGCTTTGATACTATATGGCAAACTTTCCCCGACACCAATTTTCTCTAATTAACCACACGCTACAAGGACATCTAAAGATTACACTACTGACAGGATTTGATTCACTTTCAAATTTCCGAATGGTTCATTTCCATTGGCTAATTCAAAGGTCACATGAACATGGCCCCAAAGCAGTCATTTTCAGATCTTCACCTAAGACAGTGGATATCTGATTTTAATCAGATTGTTATGAAATAATACTTAGATTAATACATGTATATAATTATGCTTTAAAAACTTTTTTGGACTTTACTGTATCAAAAATTACACAGCTGCATTGATACATACAAATATTACAAAATCACAATACTAAACTGTTATTCTTAACAAGTTTATATAACCTGGAGTTTTGTTTTTCCTTTAATTCTTTTATTCAAATTACTGAGATATTTATAACCATGTGAACTGTGCAGTATAAAATGTTACTTCTCTCTCTTTCTTATACCCATGCCTTCTGACTCTCAGTCATAAAAAGAAGTTCATTAGTCACTGTCACCTTTTCTTTTCATCCAAATGTGTATTTATGAATATATAAAACTGTAGTAATTGCTGTTATTTAACTAACTAAATGACTGAGAATCTTGAACACAAACTTTAGCAAGAGTCATTCAAATGGTCTGATGCACAACTGGAAAAAAGAAGGAAATTTCCAGGAATATAAGATGATGTATCAATGCAGTACACATCCCAAATCTAGGAACCAAAATCATAGCTGTAATTGCTAATGTTTAAGTACTGTATATACTTGCTTATGGGTCAAATTGCAAACTGCACATACCCAGATCTGCCATTGCCTAATGCGCCCAAAGACCTGGTTCTTGATAGTTAGGAGTAATCAGTGGAACAACCAACATAGACCCTAATGTGCAGGCACATTATGATAGGGCAGATCAGGGTCTTTGTTGTCTGCAACTTGACTTGACTTATAAGCGTATATATGAAGTAAGTATCTGATTATCCTTGGTCAACTATAGAATGCCAAGCAATGAAAGTGTTCATGCTTTTGATTATCCTTGATCAACCATAGAATGCCAAGCAATGAAAGTGTTCATGCTTTTGATTATCCTTGATCAACCATAGAATGCCAAGCAAGAAAGTGTTCATGCTTTTGATTATCCTTGATCAACCATAGAATGCCAAGCAATGAAAGTGTTCATGCTTTTGATTATCCTTGATCAACCATAGAATGCCAAGCAAGAAAGTGTTCATGCTTTTGATTATCCTTGATCAACTATAGAATGCCAAGCAAGAAAGTGTTCATGCTTTTGATTATCCTTGATCAACCATAGAATGCCAAGCAATGAAAGTGTTCATGCTTTTGATTATCCTTGATCAACCATAGAATGCCAAGCAATGAAAGTGTTCATGCTTTTGATTATCCTTGGTCAACTATAGAATGCCAAGCAATGAAAGTGTTCATGCTTTTGATTATCCTTGGTCAACTATAGAATGCCAAGCAAGAAAGTGTTCATGCTTTTGATTATCCTTGATCAACTATAGAATGCCAAGCAAGAAAGTGATCATGCTTTTGATTATCCTTGATCACCTATAGAATGCCAAGCAATGAAAGTGTTCATGCTTTTGCATCATTTGTCAGTTCACAAATTAACTCTGGCCAATTCTCATCTAATCATACCATACATAAGTCACAAATAAAAGTGTTCATGCTTCTTCATTCAACAGTCAATATAGTATATGTTAAATCTGGCCAATTATCATTTAATTTTACCATATATACTCGCACATAAATCAAATGCCACAACAAATGGCACAAACCGATATCTGCCATATCTAAATCACTGATTATCCATAACAATATTATGTACTGTAAATCAATGATTATCCATAACAATATGAATGTACTGTGTAAATCACTGATTATCCATAACAATATGTATGTACTGTAAATCACTGATTATCCATAACAATATGAATGTAATGTAAATCACTGTAAATCAATGATTATCCATAATAACATATATGTACTGTAAATCACTGATTATCCATAACAATATGTATGTACTGTAAATCACTGATTATCCATAACAATATGTATGTAATGTAAATCACTGTAAATCAATGATTATCCATAACAATATGTATGTACTGTAAATCACTGATTATCCATAACAATATGTATGTACTGTAAATCACTGATTATCCATAACAATATGTATGTAAATGTAAATCACTGTAAATCAATGTTTATCCATAACAATATGTATGTACTGTAAATCACTGATTATCCATAACAATATGTATGTACTGTAAATCACTGATTATCCATAACAATATGTATGTACTGTAAATCACTGATTATCCATAACAATATGTATGTAAATGTAAATCACTGTAAATCACTGATTATCCATAACAATATGTACTATAAATCACTGATTATCCATAACAATATGTATGTAATGTAAATCACTGATTATCCATAACAATATGTATGTGCTGTAAATCAATGATTATCCATAACAATATGTATGTACTGTAAATCAATGATTATCCATAACAATATGTATGTAAATGTAAATCACTGTAAATCAATGATTATCCATAACAATATGTATGTAATGTAAATCACTGATTATCCATAAGAATATGTATGTACTATAAATCAATGATCATCCATAACAATATGCATGTAATGTAAATCACTGTAAATCAATGATTATCCATAATAATATATATATGTACTGTAAATCACTGATTATCCATAACAATATGTATGTACTGTAAATCACTGATTATCCATAACAATATGTATGTACTGTAAATCACTGATTATCCATAACAATATGTATGTGCTGTAAATCAATGATTATCCATAACAATATGTATGTACTGTAAATCAATGATTATCCATAACAATATGTATGTACTGTAAATTGCTGTAAATCAATGATTATCCATAACAATATGTATGTACTGTAAATTGCTGTAAATCAATGATTATCCATAACAATATATATATACTGTAAATTACTGTAAATCAGTGATTATCTATAACAATATGTATGTACTGTAAATCGCTGTAAATCACTGATTATCCATAACAATATGTGTGTTCTGTAAATCGCTGTAAATCAATCATTATCCATAACAATAAGTATGTAATGTAAATTGCTATAAATCAATGATTATCTATAACAATATGTATATACTATAAATTACTGTAAATCAATGATTATCAATAATAATAATATGTATGTACTGTTAATTATTGCAAGTGTACAAGTTTCATAAACTTTGAAAGAAAACTAGATGTGCAAACATATTTTGACAAAGTCTTATCAACATTCAATGAAATATCCCAATTATAGAACAAGCTTGTGCTAAGCAAACCCACATTCCAATTATAGGAACAAGCATGTCCTCAATAAGACAACACCCCAATTAAGACTCTATATATATATATATATATATATATATATATATATATATATATATATATATATATATATATATATATATATATATGGGTCTGTGCAGTTTGCACTGGGACTTGTCTTATAAGTATATACAGTATGTAGATACTATTCACATTAAAAATGTATCTAACTACCAACTTTCAAAGTAATGAAATTCAGTCAAACTTCAATTTCTTGATAACTGATCACGGGAGCCTATTAAATTCAAGAGTCCTGTTTGGTCAATTACTCATGGGAGTCTATCAAACTCAAAGATTCCTTACTGGTCAATTACTCCAGGGTGCCTATAAAACTCAAGAGTCTGACTGGTCGATTACTCATGGATGCTTATCAAACTTAAGAGTCATATTTGGTGAAAAGAGTAGGAGGGTTAATATATCATGGTTTCACTTACATTAAAACCAACCATCTGTTATATCAATATTAAAAGGCAATTGCATGCTTACAGAAACATCTTTCAAACAGTAGCACAAGTTTCACTGTAAAAGGCAATTACATGCTTACAGAAACATCTTTCAAACAGTAGCACAAGTTTCACTGTAAAAGGCAATTACATGCTTACAGAAACATCTTCTGGTGTCTTTTACATTGCAGTGTCAAAAAATTCTTTGACTTGGGGTAAGCATAACACTGTCTAATGAGACAAAATATCAAGAATATTTTAAACTATCTCTTTCTAAGCTCATCACTGGTCTGACTCGTAAAGACGTGTGGCAAATTGTTAAAAAAAAGGAAAATTTATCTACATTAAAAATAATGATTACATACCTAAAAGTGTCACTGCAAATGCAAATACAATAAGATAATCTGGGCTTGGTGTGAAATTCTCAGTTTAGCATACAAACCTTGTGCCTTGTTAGGTCTTTATATAAGGGGCCATGCATGATATGCTATTAAACATCCCTGTCCATAGCCATGTTAATTTTTCAAGATCTGTACACATTTTAGAACCAAGATTGTGCTGGTATCTCATTTACAACGTCAAGGTCAGTGGTATAGCTCATACCTCAAATGTACGCCAATAGCTTACCATTTTATCTGCCTCAAATATTTATGAAACAGATTTATTGAATGACATTGAACTATTTTTCCCATCTGCAACTTCTCAGGCAATTCTACAGTTAAGTCAATCATAAAATAGCAAAGATGGTCTGAATATATTGCAGAATAATTGTTTGCAAAGAATATTCCAACAAACATAATGGATGATTTTTCTGTAAATAATGCTCTGACATACAAATAAGATTTCTCTTGCAGAAATAGCCATGGTAATCTGAATGCAGTCATCTGTAGAAGAAAAAAAAAACCAGTCTGCTTTTTGTGACATGTTATGGATTGTCAACAGGTCAGCAAAATAGGACAACCTAAAGGATAATTCACATGCACTAACATTAAGCGATGAGATTGTTATGGGTACCAAATGTAAACAGATTCATTCTCAGGATGTGAATTATGTCTTATCCACACTGGGATGAGTAAGCAGGAATTTTTCCTTGGCACAACCAATGTTTACCTTGTCAGGACAAGTCAGTCCATGGTTTTCCCAGAATGCTGAACTGCTGACAGCTTTTGGACTTGGGTCATGTATGCACATTTACTAATTGGTCATGTATGCACATTTACATTAAATATAATTTGTTCTTTTAAAATTTAACATTAAGTCTATTCAAACCCGATTACTGAATACTCTGCACCTTAAATACCATCGAGAAACTTGCAGACAAAAATTATCAATCACTGTTGTTTTTTACAATGGTGGTCCTGTACTAAACTTAGGTCAAGAAAAGAACACGTCGAGTAGAATCATTGAAATATAGGGTAGTACAAATTTGTTTATCAATATACATAGCTTTCACTGTGACATCACATCACACAACATTCAATCCGAATTGTACTTGATCACACCTAAAATGTTCATTTATCCAAAAATGTCTATGAACTTTAACATTGATTTTGCTGTATGCACTTCTCATGGCATTTAAATAATGACCTTCCAAAGAATGTGGATGTATAAGAATCCAAATGAAGTGTATACCTGCCTCTTAAAGGTATGTAGAATCAAATTCTAAAAAATTACACCCATTACTGAAATAGTCAGAGTTGAATGCCTACATGACCTGTGTGAATTTTACTAAATAAATTATTCTGTAAAGTTTGCATGAATTTGCAAATTTTGTGCATTTTTAGAGTATTTGTTTGTGTAAAATACAAACTATGTTGTTCATCTAAAGCTTTAAATATTAAGATTTACTGTTAAAGTCTTTCAAAGTTCTACGATAGACACAGAGCATATTTTCTTTGTGTATGTCAACACCGGATATTTTTCATTCTGAGCTACAAAAATCGTTGTGTTCGAATGAGTAGCAAAGCCACAAAAAAAAAAAAACAATAAATGTATCACTTTTTGTACCCCATGAAATATATCTGGTATTAGCACAAAAAACAAAAAATGTATCACTTTTCGTACCTCATGAAATATTTATGGCATTAGCACAAAAAACAATAAATGTGTCACTTTTCATACCTCATGAAATATATATTATGGTATTAGCACAAAAAAGAATTTTGTTTATTAACCTTATATGCACTAGAGAAATAATAAAAATGAAATAATTCTTATATTTCTTCATTTCTAAATCTGTAACATGTAAAAAAATGTATATTTTAATGTGTGAAAGGACATTCCCATCATTCCATGTACAGTGGTACCTCGGGTTACGAACGCTTCAGGTCATGAACAATTCGGGTTACGAACAACAACTTCGAAAATTTTTTGTCTCGGGTAACGAACAGTGCCTCGGGTTATGAACGAAGGCGAGAGAGAGAGAGAGCAAGGTTTAACATTGGAGACAAACGATCGCGTACAGTACAAACGAAGGCCACGCAGTACTAACTCCCAACACCACTCCTCTGCTTCAACCCATGGACCAGCATGTGATCTCCAACTTCAAGAAACTGTACACAAAGGAGCTCTTCTCAAGGTGTTTTCAGGTCACTAATGACATCGAATTGACTCTGAGAGATTACTGGAAATACCACTTCAACATCCTCCACTGCATCAACCTCATTGACAAGGCCTGGAATGATGTCTCCACCTGTACCTTGAAGTCTGCCTGGAAGAAAGTTTGGCCATCGTGTGTACCAGAGAGAGAAGAGTTTGAAGGATTAGAGGCAGACGCAACAGCTGTAGTGGATGAGATTGTGTCTTTGGGCAAAAAAATGGGCCTGGAAGTCAATGGCAATGACTTGGAGGAGCTGATTGAGGACCACAGTGGAGAGCTCACTACAGATGAGCTTGTGGATCTTCAGAATGAACAGCTAAAGACATTAAAGGAGGAGCAGTCGTCCGATGATGAGGAGCCAGTGACCGTTTCAACTGCCAGGATTAAAGAAATTTGCAGCAAGTGGGCAGACGTCGAAGACTTCATTGTGAACCATCATCCAAACAAACTTGTTGCTAACAGGGCAGTAAACCTGATGAATGATAACGCGATGGCCCACTTCAGAAAGATTCTCCAGCAAAGGAAGCGACAAATTTCCCTTGATAGTTTCTTGGTGCAGAAAGATTCCCAGTTGGCTGCCAAGAAACAGCGACAAGAAACTCCTGAAACTAATGATTCAGAATAGCAAACAAAGTGACAAATTTCCCATGATCGTTTTCTTGGTAAGAAAGATGGACTAAATCTTTTTTTATTTTACATTTAATTTATTTGGTTGTTTTCTTTCTCTTTATTTAATACGTGAAGTACATACATTCTTTGCGTTTTTTCAGGTAAACGACCGGATGTTAATAAAAAAGAACGATTCTTTCATCTTGAAACAGATTGTCTCTATTTCACTGATTTCAATGTTTCGGGTTATGAACGTTTCGGGTTATGAACCGAGTTCTGGAACGAATTAAGTTCGTAACCCGAGGTACCACTGTAACACATTTGTTTAATCATGTATATGCATGTTCCTATAAAAAAGTATACTATAGCTAGAAAAATTTGCAGGTTGTGATAGAAAAAAGTATACTATAGCTAGAAAAATTTGCAGGTTGTGATAGAAAAAAGTATACTATAGCTAGAAAAATTTGCAAGTTGTGATAAAAAAAAAAAAAATAAACCTGACATCTCACTTTTTGAGGGCAAGATCACTGGTCTGTATTTTGATTTCCAAGATGTGTGTATGAGATATTACAGATGGCATTTTTTTATCTTTACCTTATATTTGTATATACCATTAAAAATTATTTGACATATTTACCATGTACAGTTTCTCTATAACCAAATGATTATATTTACTTGTATTGGTTCATCTTCCTCTTTAATTATGTAATTTTTACTTTTTTGTGGTTTTGGAACACTATATTTATGTGTGCTATATCACCAGGATTGTGCTGACATTCTTTTAATAATACACATAAAATTCATTACAGCAACTCTCAGTGTTTAACCTGGGTACATTATTATTCAGTGTTTGCTTTGCCAATGTATTTTTTTCTTTTTGTTCCCTTGATAATAATCTGTCAAAAATTATATTGTGGCAACATCGACAATCTAAAATTTTGAGAAAACTGACCAGTCTGTTACCCAAGCTAGTCATTGTAGTCCACTGACTACTAGCCAGAGATGATTGCAGGCTATGTCATTTGAAGCACAGAAAGTAGGTTAGGGCATTTTAAGCATAGAAAGTAGGCTAGGGATGTTAAGCACAGAAAGGTAGGCTATGGCATTTTAAGCACAGAAAAGTAGGTAAGGCATTTGAAGCATAGAAAGTAGGTTAGGGCATGTTAAACAGAAAAGTAGGTTAGGGCATTTTAAGAATAGAAAGTAAGATAGGGCATGTTAAACAGAAAAGTAGGTTATGGCATTTTAAGCATAGAAAGTAGGCTAGGGCATGTTAAGCACAAAAAACTAGGTTAGGGCATTTGAAGCATAGAAAGTAGGTTAGGGCATGTTAAGCACAGAAAAGTAGGCTAGGGCATGTTAAGCATAGAAAAGTAGGTTAGGGCATGTTAAGCATAGAAAAGTAGACTAGGGCATGTTAAGCATAGAAAAGTAGACTGTAGGAACTGCATACATGGTCTCCATGATTTAAGAACCTGTATATATGTCAAGTATTTTTGTGTCATCAGTACTTCTGACAGGTCAATTTATTAGATCTCAATGAATTACTGTGCCTCTTACTGTGATTACTGGTATGTTGCCAAAGTGAAGGGTTACATAAGAATGATGGTTGCTAGTCAGTCACTGAAGTATGTGTGTGTGTGTGTGATTTGAGTTTTTAAGTTAGCTTGAACAATTTTTTAGTCATATCGCTATGATGTCTACAGTGTGGCAGTTTATAGTGATGTCTAGTGCTGAGGCATCATGCCGCAGACACGTAACTTCATGTCCCATCCAGTCATATTATCCTGACACCAGGCCGAAAAGTCCTAACACTAACCTCTTAATGCTGAACACCAAACAAGGCAGCTGTTAGTACCATTTTTGTAAGTCTTTGGTATGACTCGGCCAGGGATCAAACCCACAACCTCTTGCATCTAGGGCGGACAGTCTAACCACTACGGTCACACTGAAGTATGTAATTCTACTGCTGTTGTTGGCTTTTAATGCCATATTTCAGCACACAATAGGCTGGTAGATGAAAAACCCATAAAACCCTGGTATAAACCACCAACCTACATGATGCTAATGGCATGGTTTCTCACATACCCACATTGGCCAAACACAAGACTCAAAACCCACATGGCAGTAAGGCCAAACAATAAAAAAATAATATATGTGTTTCCCGTTGGACAACCATCTAGGTTTCAAATTGCCAACCCTCAAAACATTTTCCCCTATTGTAAAAAAATAATAACATTAAATATATATAATGTTTAAATAAAAAAAACTGCTAACCCTGATTATAAAATCAGTTCAACATGAAATACACACACATTTTTGTTTGGCCTAATCAATAAAGGTGTGTATTTTAGTCCTCTCTGTCACATAATGCAATTCTGTATTCTCTAACTTATCAATAATCATAACTGTATTTCCTTGCATTTTAATCAAGTCAAACTGCAAACTACACAGACCCATGTCTGCCATTGCATAATGCACTTGCAGATCTGGATCTATGCAGTTTATTAGGAATAATCACTTAAACAAACAATAAAGACCCTGATTTGCTGGTTGTTTATGTGATGATATATGACAGTCTATGTTGTCTGCAGTTGGACTGAATTTATAAGCAAGTATATACAGTACACAGAAAGTTCCAAAATTATATTATCATTTAAGTGCAAATCTGCAGCAAGGGAGATGTTTTTTCATTTTTGTTTTCAGTTCACTACCCTGTCCCACTAAATAGCAGACCCCGAGATTAGTACATGTATGTGTAAAATCATTGGCAAGCATGTGACCCTGGAGCTACAGACTCATAGTGTACTACATACATGTACTAAGTGAACCAGCATTGAATTTCTACAAATGAATATAGCACACAGCCACAATCTAATCTTCATGCTTTTCAAGAAAACACAGTCAACCCTGATTTAGCACCACTTACACAGCAACCACCTGCTCATATTATGACCACAATATTACAATACACTCCAACAGCTGGAATCATTTGGAAGGAAGGGTGCTGGTTGCCTCTAAGGGCATTTTAAGCTAAGTAAACCTCTTCTGTGGGCATCTGAATGTGCCCCAATGAAGATAATACTGCATTAGCAATTCCAGAAAAAGACCAATTAATGATACCAAGTTGATGCCAAAAATGAACATATTAATATTACCAAAATATCACCAAACCTCTAGAAATTAAAGAAAGTGCAAATCCCAGAAAAGGCAATGTTCAGTGCAATCCTAAAACATTAGAGATAAATTATTCCAGAAAAGGCAATGTTCAGTGCTCTCCTAAAACATGCTAGAAAAAACATCTCCTACAATGGGCAATATTCAGTGCCTCCCTAAAAAAAGCTATCAATAACACATCCCAGAAAGAGCAATGTTCAGTGCACTCCTAAAACATATTAGAGATAAAACATCCCACAAAGGGGAATGTTCTGTGCCCTCATAAAACATGCAGGACATAAAACTGATCTGATATCAACAAATAATATCCCATATATTCAACAAACTATATACATATTTTGTTCTGCGTTGACAGAAAAAAACTTAAGTGTGTTATGACACAGCAAGATTTCCCACAGGACTCAAATCTATAGGATACTTGGCAAAATCTCAAACCTAAGAGTCACCAGAATGACAAGGCAAAAGAAAACACTTAAAAAATTAAATTTACATTTATTGTCAAACAGAAAGCATCAAAGATCCTTTTTTAATACACAAACAACACAATTATAAAATAAAATAGTGAGAGGAGACAAAAATACAATCTGAACATCACATACTACCTAATGATCAAATCCAGTCTATAAGCCATTACAGAAAAATATTTGGCATTACTAATAATGGGTTAGCATAAGTTTTATTTGATACCAAATAATCTGTATATCACTAATGATAAAGCAATACACAAACATAATCTGTAAATTAAATATCACTAATGATGAGGCAATACACTAACATAATCTGTATATCACTAATGATGAGGCAATACACAAACATAATCTGTAAATTAAATATCACTAATGATGAGGCAATACACAAACATAATCTGTAAATTAAATATCACTAATGATGAGGCAATACACTAACATAATCTGTATATCACTAATGATGAGGCAATACACTAACATAATATGTAAATTAAATATCACTAATGATGAGGCAATACACTAACATAATATGTAAATTAAATATCACTAATGATGAGGCAATACACTAACATAATCTGTATATTACTAATGATGAGGCAATATACTAACATAATCTGCATATCACTAATTCAGATGCAATACAAAGACCACTCAACAATTTGTTCCATGCAATCCTTGATTTTCAAAACAAATCTTGAAGGCCATTCTTCTTTCCACATTTTACTACTATGTTCAGTTGAAGTCAGTATCACGTTTCCCTGATAAATAGTCCAAACAGGCCTCAAAGTCAGTACAGCATATAAAATACTTACATTTTAAAATTAAAAATTAAATTATATACAATGTTGTGCAGTAAGTAATTGAACAATGTACACAGTGTAATGGTAACCTTAGGAACAATTAAAAATGAAATAATTCACTTATACCAATTAACTCTGAATGAACTGAAAACAAGATTTACAAAAAAAATACTGATGACAGAATAACATCATCAAGACAAACAAATGGTACTTACCCCACAATCAATCAATTTTTTTCTGCCATTTTTTATTTCTAGTATCATGTCAGATTTGCCTGCTTGGACTTAAATGAGGCCTTACAATTCCAATTATATTATATAAGTGTCAGTCAAAAAAATCCAGTTATCTATTAAGCATAAAAAATCAAAGATAATAATCCCATGGGACTTGCAACTTTTTGGACAACACTGCAAACTGAATAGCAGGTCATGCAGGTGCATAAGTAGTAACTCAAACATCAAGAATGTCAAAGGAGGTACTGATTATGGTCTTATGGTACTCAAGACACAAATTTAGACATAGGGTGGAATGCAAAGGAATCAGCTTTGGGTCTAATATAAAATTATAGTTGAAACACAAGAGTACAGTTCAAACACCAATTAGGATCCCTCATGGATATCAGACCAAATGTTATCCATAAACCATTTCAAAGACCTTTGCACCAAACTCAGAATAAAACATAAATATGGTTTTGTATTTTTACATATCCCTCTTCTATGCATTTTGAATATTTTTAGCTTTACAGTACAAATAAAATTAAAAATGAAGTGGGATTTATAAACGTTCAATTCACTTTCATATAAAAACAATAATTACAGACATCAGCTAAGAGTCAAGTAGGGGTAATTCCAATCTCTGTATGTGATACAGAAATACAGGCTGAAAATCTTCACTGAAAGCTATTTCAACAATGTATGGTTAATGATGTATTTAAGGCCAAATAAAAACACATTTGGTTATGCCTACCAGACCAACCATGTTTTTCCTGCTGACACTATATGTTGGGAGGGGGGGGGGACAAAACAATTGGAAAAAAAGAAACCAAAGATTATAATAATTTTAAAAAAGTATTTGCAACTAAACTGAAGATAAATTCAGTGTGCTTATTTTCTAGTTTATGTTTCATTTAAACCTGTCACTCCCAAAATAAACAATCAAATATGAAGGTTTGTGGTGACCTACCTACTCAAATATTTTCTATAATGTAACCAGAATCATGCATACTTTTTATTTGGCCTAATTAAAGGAGCACTTGCCTTTTGTTGGTCCCTTGGAACATAATGTATATTGAGCACAGTTGCAAGCATTCAAGTGGAGTTGTTTGTCTAAGTTAGTCTTTCTACATGGAATATAATTAACCTGCAATTAATTTAATCTGTCTATATATCTATCAAACCATCTATCATGACATTTGTAATGCAATACCAGTAAGCAGAAAAGTTTAAATTTAGGTATTTTGTTGATTTTTCAGCACATTTCTCTTGCTCTAAGCACAATAATTTATTAGGGAGAAAAATGTGTCCTATTGGCAATGGTTTTAAAATTAGGTAGCCAGTTCTTTTTGTTTTTTAAACAAATATGTTTAATGTGATTTTTTGTTGATTTTTTTAAATTTGTTATACTATGGGGGTGGGGTGCTAGGGTAGGTAACAAAACAGTGGGGCTGATCGACCAACCAGAAATAAACATGTTTTTGCCTTATAGTGCATTGAGTTCATACTATATGTATGTTATAACAGCAAGTCTATCAATGCTTAAAATGATAGTAGTCAATCACAGTGAGAAAAAAACCCATCAAATACAGCCAATGACCAAGCCCACCCGAGTTCATCTTGGTTATTACACTGTTTGACACATTCCCATGATAACTGTTCTGGTAATTACCTATCATCTGTAATGTACACACCAAATATTATAATACATGTTTGCAAAACTCAATAAGTTCTACGCTGGGAGTAAAAATTTCATTAAATCTTGTCTATATCTCTGGTAAAATGCTCCACAAATTCAGGATTCAATCTAGAATGCTTTCTAGCATCAATGGTGCAAAAAGACTGATAGTGACTCAAACATGAAAGATGTCTTTGTGACATGGTATCAAAATAATTGGCACAAACTTTGCACATATCCATGCCCGTAAAGTTCAAGGTCGTGAACTCAGTCCTTTATGTGTGGGCATTTCACAGACAGATTGTGTGTGTGTGTGTGTGTGTGTGTGTGTGTGTGTGTGTGTGTGTGTGTGTGTGTGTGTGTGTATCTGTACATGTGTGTGTGTGTGTGTATCTGGGGGGTGTCTGTGTGAAAAAAATGTATCTTTAACAAGTTTTCAGTCATATTGCTAAGATGTCTGCAGTGTGGCAGTTTATAGTGATGTCTAGCACTGGGGCATCATACCACGGAATGTATCATCATTTCTCACCAAGTCACATTATCCTGACACTAGGCCGACCAGTCCTAACACTAACCTCTTCATGCTGAGCACCTAGCGAGGCAGCTGTTAGTACCATTTTTATAAGTCTTTGGTATGACTTGGCTGGGGTTTGAACCCAAGACCCCCCACATCAGAGGCAGATGCTCTAATCACTTGGCTACTGGAGCTGTGACTAAGATAGATGGTTCTGATTAAAATGGTTGCTCTTTTCCTGTGACTTCTTTCTTTAACAGTAAGATAAACAATAACCAGTCACAAAAACATGCAAACAAACATCATGAGCAGTAATTCACATACATGCTGACAATTTTCACATGGAAAAATCATTTAACTTAATAAATTAAACTGACACTACCCAACTGAAATGATCCCCAAACCAAGAATATTCCTACCTAACGAAACAAAAGAACCTTTGTTATAGTCCAACTGAAAAACAAAGGGCTCTTCAAATGTATTGTGAGCAATCAAGAGAACTGTATCGACAAATTATAATGTAATATTATTCTTTGCAGTAAATCAAATGCCATATTTTAACAAGTCATATTTATTGTCCCTTTCAAAATTAAATTTAACCTGATGATTTACTGTGAAACTCATTTGCAAACTGACACTAGCAAATCCTAGTAATATTATCTCAAACAGGCTACCATCTTATTATCCTGAACCAAGTAGGAACTATTTGGAAGGATTGCGATTTGTGATATTCAGGACTTTACTGCATTTGTAGCACATTATAGGCCATAGATAGCATTCAACATATCTGGTTGAGGAAGAGCCCAAAAATACCTGGGAAGAACCACATACCCAAAGGAAGCAACAGGTAAGCTTCTCACATACCCATACAGGTCAAGCCAAGACAGAGGTGAGATGTGAGTGATCTGCAAAAGGCATTAGACAACTTGACCACACTGGACCCCAACTTTTAGAAGGAAATCAAACTCATAGTGGCATTCAGTATAGGCATCATCACTTGTGACCATAATGTTAAGTTACATGGTCAAAATTAAAATCTGTATCACTCACTCTCATAGAATAAACAGTTAAGACTGCAACTAAACTGTGGTCATTTTACAATAGTATTACTAATAATAGGTATCTACACACAGAGTTATTCTTGCTTACTTTGTCAATGTTACCAGCAAAATAAGTAATAACTATACCATACTGCACTAGAGTAAACATACCCTATGTAAAATCTGATTCAATATGAAAACTTCAGACTTCTCTACATCAAGCCTAACTATTTTCACAGGCAATCCAATATGAACATGTACATTGTAATTTTACTGGAAATGAAATGGAAGAAGTTTTATATGGTAGAATGTAGGAAAGGTACTGATGATTTCACAAAAATGCTTGACTCAGTGCATAAAAATGTGATGTTAACCTACATTCAAAATTATACATTCCATAATGTGAAATTATTACAAACAATAAACACATATATAAAATGTTAACAAATGATTTCAATTACAAAAGAAAACATATGAAATACTGGCCCACAAAAATCTGACCTTAACCCATTATAAATTAATATATCAAAGGAACCATTAGTCCTGCATCCTTAAATTTTAGATTAAACCCTGACATTTTAATCCATCTTCCTGGTTCAGTGGGATTATCTGTGGTAACATGTGGAGGGAAATAGATGCATAAAGATGGGGACGAAGAGCTAGAAAAACATGGAGATTTGCACTAAGCTAAGGGCCACTTATCAGACTAATTGTTTCTGATACAAAATTGACTTCACATTAACTTAGCGGTAATAAATACCTTCTAAGCTGTAGTGTAATTATTCCCATTACTAGGGAATAAAAGCCATAAAAGCACACAGAATGACAATGCTATTAAATGTGTCACAACACTGTATGTGTCATTATACATTACCATCATATCATATTACACTATAACTGTAATCTTAATGAGGTAATGTTCTGAGATACAAACATTTCAAAAGACATAAAACTAATTTCTTACCTGAATAAAAATTGTTGTTAAATAAAACGGCAGAGGTAGCATAGCTCTGATCAGTCACGAACAGTACAGTTAGGATGTGGTTATGTCAGTCAAAACACAGGCTATCCTTCGATGGACTGCCCAAAATTTCATGGGCAGTAGGTTAACAGGTGCGTGCTAGAAACAATCCTCGTTCGACAAATTAAGTCAACCTTTATGTGTCAGTTAGATTCACGTGGTTATAAAACACCAAAAAGAGTAAACTGTTTATATTTCCATGTCACACTTTTAAAGGAATATCCAAACACAAACATATACAAGCGAATACATTGACTAACATTCGGATCTCTCACAACTTTGTGTGACGTCATTTCCTTTCTGTCTAGTTCAGTCTGGGACTCCTCCTGGCTATGACAGAATGTGGGGGAAGTTACGACGCCTGTTTAATTCTTGTTCCATACCGTTTGTAGTGTACTCGCCTTAAACTGTTTCTCAATCACTCTGTCAGTGATGTGCAAAACTATTTTTTTTTACCTAGTCTTTCGACTCTCACTGAGTCATCACAATAATACAAGCTTTTAGACTTTATGTTTGTTACCTTGATCTTTAAAACTTGACGTTTAATATTTTATATTGTTGTAATTCATGTTTAGATTTCTTTTGAAGGCTTTATGTTTCTACATTTTTTGACAGTATTTTAAAATGTATAAGTCTTGTCACATACTTACCGCCATAATAGCCACTCTTGTGCTGAGGTTGTTGTTGTTGTTGTTGTAGTGTTTAACGCCATTTTTCAGCACACGATAGGCTATACATGGCGGCCAGTATTAATGGTGGAGGAAGAACCCTGAAAAACCCAGGGAAGAACCACCGACCCACGAGAAGGTACTGGCAGGCTTTCCCACGTACCAACGCTAGCCGATCTTGTGCTGAGGTACATACATACATACATGCATACGTACGTACGCACGCACACACATACATACATATATACATTCTACGCACGCACGCACGTACATGCATGCATGCAAGTAGTTAAGTGGGGCACCCTAGGGACAATGGGACTTAGCATTAAAAAGACCCCTGGGCAACTCTAGGGACAATGGAAATTTAACATGGAGAAAAATCGTGGGCAACTCTAGGGACAATGGGAATTTAACACAGAGTTTGGGTCTGTCTAGGGACAAGGGGAAATTAACATGGGAATAGAGTTTGGGCTTGTCTAGGGAAAAGGGGAATTGAATATGGGATTTTTTTTTTTTTAAAAAAATTTTTAAATTTAAATTTAAATTTAGGCAATGGAAAGGCTATCTCTTTTCGAGAAATATGGCTGGCCCTGAAAAGGGCCTTTGGGTTTTCTTCTGCTTCTAGTTTCTTCTTTTTCTCCACCAAGTTCTTATTTTATCTCCAACACTCTTTCTCTTCTTTTCTTTCTTTTTTTTCTCCTGCTCTTCTTTCTTCTTCTCTTCCTCCTCTTCTTTCTTCCTCTTCTCATTTTCTTCTTCTTTTTCAATCTTTTCGTTCCATTTGCTTATTCTTATTCTTTCCTCTTCATCCTTCTTTATCTCTTTCATGACACCACTAATCTTGTCCTTTACCTTTTTTAAGTTATTAATTTCCATCTTTACACGATGGGGACTATAGGAATAATGGTCTTCAACCAGTCTTATCAACATCTGCTCCATCATTCCTAAGTTGTCTAAAACGTCTTGTAATGTTTGTATTTTGTCCATTTGGTTAGAAGCCATCTTCTTTTTTTATTCTTTGCAGAATGGTTTGAACGACGAATACTGTGGGTTCTTATACTTAAAGCGCGTACGTGAAGGAAAACATCCCCCTAAAACGTAAAATTGATCTTACCTAGATCATGACCAAACAACGCGCGGACGTGAAGGAAAACATCCCCTACTTTTTCATTTCATATAATAAAACCCAAACTATACTCTCCACATACGCTAAGAAACAATAAACAAATCCATAATCTACTATCCACACAATCGTACGTGAGCGGGTACAAACACACAAACACAAACACACAAACACATACGCTAACAAACAATAAACAAAATCCATAATCTACTATCCACACAATCTTACGTGAGCGCTTACAAAACCCAAACTATACTCTTCACATACGCTAAGAACAATAAACAAATCCATAATCTACTATTCACACAATCGTACGTGAGCGGGTACAAACACACAAACACAAACACACAAACACATACGCTAAGAACAATAAACTAATCCATAATCTACTATCCACACAATCGTACGTGAGCGCTTACAGAACCCTAACTATACTCTTCACCTACGCTAAGAAACAATAAAGAAACCCATAATCTACTATTCCTACAAACATACCTGAGCTCTTACAAGCACCAACACACAAACACATACCCTCTCACTATCTTAAAAAAGAGTTAGTGTTTATAATCACACTACTCTACCTACACACATTGGCAAATCGATCGTTATTTCTTTTCTAGAGTATTGGGTAGCCCTGAAAAGGGCTGGGTTTTTTTTTTGGAACTTCATGGACACCTGGTTAATGGTGGCACCTTCCAGGCCTTGCGCCACATACACATCTTGTCCCCCAGTTACTTTTTACCTTTTTGGGGGAGAGAGCAGAGGCAGGATATGTCGCTTCAGAATCCCAATTTTCGCTCTCTGGGATTCTGAAATTTCTTCTTCTTCTCTCCTTTTCCTCCTCCTCCTCTTCTTTGTATCTTCTCTCCTCCTCTTTGTATCTTCTTTCCTCTTCTTCTTTATATCTTCTCTCCTCCTCTTCTTTGTTTCTTCTTTCCTCCTCCTCTCTTATCCTTCCCTCCTCCACAATGGCTTTCGCGGCCAGTTCATTTAATATGCGCCTGGCATATTCCAGATGCACCTGAAGTTCCAACAGTTTCTCCAGTCTCGTGTTCATTTTTGGTGTTGATCAATCAACAAGGGTAGCTGGACTGCCGAACGAGTTTCAATTTATAGTGAAAGCGCGGACGTGAAGGAAAACATCCCCTAAAAACATAAAATTCATCTTACCTACATCATGACCAAAAAACAACAACGCGCGGACCTAAAAGAAACACTCACTCACTTTTTATGCTACCCATCACTATTTTAAAATTTTTTATAAATCACTTCAATAGACTATCCACATACGCAAAGCAATCCAATCTAACCCCAAATTTACACCTCAAACACCAAAAAAAAAAAACATCATTTTAATCTACTATCCATACCAACTTACTTAACCACTTACAAACACAAACACACAAACACATACCCTCACATTTTTTTAAAAAAAGAGTTAGTGTTTATTTTCACACTACTCTACCTACACACATTGGCAAATCGATTGTTATTTCTTTTCTAGAGTATTGGGTAGCCCTGAAAAGGGCTGTTTTTTTTGTTTGCTATGGCATTCTTTTTAGTTTCTAAGAATGCGATGTCCTCTGAGGATAGACTTTCTGGCGATAGGTCTGCTTCTTCGGAAAGAGAAGAAGAACTCTTTGGTGTCGATACGACAATCGACAAAGCCTCTGTCAGCTTCAGGCTGCTGCTGCTGCTCTTGTTGTTGTTGCTGCTGCTGTCTCTGAAGTCTGTACTTCTCTGTCCATTCTTCTTTTTCCCTGTTCATTTCTTCTCTGAAGAGCTCTTCTATCAGGTCTTCAGTGATTTTTAACATTCTCACATTCTCTATTTCTTCTGGCTTCGGTATCAGACTGTGTCTGACCCTATGCAAATTCACGTAGGCTTCGTTGAGTTTAGCTAGTTTGGAGCACATCTTCTTAGGAGGATGAGTCGACAATGGATGGTTAGACTGGAAACAACCCGGTTCTTAAAGTCAAAGCGCGGACGTGACGGAAAACATCCCCCACACGGTTTTTGAGTCCCAACGTTTAGTGAGTGTCATGAGAGGGATAGTAAGAAATGAAAGAGCATCAATCCAACATTCTTATAGCTAAACAAAAGACAAAGGCATTTTTTCAAAACACAACATTTTTTATTCAAAAATCACTTAACACTAAACAACAACTCTAACATTTTTAACAATAATCCAACATCATAACATCAAACAATTTTTTTCAAAATACAACATTTTTTCCACAGTCTCATCACATTCCATCTTTAAAGTTTCTCCACTAGGTAAAGAGGGATAACAGTCTTCCATGGTTTCTAGTAATCTAGGATGACTTCTCTCAAACTGTTGATTTCTATGGTATTATCGAATTCTGCATACAGGATGACGTTCACCGTTTCATCAGGGTCTCGGTCTTTAAACTGAATTTCCACACGAATCTGACCGGATTTTATAGGGTGGAAATGTCCCTCGTCGCTGCCTTGGTCTGGAGTGAAATCGAAAGCCCACAAAGCGTAGCCTCCTGCATAATCCTCGTACGTAATACCGTGACTGGTATTGGTTCCTAACTGTCCGGTGGCTTCGTACAGGGACAAGTACGATCTCAAGTAATTCTTCTTGGTAAAGTCAGGTTCGAAAGGTCGGGTACACAAGGTCTTGCCATCGCGACTGACTTCGATTTTGGACACGCCAAAGTGTTGAAAGTAGAAAGGATTTTTTTCGGCAGCTCCGTTGAAGGCTGTATTCTCGACGATACCAACGATCAAACGTTTGGGTAACTGTCCTTGGAACAGATGATCTTCGATCATGGATCGCTGTCCCTTGGGAATGGTGAAGGTTTTCACTTCCACGCGTCGTATGGGATACTTGGCGGTCGTTCTGCTCAACGTCTGACTGATGTCGTTTCCCACTTTAGGTAACACTTCCACACGGCGTACGTAGAGTCTGGCTTCTAGGATTTTGGTTTTGTAACCGTCACTATCAGCCATCAAATGGAAAGCGGCACTGCTACGATTCAGTCTCAGGCGGACATCCACCCCGTTCAGCAAATACTTTTCTTGCAACCACATGTCCAAATGCAAACGATCCATCAGTTCTAAACTTGTGTCGGCTCCCGTGATTCTCTTTCTTCGTTCTACAAATCCATCATTGTTGTCTTTCTTTTCATCAGTTTCCAATATTTCAAACTTGGTAGGTTCGTCAGCTTCCCATACCACACAGGCATTGAGATGAGTGTTCTTGGCATCTATTCCGTACGTCAAGAGATTTTCCAGGTAGGCACGATAAGGGTAAGTATCCATGCTGCTACTGACCAGTTTGTTATTCAAGTACAAGTCCACTCCACTGAACAAGGAATGCATGAAATTGTTGACGGGAGCTACTGCTTCATCGTCTATAGCACCTCCAGTCTTATCTAGAATTTTGACTTTCAGGTACAAGTAACTGATATTCAGATCGATGTAATCTTCGGGCTGTCCTTTGATTTCAAACTCGATGGGAGCGGAATCGGTCAGTGAGGAGACGGGGTGAAATTCCACCCACTGGGATTCTTGCATGGTCATCATGGTGGGGGGCATGGCAAACAGATCCAGTTCCGTCTTGGAACAAACGCAAGATTCTCGGTGCATCATTTTTTGTCTCTTTTCTCAATAATCGAAAACGTCTAAGTCTCGAACGGTTCTTCTTTTCTTGGCCTTTCTCGCTTGAAGTCTGGTGAAAGGGTGTTTTCTTCGTCGTCTCTTTCTGCCTTGTCCTTGCTGAATGCCTGACTCGGTAGCGTGCAGGGCATTTATAGGTCTTTCTCGTTGGCTTTAAATGTCTTTGCCCGTTTGCAACAAGACATTTTTGCCTGCCCTCATGAAGGCTTCTTTAGGGTTTTGTTTGTCGATGATGACATTTTGGAGAAATTCTTTGCCTTGCGTCAGTGCCGCATCTTTCAAGGCGTGCAATCCGCGTGTCACCATCGGTTTCAACACCGGGGCCACCGAACGAAAGGCCGATTTTAACGTCTCCTAAGCCGTGTCCACGCTGTCGAGCAACCCCTCGGTACACTGGATACATGACTTAAGAGTCGTGAGAGAACCGTTTTCGAAAATGGAGTTTCACCGTGACTTTTCCTTTGGTGAATGGAATATTTTGTCCCAGATCTCCTTTTATAGCAATGTTGACCGTGTCCAAATACGACTTACTGACAGGCAAATAGTGAGGATGGACAAATTCGCGGTGGACGTGGTAAGTGTTTCCACCTTCCTCGTCAGTGTTCGTGGCAGAATCCACTTTGAAAGGAATGACACGCAGTAACGGTACGGAGGTGTGTCCCACCACGTTATACTCCACCACATCGGAATACACGAACATCAAATTCAGTCCTTGGTTCAGTTCTACCGGGGCACGAAATAGCTTCCTAAAAGACTCGTTGTCGTAAACGATGGGTAATTCGTTTTTCTTGATCATGGTCTTTCTCATGTCCATGTCTCCGCCCAACATGTCATACAATTCAGGACAAAATAAAATGGACAGGATTTTACTCCGTTCAAATTTCATCAAGAAGCGACGAGCTGCTTTGTGGTACTCCATGGTGACATTTTTGTTGACATGCTCCAAAGCTTTCAGAAACACGACATTAAACCTGGAGGTTATGGTGCTCACCAAATGTTGACCACTAAAATAATAGCCTGGGGGAATGAACAAGTGATAGGTGGTGTACTTTTGTGTACGGGTTTTCTTGTCATATTTGACATTGCTATCCATCCACTGTTGCATTTGCTCGTCATGAACTTCCACATCAAAAAAATTTTGATTGGGAAGGACATTGAGGACTTGGGTCGGGTGAATCATTTCTACTAAAGCCACTTCCCAATGGGCTTCGTGATCTAACTGGATGGCCTGAGGTAATTTGGCCGTGTAACAGCACAACGTGTTCTTGGGAAACACCTCCATGGAACTGTCACTGGGTAAAGTTAAGTAAAATTGGTTTTGGTCACTCATAATTCCAGAGTTCTGTGGCTGTCCGAGGGGTTACTGGACGTCAGAGGCGTGTCTCCGCCCAAAATGGGATTCTGGTTGTGATTGAAGTGGTGACTGGCACTGGCACTGGACACAAGGTTCCCGGGGTTCCCGTTCGAGGTGAATTTCAGGGAGGGATTAGGAAGCAGGTAACCGATGCAACTGCTCAATAAAATGGTCCACAATTGTTTGTCTCCTTGTTGCAAACTCAAATTGGCGATGGCTGCCCCGATGACACAATACACCACGAAGATTTGGCAGAAAAAGACGATTTGCGTTTTAGGCACACGTTCTCCACACCACACCCACAAGGGTTGTTTTTGTAAATCTTGCACAGAAGAACTAGGTGAAGGAGGAGTGGTCGACGTAGCTGCGTCTGCTGTGTGAAAGGGCATGATGGTCACTTCTTTTTATAGTCGATGACTTGCGAAGCGTCGATCCAAGAATCGAAACTGGGTGGATATCCTTTCCAACGTACTTTGACTTCTTTGACACGTCGTTTGCCCACTTTACGGGTTCTGCGTTCGAGAATGCTTTCGATGTCGTACACGTCGTCTTCTTTTTTGGTGACACGTTGTAACTCGGGCAAATAAAACGTTCCTTTGAGCACTTCTCCGTTCATGTCTTCCAATTTATAGACGGCAGGATGACGGCCATGCACTCGTCCAGTGACGCGAAACAATTCGGTCGTCCAGTTAGGTAAGTAACCTTTGTCGAAAGTGCGTTTGGTTTTGCCAATGCGCACCCAATCTCCTACGGCCAACATTCCACTTTTCTCGGGGACAGCCCTCGTCGGGGACGTACCAAACAGACGCTCAAACACCAACACTTCGTTGTCGGGAGTCACGTCTTGCGGGGCACGTCCGATGCTTCGATGGTAAGATTGGTTGTACGCTTGCACCAGGTGCGGTAAGATGTCGATGTACTTCAGAGTGTGGTGATGCGTAAAATATTTCCACATGCGTTCTTTCAAAGTGCGTTGAAAACGTTCCACGATGCTGGCTTTGGTTTCGGGATTCTCGGTGGTAAAAAAATGAATGTCACGTTTCTTTAATTCTTTTTGGAAAGCTTGGTTCAGAAATTCGGTGCCTTTGTCCGTTTGCCATCGAAGAGGGTGACGACCGCTTTGTTTCAACACCCGTTGCAGGGCTCGCACTAACTCGCTGCTCGATTTGGAAGTCAAGGGCACGACCCAGGCAAATTTGGAAAAGACGTCGATGACACAAAACAAATATTTGTAGCCACGATTGTAGCTGGCCAAATGAGAGACATCAGCTAAATCGGCTTGCCATTGATGATCGATGCCTTCCACTCGGGTGCGACTTCTGGCAAACTTGCGTCGAATGGGTTTGTGTAAAGTGTAGGTAGCTTGTTCTTATAACCATTGTTGCACTTGAGGTAAACGGAGACTTTTCAGTCGCGTTTTGGCAGCACGATACAATTTTTGAACTCCTGCGTAACCTGCAGGATGGGAGGGATCGTAGTAAACGCTGACTAAGACTTTTTCCATTTTTTTGTGTTGGTTGGTGTGTTAATAAGACACCCACTCTTGGAGGATGCTACTCTTTTTCTCTTGGGGTATTTTCTTGGATTGCAATGCTTTGCGTGTGCGGCCAGCAATAGGTGTCGAAGAGGAGAAGGATGTCTGAGCGGGGGATATCGGTTCTTGTTTCACTTCTGTCTTCACTTCTGTCTTCACTTTCTTTTTCTCTTGTGATGAAGAAGGGGTGGCCATCATCTTTTTAATCCATCCAATTCTGGAGGTAGGTGGTGTTGTTAACTTGCGTACTTTTTCTGGTGGAGTTTGAAACCCTTCCTCTTCTTCTCCTTTTTATGTCTTTGTCACGGGTACTGGTGGTACTGGTACTGGTACTGGTGATGGTGCTGGACTTTTCATCAAGGTCTTAAAATCTTTCATAGTGGGTAGAGCTGTTTCGTCTAAAGCTTTCTGGTGAAAGAGTTACAGTCGTTGCAAGAGTTGACCGTACTTTTGCGATTTTTCTGTTTCGGACAAATCTTGGCGATCCATCAAGGACTGCAATTCGTGTTGTAACTGGGACATCTCGCTCAAATGGGGATTGGGAGGTAAATGCGGGGTGCGTTGTTCTTGCCACCGATGGTATTCCATCCATCGTTTGTAAGGTACTAAAGCTAGTTTTCGTCCTTCCATGGGGTTGTCAGGGGTCGATTCTGAGATCTTGGAACTTCCGAGGGCCTTTTTATCTTGCTCCCACCAGTCCTCCCAACATGGTTCCCAAGACTCCTTTCAGTATGGGGCCTAACAAGAGAGGTAAAATACCTCCACGTTGCACTAACATCTTTTTTTGACGAATGGGGATTTTCTTTTGAACCATTTGGCGAAGAACGTGACGATGTTTGCCTAAGCATTGTTTCTGGTGTTTGGACAAAGGGATCGTGCCTTTCAAAACGTTCAAACAACATTCGCACACGGTATCTATGACCTCTTTGGAGGCTGTTTGAATGAGTTTTTTTCGTAGGGGTGGAGAAGCTTTGGACAGGACAGATAACATGTCCCCATGTTTGGCTAAACGTGGTGGCAGTCCTTTCCTTTTCTTTTCTTGGGGTTTTCTGGAGGGTGACATCTTTGAGTCTTCAGGAGCACCAAAAAAACACTGATACCCGACTTGGTCACAGGCCTTTTTTATACTGGAACGCGTCGCCACTGATTGTCTTTACGTCGTATTAGTTTGAGGACAGGCATGACACGTCGTGCAGGGGTACGTAACGGACTAAATCGAGCCAGTTCTTGCTTGGACAAATCCAGCAAACCTTGTAACATGCCCGATCTTTCTTGAACTTTGATTTTGGGAGAAGGTACTTTGTGAGCAGCAGCCACTGCCACTAAATTGGAAGGTCCTGCCACTGGGGAAGTTCTTTTGGGGGTCATCAACGGAGAAGTTCTTGGTGTGATCAACGTCTCCAAGTACTCTTCAGTTCTGGGTGTCATTAACGGAGAAGTGGACAAACGTGAAGCTGCCGGAGACGCAGTCACCGCCGTGGCAGGTCGTGGTTTGCGAGTGTAAGGTTGCGTCCTGGCCGAAGTGCCTCTCTTGCGACTAGTTTTCTGTGGTGGTGTCTGGTCAGAGGAGGGTCCTGCCACTGGAGAAGTTCTCCTTGGGGACCTGGTCTTTTTCTTCTTGGGGCTTCGTTGGACTTTTGTCTTGGGGATAACTTTGGGGGCATTAGGATCCCATCTTAAGAGTGAGCGAATGATGACCCCTCCTAGAGTACCGCTCCCTCCAGGTTTCAAAATGATTTGTTTTTTGGTTTGAGTGTCGATGCGGGGATCGGCCAGTTGGACCAAAGCGACTTTGTTTCGATCGAAAAAGCGTTTGGTTTGATAAGGAATCTGAATGATTCTTTGGAGCAATTGACGTGCTGTCACCGTGAACCATCGTAAGACTTCTTTGAGACTAGCTTCTAAGACACGAGCTCGTGTTTGTGGATCTTTTTCTCGACTGATGCCATACAAGGCACGAATCAATTTGACGGGAAGATGCGACTGAAGGGACGTCATGTTCGCACTGAGAGTGAGACAGACGAAAAAGGGTCTGAGGTTTTTATAGATTTTTTTATGGGGAGTGAAATGAAGTCGAGGACGGAGACGTGTACAGGACAGGCCCTCCGTCTTGGCACCAGTGGTGAAACAAGTGGGTACGAAATCGCAAATCCTCGGGAGTCGTAGGTTTCAAATCGACGAGTAAATAGGCGTGTGGAGTTTGAGTGGCATCGTCGTACGCCTGAGTCAACCAAGGCGTTCCTAACTGTTTGGCTAAGACTTGCACTTGCGATTTATCTCGAGGGCTTTTAAACAAGACCACGTAATGCGCATTGAGACTGATGGTGCGATGGGCTTTACTTTGTTGAAACAAATTTTGGGTGATGTAAACGACACTGGCATTACGGTGATGCCCTTTGCGCGTGAACCACAGTTTAATTTCTTCGTCGTCTTCTCCTAACATGTCGTCGAAAATGACCAAATGGGTTTGACGGGAGTCAGAGACGATGGCATCGTCTTCTTTAGGAATGCCTTCCACAAACACGATGGAATCGCCTTGACTTTCTCGCAAGAGGCTGTACGCCGATTGCCACTCTTTGTAACACCACACGATTCGTTGAGGGGGTCGATCGATCAAATGATGTTTATGTTCGATCAAACGTCATCAACGAATACATTAACATAAACCCAAAGGCCCTTTTCAGGGCCAGCCATATTTCTCGAAAAGAGATAGCCTTTCCATTGCCTAAATTTAAATTTAAATTTAAAAAAATTTAAATAAAAAAAATCCCATATTCAATTCCCCTTTTCCCTAGACAAGCCCAAACTCTATTCCCATGTTAATTTCCCCTTGACCCTAGACAGACCCAAACTCTGTGTTAAATTCCCATTGTCCCTAGAGTTGCCCACGATTTTTCTCCATGTTAAATTTCCATTGTCCCTAGAGTTGCCCAGGGGTCTTTTTAATGCTAAGTCCCATTGTCCCTAGGGTGCCCCACTTAACTACTCATGCATACATACATACATACATACAAACATAAATACATACATACATATATATCGGATGCTAAAATGACAACCTAGTTGGTATTGATTCTTTTTCAAAGGCAATTACTAAGCAAAGACAAAATATAAACACGAAAGTAAAAGTTAAATTTACAAGAGCAAATGAGTATGGAGCTGGTAAAAATATTCTTTAAAATTGTGGGCATCGCGGCTTATTGGTTGGAGCTCCGAGGTTAAAATAGGAAGCTATCTTGCATTAGAACACTCTCTCTCTCTCTCTCTCTCTCTCTCTCTCTCTCTCTCTGAATTGGCCGCCATGTATGGTCAATATTGCGATGAGAAACATCGTTACCCTCCACTCACCCCGAAAAAACCACAACAAAACAACAACAAATCATGACAAATAATAGTCCTTTCAAGTGCACTGGAATCAGCAATGATTCTACATGTGACAGGGGATTGATTAGGATAACTGTACACATTGACAACGAACAGTGCAAAACTAGAGAGGTGTGTGTGTGTGTGTGTGTGTGTGTGTGTGTTCTAATGCAAGATGGCTTCCTATTTCAACCTCGTAGCTCAAACCAATAAGCCGGGATACCCACAATTTTAAAGAATACTTTTTATCAGCTCACAGTTTTAAAAAATACTTTTATCACAGCTAGGCGAGTGTGTGTGTGTGTGTGTGTGTGTGTGATTTTGATTTTTAACGTAGCTTTAACAATTTTTCAGTGTGGCAGTTTATAGTCATGTCTAGCACTGGGGCATCATGCCGCAGACATGTATCATGATGTCCCACCCAGTCACATTATCCTGACACCAGGCCGACCAGTCCGAACACTAACCTCTTAATGCTGAGCGCCAAGCGAGGCAGCTGTTAGTACCATTTTTAAATCTTTGGTATGACTCGGCCGGGGATCGAACCCACGACCTCCCGCATCCGAGTCGGACGCTCTTACTACTATGCCACTGGAGCGGTCACAACTAGGCGAAACATCAAATATCAAATGTATTATTAAGTTTTAACTCCATTATATTTAATCATATAAACATTTGTAATTTCAACGCTTTTTTACATTTCTTATTTGTTTTGTTTCTAAGTTGCTTGTAACTCTAACAACGACTCAATAAGAGTCAAAGACATGACTTTGACAATGACACAGTAAGAGTAAAAGACATGACTCTGACAATGACACAATAAGAGTAAAAGACATGACTCTGACAATGACACAATAAGAGTCGAAGACATGACTCTGACAATGACACAATAAGAGTCGAAGGCGCCTTGGCTAGTAAAAGGCTAGTTTTACTCGATCACTGCCATCTCACCTCTGTCGGCGTGGGTTCGATACCTCAGGCTCGGCTACTATATGTATGTGAGAAAGCTTGCCAGTATGTTCCCGTGGGTCGGTGTTTCTTCCTTATGTTTTCCAAAGTTCTTCCACCACTAGTTATACTGACCACCATGTATAGCCAGTCTATCTTGTGTTGAAAAAATGCATTGAGCCCACAACAAAAGCAACTGTTTTAGGGATGTGCTTGTCCGATGCTAATTTATCTGTCATTGAAGAAATTATGTGAAATATTTATTGACAAATACAGGTTTGTTTGAAAGATCACATTTATTTTGAAATAATCCGCTTTGATTCTTATCTGTTTTAAGCGAATTCCAAACATTGTTACCCCATCCCTCTCAGCCTGCGGGCACACCTTTCGTATTTCGCTGTGGCCGCTACTGGTGCGTTTTAAATTTGTTGTACTTACCTGTATTTACCTGTACTTACCTGTGTGACACACGCGATCCCCTGCAGATTCCAGTGCACTGGACATGCGAACTTTTCACCCTGCGGACACTTTCATAGGTAATAAACAAACAGGTATATAGCCCCAGGTACCCTGCTCTCTTCCTTTGAATGCAAGTGTTAAAACGGCGACTCGGGGTCTCATTAGAATATCGATACAGGGCATAAGACCTATCACTAGAAAGGTCTCATTGCCAATCTCTCTGTCTCAGGTGTCAGGCGGATAACATGCAGATCTTTAGCCCTGAACGCCCGAAGATGCGCAATGTTAGTATTATGACATTTGTTAAAACCTTGCTTTATCCACAAGTATACTTTGGTAAAATGCTTTTCGAAAGTGTCACTCAGCTCAGCACTGGGCGAGTTTGCCGAATTTTGCCATCCAGTTTTATGTTATTATAGCACTGAATTTTGAAAACACAGTTATAATAATGCAAAATAAATTTATGTACAGTATCATCTTTATTGTTCCATGGCGTGGCTACATGTGCGCAGATTCGAAGCAGCAGTCATATAGATCCAGAAAAAATAAAAACAATACAAAAAAAAGAAACATTCAAAGTTAAATATTTTTTATTACTCTGCGTACGCATCTAACGACTGTGCTGTGTGAATTGTATTGTCATAATCATTCCTATTTGTAGCATAGTTTTTGGTGAAATGGCAAAATAATTTAAAGTTTTAGCACAATGTTGCTAGTACCACAGAAATAAAAATCACTTTAACTTACATCAGTAAAAAGCGATAGTTCTTCAGTACGCTTTGGATTTTGGTGCATGATTTTGACAGTTTTGTGTAAAAACAGATCTACATCCTTATGTCAAATCGTATCAAAATTAAGTTCAGGAAGTTTTGTTTTTATGGAGTTCAAAGGCATTTTCAGGAAAATAGAGTCTGCACATAGCGGCCAGTATATTTGGTCGGGGATAGAACACGGGAAGAACCACCTACCAACAGGAAGGTACTGGCAAGCCTTCTCGCATAACCACTTTAGGCCGAGTCGAGTCGAAACTCAAACGTTTGCGCCCGGGTAACATGGTGGTCTGAGGTGTTCGCCGATAGAGATCACTCGCATCTCACATACGATAAGGCGAGATGAAAGGAAATAAACTTTAAGGTCAACGTGATTTAAAATGACAGTTAAACATAAGCTCTAATGAGCTTTTATTTCTTCCCCCGACATTACATATAAAATACAGATTCATTAAAACAAACATGATTTGCAAGCCATACAAACACAGTGTGAAGGGACAAATTCCTGGCGATCTATGAAGAACACGTTAGTTTGACACCAGAGAACAATGAATTAGATTTATGGGGACAGGCGCGTATCAATCGCCATACTGCCATGATCGGTAATGTCTTTTCGAGGGGAGAATTTTATTCTTAATTAAGCATTTGTTTATACAGCAGCCAGACGGACTATTAGGGAACGGTAAACTTTGATTTCATGGTAAAACTGTCACAAATTGAGAATTTCCATTAACCCGTAGTCGCAACGTAGAAGATAAAACTGACCCCAGATTTGGCGCCTCTGGAAAAAGGCGGCAAATATACTTAATTCTGATTGGTTACGCTAAATAAGGGGCGTGTTTTCCACACTAAAGTTCCTAGTTTTAATATCGCCACATCGAAAAATTTAATCAGTCTAAACTTTTCTGCAAGAGAAACAAGAGTAAAGAAGACTACGAGAGTAATTTGGAGAAATTCTCTCGTAAAACTGTTATCCAAGAGGACTGTTGTCGAAGGAAAACCGACGAACAAATTTGGCGGTAGAAGCGAGGAACGTTGAAAGCAAAGGTAGTTGTGACAATTCCATGTAATTTATTGGTGCCATATGTAATGCTTTGCTGAATTTATTTACTTATATTTGCATGAATTTAATTTCTACATTCGTATATCAATTTTCTTTAAGAAGTATAACTGTGTTGAGTTTATGCATAGAAAGTCGTACATTAATCTTCTTTAGATAAGTTTGACGAATTGTTTGAATTTGTCGTCTTGTTTAAAATTAGGTTCTAAGAATTTCATACAGTACATTAGTTAATATGAGTTAAGAGAATCCGTGTGAATTCACCGAATTGAGAAGATTTCACGTATGATTAAGGGAGAGTGTGTATTGACTGAATTACTGAATGACGTAGTAAGCCATGTAATGTATCTCATTTATTCACTTGTGTAAATTGAGGCTGGCTCGGAACCGTTATGCCTCGTTTGGTGTTAATGTGTGATGTTAATGCGTGATGAATTAGCCATTAAACTAACTAGGGTCATTATATGACATGTGGAGCCGACTGATATCCTTAGCATCTGTTTAGCACCGATAGTAAGATCTGATAACGAGATGGGGATAATGCAATCCCCTGTTATCATAAACAACAGAAAATTTAGGTTGTCTCTCTTTATATTTTTTAAAAGGGAGAAAATAGCTCCTGCGAGTATGGTGCGATGTAATAATTCTGCAACGTAGGGTGCGACCTATTGTTCTGAGAAGTACAGTGAGATGTACTTATCCTGAGATCCAGGTATCTGTTAATCTACTTGCTACGCACAGAGTGAGGACCGAAAGAGGCAAGACCAACAAAACTCGAAGGAACAGCTACAGTGGAAGTGGAGTGAACCGAAGGAACATGTTATGCAATCGTACAAGGCATTGACTTCGATTGTTCACTCGATCCTATGATGAACTAAATCTATCAGTAAAACAGATCAGCTATTTTATTTAAATACATTTGTGGGGGTTTTTTTTGTTGGTAATTCGGTGAAAGTTTTATATCTAAAAGCAGAGTATATTCCTGATGTAATGAATTCTCACAGTAGTTTTATGTAATTGATTAATTTGTTTATTTACATGTACGGGGGTTCGTGTTGGCTTGTTCTATATATCTGCTCAGATCTCTATCTATTCCTGCTATAAGTTTCACCACTTATATCTATATTTACTCGAACCGGGCAATAATATCGAGGACAGTCAACCTCTAGATAACGAAATCCAAATTAAGCGGACACCTTGAAAGAAGGTACAATCCGCCAACCTACACCTCTTGCAAGAAGAGGGAACTTTGTGTAAGGTTTCTACAAAGTGGACCGTGGGTAGCGTGACACACCAGCGCTTACACACAGCAAAATACATAGATACAATTGAACAAAACACTCAGCGCATAATTTAAAACATGAGCAAGCAAATTATTTTAAAAAACAGTGATTAAAAATGAATTTAGTATCTCAGTATATTAAAACTACAGTATATGATAAATTCACCCCAAAAGTAATTATTGGTCAAAATTTAATGAAATTTAAATGCAGAAGTATGACGCAATTTACTATAATTTAAATGCAGAAGTATGACACAATTTACTGTAACTTAAATTTTTAATTAATTTAAATGCAGACGTATGACGAAATTTACTGTAATTTCAATGCAGACGTATGACGCAATTTACTGTAATTTCAATGCAGACGTATGACGCAAAGCATTATACTATTCAGCTTACGCATTTCCTAAAGAAAGGAGTTAACTGTAGTGCACTTGATTGAGAACCATTCTGATCAAAATCAGATCACTTTTACACATGAAGATGAAATTCGATAGGTGGCAACCTGGTTATTCTTGGAGATTTCAACTTTCACTTTGACTGTCCCGGAAACCCAAATACATCAAAACTCATAGATTCCATTAATGTTTTCAACCTGAAACAGTCAGTTAAACAACCCACCCAAAAACACGGTCACATTTTAGACTGGATTCTTCATAGATCTGATGATAACATTCTACGGTCCTCCATGGTATCCCATGACCTTGCATCAGATCACTTCTGCATTATATGCCATCTTGACGTATCAGTCCCTAACCATCCACCTTTAGCTGCTACTAAGAGAAACCTCCGTATGATAAATAGAACCAAACTAATGCACGACATCCAAGCCAACTTAACAACTTGCTTACCTCCTACAGCAGAACAACTCGATAACTGCCTGCGTCCATTGCTTGACAAACATGCACCAGCTACCGAGTGCAGAGTATCAATTCAAAAGTGTTCTCCATGGTATAGCAGTGTTAAGCACCAGCTTCGCGCTGCTAAAAGAGATAGCCGTAAAGCTGAGAGGCTTTGGCTTTCCAACAGATTCACTAGTCATAAGCAAATCTATGAAGCCTCTAAGAAGAATGTCACAAATATAGTCCATGCAGCGAAATCAGCCCACTACACTACTAAAATCATGGAAAGTTCCAGCTGCAAAGAGCTCTTCGAGATTACTAACAAGCTAATGTCAAGGAACAAATCTACACCACTTCCAAACTACCTTCTCTCCAGTCGACCTTCCGGACATGTTTGCAAATTTCTTCCGTGACAAAGTACAAACCATTAGAGATTAGCTTGACACCACAATTTCAATTGTATCGTCGTCACCACCCAGTTGGGATACAGAATTTGAGCGGAAACCATTAGCAGCATTTGAACCTGTCTCTATGGATTTCGTACGTACAATCGTGATGAAGAGTGCACCAAAGTCATGTGAACTTGATCCAATTCTAGCATCACTGCTGCTTGAGTGCTTAGATCCTGTATTGCCTTCACTAACCGATGTTATTAATACCTCTCTCTCATCCGAGGAATTCCCATCATTTTTCAAAACTGCCATTGTAAAGCCTCTGCTGAAGAAACCAACACTTGACCATAATGATTTAAAGAACTACCGCTCAGTTTCTAATCTCCCATTCATATCAAAAATCTTAGAAATGGTTGTTCCATCCCAGCTTGTATCTCATCTAAATTGAAACAGTCTTTCTAGTAATGTACAATCTGCATATCGCCCATGCCACAGAACTGAAACTACTCTTCTAAAAGTAGTTAATAACATTCTCTCTGCTTTGGATAGCGGAAAGATTACAGTCCTCACCGTCCTTGATTTGTCTGCAGCATTTGACACAATAGACCATGATATATTACTTCACCGTCTCCAGCATGTATTTGGCATTCATGATACAGCCTTACTGTGGTTCAAGTCCTACTTGGTCAACAGGACATAAATTGTATCTGCAAATGGAATACACTCCAGCCCAGTTGATCTATGTTGTGGTGTTCTACAGGGGTCTGTTCTTGGACATGTTCTCTTCATTCTGTACTCTCAGTCGCTCTCAAGTGTCATTGATCATCATCCAGTGTTTCACCAATTGTACGCTGATGACACCCAAATATACAAATCTAGCCACCCAACTGAAGTTGATGCTACCATCCAAGGTGTAGAGAGGTGCATTTCTGATGTGAAATCATGGATAACATGTAACAAGCTGCAGATGACTGATGATAAAACTGAGGCCATTCTGATTACAACAGAAAGACTTTCTCATTCACATCCTTTACCTCAAACAATAAATATCGGCAATACCAACATTAAATTCACACAGTCAGTACGAAACCTAGGTGTTACTCTGGACAGTACTCTCACATTGCACCAACATGTCATGAACATATGCAAGGCTGCATATCTTGAGCTGAGACGCATCAGCTCAATTCGCAAATATCTTTCAGTTGATGCCACTAAAACACTTGTGTGTTCATTAGTACTTTCAAGACTGGACCATTGTAACTCAATTCTGTCTGATTCATCTCAATATCTGCTCCAGAAACTTCAAAAAGTTCAAAACACAGCTACTCGCATCATACTTAGAGTACTACGATCAGAGTACACCTAACCGCTGCTCTGTACCCTACACTGGGTATCCATTCGATGCAGAATCAAACAAGAATTTGTTCTCTGTGCTACGTTTCACTGTCGGACTCTAGTCCAACATACCTATCCGACCGCACCTATGTGTACACACCAGCAAGATACTTACGCTTCTCTTCTGACAATCGTATACTCATTATTCCCACTATGAAAACAAAGTCATATGGACAGCGTTCTTTTGCATACCAGTTCCCAGCAATGTCGAATAAATTGTCCACTGAACTTAGACACAAAGACACAGTGATCACATTCAAGAGAGCTCTAAAAGCTCACTTATTTCGACTGCAAGAACAAACTTAAAGACCTAATAATGTTTCCTACCTTAAATATTCTCAGCATGTTTTTTAATGTTTTCTAATTTCATGGTCTTTGTTTTTGTAATCATATCATTATATGTTTTTTTTTATCTTATAGATGTTGTCTAATGTTGTAAAGCGCTTAGAGCTTCTAAAGATTAGGCGCTATACAAAGTCCTCATTATTATTATTATCTGACAGCGACCAATTAGGGTCATGTTCTGGTAACCCATGTTATTACCATGATAGTTAATTGTATCAACCAGTCAGATGAAGTCTTATATCTCCCCGTTTGTAGACTGAGCAGTGTGGATGAATAACATGAGTGTGCGCCGAACGATTTGATTCACTGTCAGATTATTTAAAGCTGCATTTCCATTGGCTAATTCAAAGGTCACCAGAACATAAACCTTAATCGGTTGTCGTCAGATCTTAATGTAGGACTGCGGAGATCTGATTTTAATCAAGTTTATTGTACAGAAGACAAGGACAGATAAACAAAATGCAGTAACACAGACATGAACTGTTGTGATCATGACTGGGTTTAGTCTTTATCCTTCGATGATAGAATTAATGATGAAAACTTGTATTGCTCTCTAAAGTGATATGGTAACTCGCTACATAGATTGGCACTTGCATATCTAAACGATTTTTTTGTGGCCAAATGTTGAAGTTTAAATTATTAGGACATCTACAGTATCCGAATATATAAAATTGTATTTATTTTGTTTGAAACATCATCCAAATATTTGGGAACACGCTTATTCAGGACTTTAAAAGTCTCTAGAGCCGTAACCCGAAGTTTGCGCAAGTTTAAGGTTGCCATTTTTTGCAATAAGTAAGAGTTTATGACAGCTGCTTGTGTAGCCATCGTACGCAAATATCAGAGCACGCCCTTGTATTTTTTTTCAAATTTAGTTGTGTTCATATAATTGCAGAAGTGATTAAACGTCTGACAAATACATTTCAAGACGGTTAGTTGCCTTGAAGATTTTCGACAGACTTTTCATTTACATGTGAATCGAATTGCAGGTGATACTCAATGTAAGTTCCTTGCAATTTAGCTATTTCTTCACAGTTTATGACAGCTCTACTTATATTAATACATGCTTCATACCCCTGAATATCTTTTTTAACCACAGCTAGTGCTTGCATTTTGTTCACATTGCACCAGTCAATCAGAATGATGGACAGTGCTTCGCCTGTGTTAATGAATGTAAGATTGGCGAGGAGAACAAAGTGTTATCTTCGTAGTTAAACAAGGAGCCTTATTTAATAAAATAGAAGATAGTATTGATAAAAACATTAAAGAATAATGATCCGAGGACTAACCCTTGAGGAACTTTTTTTCTTCTTCAATTTTATCTTAAGTACGCAAGACACTCTGCAACTTAATTTCCTGTTTCTAATTAGACAGATAGCTCAGCAAGAGTCTGCTGAGTCATCTGACATATAAACCCTTAACTTGCAAATGTAAATATCACGAGGTAGACAGTCAAAAGCCTCGGATAAACTGTTCAGAACTGCAGCTACATGTTTGTTTTCATCAAGAGCGGAGGGCTTCAAAGTCTTCAAACAAACGTAACAGAGTGGTCCTGCCTCCATGATCTTTATGAAAACCACTCAAATGTTCTGCACAAAGTTCTACGAAATTGTGCTGACTGGATCTCAGTTGATTTCTGAAGCAGTTTTGATACGACTGTTAGAAGACTGACAGTTCTGTATTATAGCACACAAGGATTGGTGCCCCAGCTTTTAACAGTTTAATTTGACCCACTCCAATAGCTTTTGTTTCGAGTTTAAACTTCTTATTATTGTATACACTTCTTCACGGTTAACATGCTTACATTCAACAATAATATCCATGTTTCTGTTGTCCATAATAGCCGTGATACTCAGATGGGTTACAGGGTCAAAATGAAGATCCTTCCCAATGTCAAATTCGAGGACTACATACAAATGATTAAAGATTTCACATATTTCTCTTTCACTGTTTATAGTTTTTGTAACTTCAGCAAGAGTGATCTTATCTTGAACATGTATTAGAACCATAGGGCTTAATAGTTGACCAGAAGTTCCTAGATTTAGAGCTCCCTCCACATATTTCAAGTAAGCAGGCTAATATAGATTTCTTCTTTAATCTGTTTACCAAATTTCGCAGCTTCCTTTAGTTTTCCTTTACATAATCTATGCAGGGTGTATTTTATAACATCACATGCTTATCAGATATAGCTTCCATATATCTATGTGTATGTATGATAACGTTTTTATGTTTGTAGGTATGTTGTATTGAAGCATGTTTTTTAAATGTATGTATTATTGGAGTATGTTTGTCTAAAACATTTAACAGAAATTTGTCAGAATTAACGTAATACGAGTTCACAGATTCGGAGTCAACACTAGGAACCAACTCAGTAAATGGAGAATTTTATAAATCACTTACAAAGTCAATCACATAAAAATCTTTGAAACTTCGATATGATTTTTTTGCGGTGGTGGGTGGGTGGGTTGCATAATGCACAGAATCTTTGATAAAACAATATATCACATTAGGGAAAGAGATTTGTAAAGGTATTGCATATACAAATTTATGTCATTATGAAAATTACTAATACCAATAGCCACATTTCAGGTGTTAATACATTGGCTTTTTGTAAAGTTTTAGATCAACACAGACTGGTTTACACCCATTCTTAAAACATATAGGTTCTCTAATTAAGCATGTCAGATTAAACAATATCGCATATATCACATTAGGCAAAGAGATTTGTAAAGGTATTGCATATACAAATTTATGTCATCAACGATAATAAGATTTTCACACTTTACCAGACTTTTGTTGAGCGGTTTTACAAGATTTTCCGAAAAGAGGTTTTCGTTTATTGATGGGGGCCAATACACGCTATGGATTAACCATTTAGTCTTGTTATTGATGGGGGCCAATACACGCTATGGATTATTCATTTAGTTTTGTTTTTGATGGGGGCCAATACACGCTATGGATTAACCATTTAGTCTTGTTATTGATGGGGGCCAATACACGCTATGGATTAACCATTTAGTCTTGTTTAGATACAGCTCATAAGTAGTCTATTTCAGGAACATGGTTTCTAGGTCTTTCAACCTGCGCACCGGGATATCTGAACGAATAAATCACACTATTCCACAACCATTGGCAGTTTGACCCCATCTCTCAAGTTTATATCCATCCACACGAGAAAGACTGTCACTGAAAGAAGAATTAAGTTTGGTTACCGGTATAAGAAGGAAATAAACAATTTTATAAACTAGAATTTAATGATTTTCTGTAAAGTTGTATCCTAACACAAGTTATTTTTAAATGGGCCATAGCGTGGGTTCAAGTCTCGGCTCAGCCAACGTGAGTATATTAGAATTATTGCCATTATCTTCCCGCGGGTCGATGGTTCTTCCATGGTTTCTCTCGGGTTCTTCCTCCACCAACTATACTGGCCCTCATGTGTAGCTTTAATGTGTTGAAAAATGTCCTTAACCATACAATATCAACAACAACAAACCTACACGAACAGCGGTGGGATATGAGTGATATGTAAAGGCAAGCCGCCTTGCTTAGAATTTAATTCCGAATGTTGGCTCTTGGCTGGTTTGAAGTTTCCATTTTAATGGGACAAAAATAGACGTTTGAAACAAAAAAAAAAAACATTAACTCAAATCCTGTCCTTAAATTTAGATCCGTGTTGCGAGCCACGGGCGAAAATCAGCGATGCAGTCATATCACTGGTCTGATAGGACAGCGTAGCACGTTTTTGCCCGTAGCTGTCGACTATATCAGATATAGTATTATAGAGCGTACCAGATTTTCGTCCGTGGCTTGCGGCGATGGCATTTATTATCTTAGATTTTGAATCAGTAGCTTCATAAAGAGTAAACCTATTTTAATGCAAGAAAAAATGTCAAAAATGACATATACCGTAACAGTCTCGAAAATTTAAGTTGCTCAGATAATAAATAATTTTCTTTTAAAAAACGACCTTTGATTCCGCGCAAGATTTTGTTTCGCATGTTGCACAACATGGCCCATTGCTCATGCAAACGTTAGGAATACAACAACAAATATAACATGAAAAATTTTGTTCCAAACTTTAGACTCTGAACTTATATAGCTGAACCGAGGCTTTCCAATTGTATCCTGGTCCTTTATTTTTTTATATTTTTTTCTTTCTTCTGTTTTTTTTTAATCAACAAGAATCATTTTACGCTGAAACTAAAATTTAAGGACGTCTTCAAAAAACAATAAATCTCCATACTCTATTCAGACAGCAAAGAGGCACTTAGAATTGTGCAATAAAACATGAATATTGTTGTAAGAAAATGACACTGGATGCTCAACATTATTATATTCGACTTAAAGGAACAGTTTGAATACTGACAGTGTGTGTACACAATTCCTTGCATAGAAATGAATGCATGTGTGTGAAAATCTCTTTACAGAAATGTAGAGACTATTAAACAGTCTTAATATGTTGTACCTTTCATTTGCTCACCCCTGTCATCGACCAAACGCGTATCTATTTAGAATATATCATTTGTGAAGCTTCCAAAAGAAAGGTCAGATTTTGGAATCGATATGTAGCCAATGCATTTGGGAGAAAATTATGGGATGGGGCTGCATGCTCCTAATCCCGTGGTGACTCTCTTTACTACTACTAGGACTCACGGTACGAATTCAACTCCAATAGTAAACATACGGAAATACTATCATATTCAGAATTCAATAACTTAAAATTTCTGGGTGCTGATGATGAGACCTATATTTCTCCATGCACAACTAACCTTGGTGCAAGCTTCTGTGTGGAGAACACCATATGAACCACGGCATTTTATTTTATCTACATGTGCATGAAACACATGTTATTGAATCTGCACCAAATGAATCAGGTGCTTCGTTCATTATTAACTACTCCCAAGTCAAGTCTGAAAAAGTACTAAAATTGCATCCATGGAATTTTATATATATTTTTTAAAATTACAGATAGTATAAGCTTTCAAAAGATATTTTTACTAAATTTTTACTTTTCATTATTAACCAATTATGGACCACCAAACAAGTATATACTCTATTATTTGTTCATCCATTTCTAGACTGGTTCACAGTTCTTCCATATAATTAGTACCGTGTGTCCTACTACTACTACCAATAATAATAATAATAATAATAATAATAATACTGTTACAAGCCATGGGTCCTTACTTGACCGAGCGGTTGTCAAACCCTGGCGCGATTCTCGCTAGAAGTCATAAGTTTGCCCCAACGTTCCAAAGACTTTCATACAACTTCAGTTATAAATTAGAAAGCCCGACATGTCCATTATATGCCTAAATATTACTCTAATTAATGCAAGACCACAGATAAAACAACCTGCCAGATATCTATCAACCGCACATCTGCATGGTTTATCTTCATCAGGTTTCCGTGCCACCAGCCGTTCACGCCTTATAAAATATACGAGTATCCCCTAACGCTGGGAACTATTTTAACTCCGCCACCTTAGGCCAGTCAATGTATGCTTTCCAGGCATATTTCGCCAGTGTAACTGTACAATATCTGCCCCCCATGGCAACATAAACGGTATCTGCTTAGTCCCTTCTTATTTATTCCTTTGTGTAATTTACCGGTTTCCTAACGTAAATGGGGCCCCGAGTGGCCGAGTGGTCTGAAGCGCTCTCCGTTACGGATCACTGCCATCTCACCTCTGTCTGCGTGAGTTCGAGTCTCCGATTCGGCCAATGTGGGTATGTGAGAAAGCATGCCAGTAGCATCTCGTGGGTCGGTGGTTCTTTCTGGGGTTTTCCCGGGTTCTTCCTCCACCATTAATACTGGCCGCCATGTATAGCGTTATATCATGTGCTGAAAAATGGCGTTAAACTCTACAACAACAACAACCTACCGTAAATACTGCCACTTCAGCCACACCACCGATGTACACCACTAGATTTTAATATGGACTATCTTACGACAGGGACATTCATTCGGTTTTGGCCTGAATTCACTACTAGTGAGCCATGGTATCATGGAACTCACTAACGCTTCACTCTGTGACGTTTGCTCCTAGTAATTGGCTAATTATTTCGGGCTAGGGATATTTCCATTGCGCCGAATTCCAATAATCACAAAAGTGATGTGATGTGATGTGATGTGATGTGATGTGATTTTGATTTTTAACGTAGCTTTAACAATTTTTCAGTCATATCGCTACGATGTCTGCAATGTGGCAGTTTATAGTGATATCTAGCACTGGGGCATCATGCCGCAGACATGTAGCATGATGTCCCACCTAGTCACATTATCCTGACACCAGGCCGACCAGTCCTAACACTAACCTCTTAATGCTGAACGCCAAGCGAGGCAGCTGTTAGTACCATTTTTTAAGTCTCTGGTATGACTCCGCCGGGGATCGAACCCACGACCTCCCGCATCCGAGGCGGACGCTCTAACCACTAGGCCACCGGAGCGGTAATCACAGAAGTAATCACACAGATCTAAGAATTCCTTAAAACGGGGCGCTATAACCAAATGAGCATACTCCAAATTCATTACAATACTAATAACAACAACAACAAAATCGCGAAAATATGTGTACCTATGGATGTTAGTTTTAAGGCGGGGGGGGGGGGTGGCTTTTACGCCAGATAAAATCTTCGGCCATGGATCATTCTGTTAGACTAGGTTCGGGCATTGCTTTAGGACACACGGTACTAATGGTATAGAAAAATAGGAACCAGCCTGGAAATGGGTATAGAGTATATATGGGTTTGGCTGACCAGGATTTGTTAATAATGTAAGTTATCTTTTAGGAGAAAGAATCTTTTGAGAGCTTATCCTAGATGTAAGTGAAAAATAAACAGATACGGTGTTTTATTGATGGAATTTCAGTCCTTTAACAGTCTTGAGTTTGGAACACTCATTGCTAAAATTAGCACCTGACTCTTCTGTGCGGAATTGAAAGCACATGTTTCAAACACATGCAGGTCCAGAAAATGCCGCGGCTCAGATCCTTTCCTCAACACAGAAGCTGACATCCATGTTTCATCTATACTGATAAATATAGGTTTGATCATGAGCAGTCAGAAATTTTAAGTCATTGAATTTTTAATATCATGGTGTTTGCATAGGTTTACTATGGAAACTGAATGAGTACCATGAGTCCTTTACTCTGCCGCTTGAGCTGACTTAAAAGGCAAAGTGTTTGGTTTGCGAAAATGCCTTGGATTTCCTTGCAGAAGGCGTCAAAATGGAAATCAAAACCCAATACCAAAGGCACAAATAGATGGACTAATTATCTCAAATGGGAAGGGTGTAAATTAATGTCTTAATCATATAAGAACTAAACACAGAATGCAAAACTCAGATGAGTCCGTATTGTGGGCAATGTATAATACACAACTCAGATGAGTCCGTATTGTGGGCAAAGTCTAATGCACAATTCAGACGAATCAGTTTTGTGGGCAAAGTTTAATGCACAACTCAGATGAGTCAATATTGTGGGCAAAGGCTAATTCACAACATAGATGAGTCAGTATTGTGGGAAAAGTCTAATGCACAACATAGACGAGTCAGTATTGTGGGCAAAGTCTAATGCACAACATAGATGAGTCAGTATTGTGGACAAAGTCTAATGCACAACATAGACGAGTCAGTATTGTGGGCAAAGTATAACGCACAACTCAGATGAGTAAGTATTGTGGCCAAAGTTAATGCACAATTCAGACGAGTCAGTATTGTGGGCAAAGTCTAATGCACAACTCAGACGAGTTAGCATTGTGGGCAAAGTCTAAATGCACAACTCAGACGAGTCAGTATTGTGGGCAAAGTATAATGCACGATTCAGATATGAAGGATGATGGTGGACAAAGTCCAGGGCCGTCTTAATAACATTGCAGACTCTGGGCAAAGCAATGCACTGGGGCCCCCTACCGGCCCTACCCACCCACAGGAATTCCGCTAGATATCACTATTTTTTAAAATTGGGAAACGTGCTTCCCACTGCACTTTTAAAGCAAATTAAATTGCCGAAAGATCTTTCAATATTCATTAACAATATGGACAGCATGATGCCCCTAGAAGCGCGAGGCCCTGGGCAACTGCCCAGTGTGCCCATGCCTTACGACGGCACTGACGAAGTCTACTGTATTAATTCAGACGAGGCAGGCGAGATCTGTTACTTAGTATTTTCCTGCGAGAATGAGGCGTGTTTGCAAAGAACTGAACACTTATCTCAAGCATTATATTTAAAACATAAAAGAAGGCGTTAATGAGATGTGATACGTTGATTGAGGAAGGAAGGTTGTACAAATATGACAGTGTGAACTATGTACCTTGTTAAAGAGCAACAATGGTTAGACCAGGAACCAAAAAGAACACTCGGCGGCAAATCGATTGTTTTTCAGTTTGAAGTTTGTATTTTGGAACGCACCGGGTTTAAAAAATGAAATAAGATCTCCCCCAACCGATAAAGACACAAGTGACTTTTGGGTTTTCCTCTTATACAATGTCAAAAATGCTTAAATCAATATATTCGAATGTTAAGGGTGGTTTTAATACGCATGCTAATGTTGTTGATATCTACAACTGCTCGCTAGATGTAGGACAGGGATGCGAATTTTGTTAAATCAGCTATTTTATTTTACACATTTTAACGACCTAACACAGGAATAGACTAAAGACTGATACAGGATTTCTGTCGTTGTGATAAAAGTGGTTCTGTTATTTTCTGCTAAATATTTTGAAATGTAATTCAGAAATTACAAACATAAATCAAACTTTTGAGTGGATAATAGCAATATTTGGAAGTTAAATGTAAATCTTGGAAAAACAAAGAATAGATTATCGAACTGATTGGTAAGGAAAGATATAACAATGGCTTATTGGCAGCTGTAAATTAGAAGTAACATCCTATTTTCTTGACGCAACTTTTGGCTTATGTACAGTGTACAGTGGCATATTTCCTATTTCCCAGATAATACAGCTGCATAATCATACTGTAAAGAATAAAAATCTGACTTTATTACAAATTGATTTGTAACAAGAAAAAGAACCTCTAGTAAAATATTGATATTATTTAAATGCTCTGATTTTGAGACTTTCTTTTGGCTGGTGGTGAGGTGGGGTGAGACATCAACCCTTGAGTGTGCCCAAGGGCATCAGCAGCATAAATAAATTCCTGTTTACGTGCCAAACCACGCTGGGGGAACATGGCTCTAAATACCAGTCTTCTTTGAAATCTAAGCTGTCAAATTTTGGTGACATACCTATTCGTGTTCTTTTGAAAAATTTTGATACTAAATTTGGACCATTTTACATATATCGTTGTGAAGTACGGGGATTCCATGGGGCGCCAAATATTGAAAAAGGAGGGGACTAATTTTATAAAATATGCTGAACAATTGTTTAGAACAAAACCAAGACTACTTTGTAGGAGTAGAAATTGGTCGTAGTAAACTAAAGAGTGTGAAGTATTCAAGAAAAATGTTGCCGGTTATATATTAGTAAAATGCCTCAGAGAAGATTCATCAAAACAGACACTGGAATGCAGTACAGATGGCTAGAAAATAAGTGTAAATATCTTAGTCTAAGATTATACAGTTTTGATTACTTTTGTATGGATTTGGTGAGGATGTTAATGACGAGGATCAATTTTTTGAATTTTTTAAACATATCGATGTGCAACTATGACAGTATGACTTTGAGACTGTAGATAGACTTGGGTGTTACAAAATGACCAAATGCATTTGTGAACGTAAGATATATTTAGATCGTATTGCTAATCAATATCAGAAATGATGTGTAGATTGCGAAGCGTGTTATTATTATATTAGCAAGCATACATACATACATACATACATACATACATACATACATACAAGTAGTGAAGTGGGCCACCCTAGCGACAATGGGAATTAGCATTACAGAACCCCTTGGGCCACTCTAGCGACAAGGGAAATTTAACATGGAGAAAAACCCTGGGCCACTCTAGCGACAAGGGGAATTTAACATGGAGAAAACCCCTGGGCCACTTTAGCGACAATGGGAAATTAACATGGGAATATATTTTGGGCCTGTTGAGCGATAAGGGAAATTTAACATGGGAGATAAAAAAGCAATTCTAGGGACAAGGGGAATTTAACATGGGAATAGAGTTCGGGCCTGTCTAGGGACTAGGAGAAATGGAACAGGGTCGGGACCCTATTTTAATACGGTCCCGACCTGATGGGCCTCTATTTTTTTGTTGTTTTTTTTAAAAATAAAAAAAAAAAAATGGGGTAAGCAATTGAAAGTCGATCTCTTTTCGAGAAATGTGGGTGGCCCTGAAAAGGGCCTTTGGTTTCATCATCATCTTCTTCTTTTATTTCCTCCACTTCTGTAGCCATCTTCTAACTTTTGCCATTATTCCTGTCTTCTTCTTTATTTCTGATTCAGGCATCCAGTCAGGATGACCTATCGCTCGGAATTTCTCCTGTATTCGTATCCAGTTATTGTTGAGTTTCTCAAAGCTTTCTTTTCTCTTTCTATTTTCTTCTTCTCTTCTTTCCTTAGTCCACTTTTCTTTGATGTTCTTTACCTCTTCCGTCATCACTTTCCTCATTACTTCTTCCGTTTTTGTCAGCTGGTCCAACCCCCATTTTACGTATCGCCACTCCGTCCAATTCAATATCTTTTCTAAGAAGCACCTGACTTCGATGACATTTTCAAGTGCTTCCTTTAAACTTCCCACTCTTACATAAGGTGGGTCAATCAATCCTCTCAATCTCTTTTCCTCTTCTTCCATCATTCCTTTTACTATCTCCTTTGCTTCCTTCAGAGTATTAAAACAGTCAAGACACTTTTCTAACTTGAATTCTTTCTCTATCTTTTCCATGACAAACGTAACATCTACTATCCAATAATAAATACCTATCAAATGATTCAGTAACGCTGTTGCTACCACCATTTTCTTTGTCTTTATTCCGTGGATTGGGTTTTAATGGCTAACACTGTTAGCTTTATAGTTAAAGCGCGGACGTGATGGAAAGCATCTCTCTAAAACAAAATTGATATTACCTAGATTATCACTTAAAAACTGCGGTCGTGAAGGAAAACATCCCCCTACTTTTCTCATTTCATATGATCTACTATCCACATACGTGAAGCAGCAATTAACAAACCCAAAATCTAATATTCACACACACAAAGCATTAAAATGAAACCCAAATCTGCTATTCACACAAACGTACTTGAGCGCTTACAAATAAACACACACACACACACACACACACACACAAGAAAAAAGAGTCAGTGTTTATATTTACACTACTCTACATACACACATTGGCAAATCGATTACTATTTCTTTTCTAGAGTATTGGGTAGCCCTGAAAAGGGCTGTTTGTTTTTGAACTCCAGTGACACCTGGTTAATGATGGCACCTTCCAGGCCTAGCACCACACACACATCTTCTTCCCCAGTCTCCTTTTACTTTTTTTCTTGAGAGCGCAGAGGGAGGATGATTGGCTTCAGCACCCCAATCCTCTGTCTCTGGTATCTTGTAAGCCATCCTCTCTCCTATTTTCTTTTCCTCCTCTTCCCTCTGTCTTCTCTCCTCCTCTTCCTTCTTTATTCTTCCCTCTTCTACTATGGCCTCCGCTGCCAGTTCATTTAACAGGCGCCTGACATATTCCAGATGTATCTGGAGTTCAAGAAGTTTGCTTATTCTGGTATTCATTGTCTTGTTAACGAATGAACAGGGTAGCTAGACTGCCAAGCGAATTTCAATTTATCCTAAAAGCGCGGACATGAAGGAAAACATCCCCTAAGACCAAAGTTATATTACCTAGATCATGACCAAACAACGTGCGGACCTAAAAGAAACACTCACTCACTTTTTATACTACCCATCACTATTCTAAAAAAATTTATTAAACAAATAATATACTATCCACATACGCAAAGCAATCCAATCAAACCCCAAATCTACTCTCCCCACACGTCAAACAGCAAAAAAACATCATCATAATCTACTATCCACACAAACGTACGTGAGCACTTACAAACACACAATCATATACACAAACACATACACTCACACTATAAAAAAGAGCCAGTGTTTATATTCACACTACTCTACCTACACACATTGGCAAATGGATTACTATTTCTTTTCTAGAGTATTGGGTAGCCCTGAAAAGGGCTGTTTTTTGTTTGCTATGGCAATCTTTTAGTTTCTAAGAATGCGATGTCCTCTGACGATAGACTTTCTGACGATAGGTCTGCTTCTTCGGAAAGAGAAGAAGAACTCTTCGGTGTCGATACGACAATCGACGAAGCCTCTGTCAGGTTCAGGTTGCTGCTGCTGCTGTTGCTGCTCTCTCTGCTGTTTCTGAAGTCTGTACTTCTCTGTCCATTCTTCTTTCTCCCTGTTCACTTCTTCTCTGAAGAGCTCTTCTATCAGGTCTTCAGTGACTTTTAGCATTCTCACATTCTCTATCTCTTCTGGCTTCGGTATCAGACTGTGTCTGACCCTGTGCAAATTCACGTAGGCTTCCTTTAGCTTAGCTAGTTTGAAGCACATCTTCGTAGGAGGATGAGTCGACAATGGATGGTTAGACTGGAGGCTGCCCCGGCTTTAAAGTCAAAGCGCGGAAGTGAAGGAAAACATCCCTCCACGGTTTTCGAGCCGGAACGTTCATTGAGTGCCATGAGAGGGATAGTAAGAAGTCAAAGGGCATGAATCAAAATTTCTATAGTCAAACAAACCACAAAGGCATTTTTTTCAAAACACAACATTTTTTATTCAAAATCACTTAACACTAACAAACAACTCTAACATTTTTAACAATAATCCAACAATATAACATCAAACATTTTGTTTCAAATGACAAACATTTTTTTTCCAACTCACACACTATTTTGGACAAGGCTGACAACGTTGTGAATGAAATTGTGATTTCCACTGTTGGAAGTCATTAGGCCATTGATGGACACTACGTTTCCTAGCTTGAGACAAAAGATAAGCATAATGGTCACAAAACCATTGATCTACTTTCACATCGTTTCTAGAAGAAGAACGAGGATCAAAATGAGTCACTAAATGTTCTAAGGAAAAGCCCAGGCTGCGATGATGCAGAAAATACACACAATATTGTCCACACACCAAGGAATCTGTGCCTTGTAATTTCACATTATTCAATCGGGTGGTCTGAGAATTTCTTCTCATAAAGTCAATGATATCGTCTTCCAAAGGGGGCAATCCATACGAATCGAAATATTCCACACATCCTTCTTGAGGAAAGTAGACGGCTACCCAGTGGGTTCCTGGGAGATGACAGTCGTCCGTGTTGACCACATAAGCTAGATGGTCTTGAGGTGTACGATGAGGGAGTTCATCTTTAGCACAGACGACAGGATTCCAAGAAGCCGTGTACGAGCTGTGGTTCAAAAGGTAATAAAGTTCCCAGGTATCCATTGATTTGTGTGGTTTTCTTCTTCACAGGTAATGATAAGTGATCAATTCGATCCCGACTTTTTGCTTGAAAATGTCTGACAAGTAAAAGGCGTTTAGATCCGACTTCTTACTCTGGTCCAAGAGAGATTCGATGCGACGGCACTCCAGAGACGTTAATGGAGGAGAAGAATGTTTATCCAAGCCTTTATACCACTCGTTCAACACGAATTCTCTCTCGATGTGATCCCAAGCTTTGTCCAGATATTCGTCCAATTTTTCTTCTTGACTTAACATCAGACATTTGTCGTGTTGGATTTGACTGGGATGATCGTTGTGACATCCATAGCACTCTTCCTTGATCAATTCTTTCATTATATCTGCCAGGACTGTAGCAAAACAGGAGACTAAATGGGCTTCTTGTTCTGGCCATCTTGACTTCATCATGATAACTTCTTCGTCTTGGGATTCTTCTTCTTCTTCCACGGTCTCCTCAAATTCCATCTCCAAAGTTTCTCCACTAGGTAATGAGGGATAACAGTCTTCCATGGCTTCTAATAATCTAGTATGACTTCTCTTAAACTGTTGATTTCTATGGTATTGTCAAATTCTGCACACAGGAGGACGTTCACTGTGTGATCTGGAGGTGGATTTGCAAAATGAAGTTCCACACGAATCTGACCCGATTTTATAGGGTGGAAATGTCCCTCGTCGCTGCCTTGGTCTGGAGTGAAATCAAAACCCCACAAAGCATAGCCTCCTGCATAATCGTCGTACGAAATACCGTGAGGTGTTGGTTCCTAACTGTCCCGTGGCTTCGTACAGGGACAAGTACGATCTCAAATAATTCTTCGCGACACCAAAGTTGGGCTCAAAGGGTCGGGTACACAAGGTCTTACCGTCGCGACTGACTTCGATCTTGGACACATTGTAATGTTGAAACTCAAAAGGATTTTGATCGTGGGTTCCGTTGAAGGCTGAATTCCTGACGATACCAACAATCAAACGCTTGGGTAACTTCCTTGGAACAGATGATCTTCGATCATAGATCGCTGTTCAGCGGGAATGGTGAACATTTTCACTTCCATGCGTCGTATCGGATACTTGGCGGTCGTTCTGCTCAACGTCTGACTGACGTCGTTTCCCACTTTAGGTAACACTTCCGCACGACGCACGTAATGTCGGGCTTCTTGAATGATAGTTTTGTATTCATTGGCATGGGCCATCAAATGGAAAGCGGCACTGCAACGATTCAGTCTCAGACGGATATCCACCCCGTTCAGCAAATACTTTTCTTGTAACCACATGTCCAAATGCAAACGATCCATCAGCTCTAAACTTCGCCCTTGCAGAATTTTCTTACGACGGTCGTTAAACCCCACATTGTGAGGATTGTCATCTTCTGTCAGGACTGTGTCGCTAAACGTGCCTACACCTGCCGTGTCAGGTTTCCATACCATGTAAGCATGCAGATGAGTACTCTTGGCTTCTTTTCCGTACGTCAAGAGATTTTCCAGGTAGGCACGATATGGGTAAGTATCCATGCTGCTGCTGACCAGTTTGTTATTCAAGTACAAGTCCACTTCGCTGAACAAGGAATGCATGAAATTGTTAACAGGAGCTACTCTAGCATCGCCTCCTGGATTGGTGTTGTCCGTTTTGATCACTTTCACTTTCAAATACAGGTAACTGCTATTCAGATCGATGTAATCTTCGGGTTGTCCTTTGATTTCAAACTCGATGGGAGCGGAATCCGTCAAAGAGGAGACGGGATGAAATTCCACCCACTGGGATTCTTGCATGGTCATCATGGTGGGGGGGGGGGTGCATGGCAAACACATCCAGTTCCGACTTGGAACAGGCGCAAGACTCTCGGTACATCATTTTTTTTCTCTTTCTCAATAATCGAAAACGTCTAAGTCTCGAACGGTTCTTCTTTTCTTTGCCTTTCTAGCTTTAGACGTGTGAAGTCTGGTGAAAGGGTGTTTTCTTCGTCGTCTCTTTCTGCCTTGTCCTTGCTGAATGCTTGATTCGGTAGCGTGCAGGGCATTTATAAGTGTGTCTCGTCGGTCCCAAAAGGTCTTTGCCCGTTTGCAGCAAGACATTTTTGCCTGCCCTCATGAAGGCTTCTTTAGGATTTTGTTTGTCGATGATGACATTTTGGAGAAATTCTTTGCCATGTGTCAGTGCCGCATCTTTCAAGGCGTGCAATCCGCGTGTCACCATCGGTTTCAACACCGGGGCCACCGAACGAAAGGCCGATTTTAACATATCTCCTAAACCGTGTCCTCGCTGTCGAGCAACCCCTCGGTACACTGGATACATGACTTACGAATCGTGAGAGAACCGTTTTCGAAAATGGAGTTTCACCGTGACTTTTCCTTTGGTGAATGGAATATTTTGTCCCAGATCTCCTTTTATAGCAATGTTGACCGTGTCCAAATACGACTTGCTGACAGGCAAATAGTGAGGATGTACAAATTCGCGGTGAACGTGGTAAGTGTTTCCACCTTCCTCGTCAGTGACCGAGGCAGAATCCACTTTGAAAGGAATGACACGCAGTAACGGCACAGAGGCGTGTCCCACCACGTTGTACTCCACCACATCGGAGTACACAAACATCAAATTCAGTCCTTGGTTCAGTTCTACCGGGGCACGAAATAACTTGCTAAAAGACTCGTTGTCGTAAATGATTGGTAATTCGTTTTTCTTGAGCATGTCCTTTCTCATGTCCATGTCTCCGCCCAGCATGTCAAACAATTCAGGACAAAATAAAATGGACACGATTGTACTCCCGTCAACTTTCATCAAGAAGCGACGAGCTGCTTTGTGGTATTCCATGGTGACACTTTTTTGACACTTTCCAAAGCTTTCAGAAACACGACATTAAACCTGGAGGTTATGGTGCTCACCAAATGTTGACCACTAAAATAATAGCCTGGGGGAACGAACAAGTGATAGGTGGTGTACTTTTGATTTTTTGTGCCAGGGGTTTTCTTGTCATATTTGCCATGGGTATCCAAGTACAGTTGCAATTGTTCGTCATGAACTTCCACATCAAAAGAATTTTGATTGGGAAGGACAATGAGGACTTGGGTCGGGTGAATGATTTCTACTAAAGCCACTTCCCAATGGGCTTCGTGATCTAATGGGATGGTCTGAGGTAATTTGACCGTGTAATAGCACAACGTGTTCTTGGGAAACACCTCCATGGAACTGTCACTGGGTAAGGTTAAGTAAAATTGGTTTTGGTGACTCATAATTCCAGAGTTCTGTGGCTGTCCGAGGGGTTACTGGACGTCAGAGGCGTGTCTCCGCCCAAAATAGGGTTGTTGTTGTTGTTATTGGAGTGGTGACTGACACTGGCACTGGACACAAGGTTCCCCTGGTTCCCGTTGGAACAGAATTTCAGGGAGGGATTGGGAAGCAGGTAACCGGTGCAACTGCTCAATAAAATGGTCCACAATTGTTTGTCTCCTTGTTGCAAACTCAAATTGGCGATGGCTGCCCCGATGACACAATACACCACGAAGATTTGGCAGAAAAAGACGATTTGCGTTTTAGGCACACGTTCTCCACACCACACCCACAAGGGTTGTTTCTGTAAATCTTGCAGAGAAGAACTGGGTGAAAGAGTGGTCGACGTAGCTGCGTCTGTGTGAAAGGGCATGATGGTCACTTCTTTTTATAGTCGATGACTTGCGAAGCGTCGATCCAAGAATCAAAACTGGGTGGATATCCTTTCCAACGTACTTTGACTTCTTTGACACGTCGTTTGCCCACTTTACGGGTTCTGCGTTCGAGAATGCTTTCGATGTCGTACACGTCGTCTTCTTTTTGGTGACACGTTGTAACTCGGGTAAGTAAAACGTTCCTTTGAGCACTTCTCCGTTCATGTCTTCCAATTTATAGACGGCAGGATGACGGCCATGCACTCGTCCAGTGACACGAAACAATTCGGTCGTCCAGTTAGGTAAGTAACCTTTGTCGAAAGTGCGTTTAGTTTTGCCAATGCGTACCCAATCTCCTACGTCCAACACTCCACTTTTCCAACATGGTTCCCAAGACTCCTTTCAACAATGGGCCTAACAAGAGGGGTAAAATGCCTCCACGTTGGACCAACATCTTCTTCTTTTGACGAAGGGGAATTTTCTTTTGAACCATTTGGCGAAGAACGTGACGATGTTTGCCTAAGCATTGTTTCTGGTGTTTGGACAAAGGGATCGCGCCTTTCAAGACGTTCAAACAACATTCGCACACGGTATCGATGACCTCTTTGGAAGCTGATTGAATGAGTTTTTTTCGTAGGGGTGGAGAAGCTTTGGACAGGACAGATAACATGTCCCCATGTTTGACTAAACGTGGTGGCAGTCCTTTCCTTTTCTTTCCTTGGGGTTGTTTAGAAGAGGGATGTTTTTTGGAAGGTGACATCTTTGAATCTTCAGGAGCACCAAAACACTGATACCCCGACATACCTTTTTTATACTGGAACGCGTCGTCACTGATTGTCTTTACGTCGTATCAACTTCAGGACAGGCATGACACGTCGTGCAGGGGTACGTAACGGACTAAATTGAGCCAGTTCTTGCTTGGACAACTCCAGTAAACTTTGTAACATGCCCGATCTTTCTTGGACTTTGATTTTGGGAGAAGGTACTTTGTGAGCAGCAGCCACTGCCACAAAATTGGAGGGTCCTGCCACTGGGGAAGTTCTTGGGGTCATCAACGGAGAAGTTCTTGGTGTGATCAACGTCTCCAAGTACTCTTCAGTTATTGGTGTCATCAACGGAGAAGTGGATGAACTTGAGGCTGCCGCAGACGCAGTCACCGCTGTGGCAGGTTGTGGTTTGCCAGTGTAAGGTTGCGTCCTGGCCGAAGTGCCTCTCTTGCGACTAGTTTTCTTCTGCGGACTTTTCTTTTTCTGGGGGCCTTTTCTCTGTTTCTTTTTCTGGGGGCTTCTTTTCTTTTTCCGGGGTGGTGTCTGGTAAGAGGAGGGTCCCGCCACTGGAGAAGTTCTTGCAGACACGGGTCTCCTTGGGGACCTGGTCTTTTTCTTCTTCTTGGAGCTTCGTTTGGGGGCATTAGGATCCCATCATAAGAGAGAGCAAATGATGACCCCTCCTAGAGTACCGCTCCCTCCAGGTTTCAAAATGATTTGTTTTTTGGTTTGAGTGTCGATGCGGGGATCGGCCAGTTGGGTCAAAGCGACTTTGTTTCGATCAAAAAAAGCGTTTGATTTGATGAGGAATCTGAATGGTCCCTTGCAGTAATTGACGTGCCGTCACCGTGAACCATCGTAAGACTTCTTTGAGACTAGCTTCTAAGACACGAGCTCGTGTTTGTGGATTTTTTTCTCGACTGATGCCATACAAGGCACGAATCAATTTGACGAGAAGATGCGACTGAAGGGACGTCATGTTCAAAATGTGTGTGAGACAGACGAAAAGGGTCTGAGGTTTTTATAGACTTTTTTGTGGAATGAAGTTAAGTCGAGGACGGAGACGTGTACAGGACAGGCCCTCCGTCTTGGCACCAGTGGTGAAAGAAGTGGGTACGAAATCGCAAATCATCGGGGTCGTAGGTTTCAAATCGACGAGTAAATAGGCGTGTGGAGTTTGAGTGGCATCGTCGTACGCCTGAGTCAGCCAAGGTGTCCCTAACTGTTTGGCTAAGACTTGCACTTGCGATTTATCTCGAGGGCTTTTAAACAAGTCCACGTAATGCGCATTGAGACTGATGGTGCGATGGGCTTTACTTTGTTGAAACAAATTTTGAGTGATGTAAACGACACTGGCATTACGATGATGCCCTTTGCGCGTGAACCACAGTTTAATTTCTTCTTCGTCTTCTCCTAACATGTCGTCAAAAATGACCAAATGGGTTTGACGGAAGTCAGAGACGATGCCGTCGTCTTCTTTATGAATGCCTTCCACAAACACGATGGAATCGCCTTGACTTTCTAGCAAGAGGCTGTACGCCGATTGCCACTCTTTGTAACACCACACGATGCGTCGAGGTGGACGATCGATCAGATGATGTTTATGTTCGATCAAGCGTTTGACGAATTCGGTTTTGCCTGAACCGCTAGGTCCAGCAATGAGCATGTTAAAGGGATGGCGAAGATACAAAGCCTCCCAACTGGCACGATCTAAGTGTTCGTCGATGACTTTGACAGTGGAGGAAGAGGGAGCAGAGACAGCAGAGGTAGCCATAGTGTCAGGAATGTCACTTGTGACACGAAAACAAACAAGACGAGAGTTTATATACTTTTTTTCAGGACACGTTTATTGAATGTTTTAAACATGAATACGAAAGACAAAAATACATAAAAGCCAAAGGCTTAAGTACAACGATAAAAGGCACATGATAACCATCAACGTGGAATAAAAACAAGTGTCTGTACAACATGTTTTGGGTAATGTTCTGACCAGTTCTATAGGGGGTAAGGTTACACAAGTGTCCTCCCGAAAGGGTCTTTCAGGGATGTCCACGACAGTTCTGTCCTGGATGACGGGTTCTTCTGGTACTGTCACCAACACAGGTTGAAAAGTCGCAAGGCTCACAATCGCATTCCACTTCAGAAGCCCCAAACTTGAATTGTGCCTTTCTAAACTTTTTTTGTGTTGCTCTGAAAGTATTCATCTTGTTCACTTGGTTTTGGTAGTCACAATGAACTATCGATCTTGCCTAGGGTTCCTTTTTATATACAGACCAATACCGACGTGTCCATACGGTAAGGTGAAATGATTGGGAAGTCACACTCGCTTCTGGTACACGATTTGATAGACTTTTTTCAAGGGTCGACTGACGATGTGGTGAGTGGGTAAACGTACAATCTTGTTGGGTTGATAGGTGGTCACTTTAAAGTGTTCATCTTCTCCAGATTGCAAGGCTTCTTTCAATACCCCAAAGTTGACCACACGACTGGTACGATAATTCAGATTCAATCCTTTCACTTTGCACGTCGTGTGCACTTCTCCTTGTTTGTCCCGGTATTCGTAGCCGTAATTGTTTGGACCGCCACTGACGAAACTTAGAATCTTGTCGTCGGGATGCTTGTCTGTCCAGGCTCCTAAACGGTCTCCTTCGATGTCAGGGTGCTGTTGCCTCGGGTGATCGATGTAAATGCAACTGTCCGTGTCAAAGTACAGGACGCGTTCCCCTAACAGTTCTAAAGCTTCGTACAATTTTAAGCGAGCATGAGCTGTCACGTAAGCCGCAATGATGACATTTCCAAAAGGGTCGTCTTGTACAAAGTCCAGATCTTCTTCGTAATTGACCAAGATCAAATCCTCGCGAACGACATCGATGTGTTTCATGAATTTGGTTTTGTCGTGAATCATCTGGAAGTAGCGGGAAGGTTCTGTCACTTTGGCAAACGATCGCCTGCCTTCGTTTTTCTCGATGTGATCTAAAGTAATGCCTTCTTGTGCCCAGTATTTCTCTTTCAATGTCTTTTGGTCTTCGGGAGTGTGACACCAGGAAGGATAGCCACTGGCATCTTGTTTTCAGTTTCAAAAAGGCATCCACGTAGTCTGCGAAAATGCCTTTCTGCGTGGGGTCACCCTTGTGGTATTGTTGTGTCTTGGGAAAATGATAAATTTCGTACACTTCTAACAGTTGATATCCCTTGTCCAGAGCTTTGAACAATTCTACGCTGACCCACGTCCCCGTCAAGGCGCGTTCTTCCTGGATGAGCTGGCAAGGTTGATCTTGGTTGCACGTTTCCGCACAAGTACGGCACAAAGGAAACATCAGTTTGCCTTGACAGTGGTGAGGTAAGACGGGATGGTACAAGTCCGTGGGAGGCAAACCTTTGCACTTGATCAAGCCTTCGTATTGTCGAATGTTTTTCAGGTCGATGTGTTCCGTGAACAATTGTGGGTGTCCTGCAGGAAAGCGACAATATTTGCACACGTAGGGATACAGCGAACACACGTCCAAGTATTTGATTTCTTCTCCTTTCTCTTCGTCGGCTTTGTACAGCAAACAGGTGGCATTGGTCCTTCCTCCGTACAAACTATCCCTCGGGTTCAGGGGGTCCATGAACTGGTAACTTTCCACGAGGCGTTTAAACTCGGGATCGGTTTTCAAACGGTGATCGTATTCGTATTCCCACATTTCCACCACTTGGTATCCTTCCTGTTCTAACTTTAGGCGTCGCTGACAAGTGGCCTGGTACAAGTCTTCCATGGTTCGTTGTAAAAACTGATTTTTAGTGCCACGGTCAGGATAACACACGGGACATCCGTGAAATAAGCAACCGTTAAACTCGTACACGATCTTGGGGTTTTCTAAGTCCCAGCCATCGACCGAATGCGTTCCGATGGTCTTTTCGCCCCCTCCGTTGCGGGCATGCTGAATCCACTTGTCTTCCTTGTCGCACAAGTAATGTAACCAGCGTAGGGCTTTGACCGAGTATTGACGTTTGACATAGTTGGTCGTTTGAGGACTGATGACAGCTACGGTGTTTTCAGGCATGAATCGTTGTCGATACACTAAGAAACACGCTTTGGCAATGGTGCAAGCTTCTTTCAAAGGATCGACCCCTCCGTGTTCCATGAACAGTTCTCGAAATTTTCCACAGCAACATCGTAAAATGTCCACGTCGGAACGACAATACTTTAACATTTCTTCCTGAAAGTCGAAAGTGTCCGAGGCGTGAGCCTGGTACCAAGCGTAGAAAGCTTCTCGTTGTTCGGTACGCATGTTGTCGGGGTCGTAATAGTGAGCCTCAGGTAAATGGGGTAGAACGGCGTGTTGATTGGCTTCCGTATTGAAAAAGTGTGGAAAGTACCCTTTAGCCATTTCTGTCATTCCAAACGTTTTAGGCATTCGGCTCAAATGCATGGCCAAGTAACTCATCGAATCTTTAAACTGTACTTGTCCCACTTGCATGAAAATGATTTTGGCTCCGTTCAAAGTCACTTTAGGACGCTCGGTGCCTTGTTCCGTATAGTATCTCAAAAGAAACTGTCCATCGTATCCGGAGAAATTGTGAGCCATCACCGTGGCATGACGATGACAATCTCCGTAACGTTCGATGTCCTCTTGGCTCTACGTCTTGTCAATGGGGTCTAAGACCCATTGGGCAAAATCGGCAAGCGTGTTCGGTCCCCCAAAAGATTTTTTCACGTCCTCCAGGAATCTTGCTGCAGTGAGGGCAATGACTGAAGATAGGTTCCTGAATGCACTTCTCGCACGCTCGATGAGCCACGCAGAAATTAGGGATGTGAATGCCAGTCTCTTGCATGCATTCGAAATCGAAAAAGATGAAATTGCCTTTCTTCTTGTGACCGTCCTCTTTCTCTGGTGGGGGTTGGTATTTTTGCACGTAGCATTGGTGTTCCAAGTCCACGATGTGGTGACAAATGTGACATTTTTTTCTTTCCTGAACATACGTGTGCCTTGGCATTATTGGTACGTATGCCTTGTCCACAGGTAGGGCACAATCTCAGCAGTTGACAAGCACATTTCTGCTGTGAACCTTGCGTCTTCAAATGTTGTTGGTAACAGGTAGGGCTGACAAACGTGCGCAGACAAGTTGAACAAGGCACTGGTCCTTCGCTCAGACAGGGTGGAGAGGCCAAACATCCTGAGCATTTCAATCCACAATGCTTGTGTTGCTCTCGATTGTTATAGCCATAGTCACATTTCTCACAGTAATATCTGTATCCCAGGAATCCGGTGATAGTGGTAATGGTATCGAAATGGTCATCGTGATAATAGACATGAATGTATTTTCCATCCTTAAAGTCTTTCCCTCGAAACAACAGAGGCCCGCGCATTTCTTGAGGGTGCACTTTCAAGGTGTAGCGTGGAGCTAGGACATCTTGCAATGTTTGCATTTCAGGAATGCCACAGGGTGTGTCTGTGGACAGGCCGGCTTGTTGCAACAGGAGTTCTGCTTCACTTCGTTGTTTGGCTCGGTCGGATCGTTGAATAGTTTTCCAGGCTCTTTTCCATTCTACCGTGTCATTCTTGTTAGCATAGGTTCGTCCCACCACGATGGCCCTGGCTAAACACATCTGGTCTTGAGGGTTGTGAATTCGGACGAGACTCGTTTTGGTGCTGCGAAGGTCGTTCACCAATAAGACTTTTTTGCGGCCAGTCCCTTGAGGAGGAGAGACCTGGGTCATGTCCAGTGTGGCTTTTCCATCGGTGATGTCAAACTGGTCATTGGATTGTTGTACGTGTTGAATCTTGCCCATGACTTTGGAAGCAGTCAATTCTGCAGGGCTGCTAAACTCGATTCAAACAGGGGATTTCAAACCGTCGTGTTGTATGGAAAGTCTCAAGCGATCGTCTTCTTTGGGTTGACATTGTCGCTTGAGTGTGGTGAGCAAAGAATCCCACACCCGGGTGATGAACCCTTCTGCTTTCTCTAACGGTACTTCAGCCTTGAAATCTTTAAACTTCACCGTGTATTTGTAAGCCGTGGTTCAAAATTTTCTAGAGGAGCGCTTTTCCGTCTCTCGAATGGAATAGTACTTTTCAGGGTTGACTGAGGGTGGTGAACTTTGTTTAGAGGGTTCGGATTCTGGGTCACTCATGTCCTCTTCAAAATCACTGGCATGAATTTGTGCCAAGACTTCAGCCCTGGTACGAGGCGATAGATCACGTTTCTGCCTCTTACTTTCTTCTTCTTTCTTCTCAAATGAATTGGATCGTTTCATCTTGAGTGCAAAACGTCAAATGACTAAAGTTTAAACACCATGGACTAATTTATTGTCATGGCAGACCAGCGTATATAAAAGGGTGTGTGTCTTGTCCTTTCACTATTTATTTCACTCTCAAACCGAGCACAACGATGGAAGAGACTAGCCAAATCGAACGTTTCATCAGAGCTTTGCGAGGGGTCATTAGAAAATATTCTTCAGACCAGCCTTCGGACTACTCTCCTTCTTTTCGAGATAAAAGTCATGATACTTGCTATATCTGTCAAAAGAAAGGGCATTGGTCTTCAGAGTGTCCAGACCGTCAAAAAAGATAAACAGGGGTTAAAAGAGACAAAAGTCAAGATACCTGTTATTATTGTCAAGAAAAAGGACATTGGTCTCCAGATTGCCCAAAAAAGAAGCAAGAGGAGTCAGAAGAAGAGAAGGATTCTTCAGAGGAAGAAGAGGAGGAAGATAGCAGACAGGTGAAGAAAAAGAAACAGGAGAAGAAAAGAAGAAGGGAAGAAAGTGAGGAGGAAGAGGAGGAAAAGACTGTGACGGTGAAGAAATTTAAAAAACAGAGAGACTAAACAGTGAGACAGAAGAAGTGAATGTACTTTTTAAAGTGCTCTGTTGTGAATTGTGAATTGGATTGTAACTATTTATAAAAGAATAAATTAGGTATAAAAAGGTAAGTGTCTTTGAGTTTTGATTTTAAATAAGAAGCTACACTCACGCACTCATATACACGTCCTATAGGGGTAAAATGTTTTTTGGGTTTTTTTGTTGTTTTTTTTTTGAGTTATTGGCAATTGAAAGTCTATATCTTTTCGAGAGAAGTGGGTGGCCCTGAAAAGGGCCTTTGGTTTTTGGTGTAGGGGTGAGTTTAAGCAATCAACTTTAACTGCCTTAAGCCTTTGCCACGGCCGAGGCCTACTTCTGATGATGATGATTTGGTTGAAATCACTAAGGGTGGTACGGTAGGCTTAGTCACAGGGTTGGCGTGTTTAGCTCGGGAAGGTCGTATTCTCTTCGGTCGTGATAAAGAAGTCTGATACATTTGTTTCAGACTTCTTAACTCCGCTAAAACGTCTAACAGTACCGTGACCGTTTGATTTTCACCATCTTGTTTCTTTGCTGCTGCTTGTTGTTGTTGTTGTTGTTTTTTTCTTACCTCTTCTTGCTGTTGTTGCTGTAAAAGAAAAGCTTGTTCCGCTTCCTTTTGTCGTTGTATAAATTTCTCCAATTCTTCTTTCTGTCTCTGTCTAAAATTCTCCACTTGCGGTAATGAAGAAGGTAACGAAGGTTCCGGAACAAATTCTTGCGAGGTAAGAAAATCCACAAAATCCCAATTCACCTCTTCTGAAAGTAAGTCCGGGTTCCCTTGGGTGGTCTCCACTGCTGGTGCACCCCATGGATCGTTTTCTGAGTTTCCGTCATGTTGAATCACTGTCGCATGGATTGACAGCGCACAGGCACTAGTGAATCTATATAGACCACGTGACGTCACAGACTGTTCTCTTCGGATTGGATGCGAGCTGACTGAATTTTGTAACGCGTGTTTTGATTGGTCAATGAACTCAATCCGTTTCAATCCTTCCTCTGCCTATAAATAAGCGCAGTTCACTGCATTGATTTACCTGTTCTCGTCGCCTCAGCATGTGGACTGACGTTGAATCTTCCACCCTTGTGTCAACGATGATGTTCAGGACGGACATACCGATGTATGTCCGATCCGAATGGACAGTTGTCCATAGGACCTCCAGCAACCTATGGATACGTAGGATTTACGTGGAGAGGCAAGGATGCCTCAAAAGAGTCCTGATTTACGGTCCTACAGTGAGACGAAGCCTAAGGACAAGAAGAAGTCACAGATGCCCTTCATGTTAAGGGCATATATAAACCCAAAGGCCCTTTTCAGGGCCACCCACATTTCTCGAAAAGAGATCGACTTTCAATTGCTTACCCCATTTTTTTATTTTTTTTATTTTTTTTAGAAAAAAACAAAAAAATAGAGACCCATCAGGTCGGGACCGTATTAAAATAGGGTCCCGACCCTGTTCCATTTCCCCTAGTCCCTAGGCAGGCCCAAACTCTATTCCCATGTTAAATTCCCCTTGTCCCTAGAATTGCTTTTTATCTCCCATGTTAAATTTCCCTTGTCGCTCAACAGGCCCAGAATATATTCCCATGTTAATTTCCCATTGTCGCTAAAGTGGCCCAGGGGTTTTCTCTGTGTTAAATTCCCCTTGTCGCTAGAGTGGCCCAGGGTTTTTCTCCATGTTAAATTTCCCTTGTCGATAGAGTGGCCCAAGGGGTTCTGTAATGCTAATTCCCATTGTCGCTATGGTGGCCCACTTCACTACTCATACATATTTCAACAAACTGAATATCATTTTAGACTATGCAAACTGTTTCATGAAGACGTGGACAGTTTCAGTGCAATTTGTTCTGTTCTTTTTCTTGTTCGCAATAAATATTTGATCCTTTTTTATATGTCCAAAATATACAGAAGATGACAAAACGCGTTTCATGCAATTTGAAATAATGAATACATCGTGGAATGCATATGTGAATATGTGGTCAATGCAGTTCGCAATAGAAACAAGTGCAATAATGATAGAGATAACCCTGAATGATGAAAAAGAAGAAAGTAGTTTCTGTATGGATGTATGCATTCCTCTGTGTTGAATTCTGTTTAATATTTCAACTTCATTCTTGGATTTCAGTATCTATCTATCTACCTACCTACCTACCTATCTATCTACCTATCTGCCTACCTACCTATCTATCTATCTATCTATTTATCTATCTATCGATCTCTATCTATCTATCTATCTATCTATCTATCTATCTATATATATATATATATATATATATATATATATATATATATATATATATATATATATATATATATATATATATATATATATATATATATATATAGCACATGTAACATACACACACAGATTAACATCAGTTTATGACACCTAAAGTATAAAATCAACTAAAATAATTTTTAGGCAAAGAGAATAAATATCTTTTGGAGGCATATGAGTGGCCATGAAAAGGGCCTTTTGTTTCTTCTTCTTGTTCTTCTAGTTTCTTCTTTTCCTTTACCATCTTCTTAGTTTTTTAATTGCTGTTGTCTCCTTCTTTTTTCAGTTTTTCCTACTCCTGTTTTTCTTCTCCTCTTCCTCTTTCTTCCTCTTCTCACCCTCCTCTTCCCTTTCTATTCTATTATTCTATTCTCTCATCCTCTATTTGTCCTCTTCATCCTCCTTCTCCTCCTTTTCTTCTTTTATCATCTCCCTCAACATTTTCTTACGCCTCCTCAAGTTGTTGATCTCCATCTTAACTCAGTGGGGACTGTAAAAATAATCATCGTCCAGTTTTATTAACATTTCCTCTTCGTACCCAAAATTGTCTAGAACGTATTGTAACTGCTGCATCTTTTCAATGTGGTAAGTTGCCATTTTGGTTTATTCAATGCTGAATAACGCGCTTGACAAAAGCTCGATTTTATCTATGTCAAGCACGGACGTGAACGAAAACATCCCTTATAAGAACTTTGCATGTTTTCTACTATTCACACAAAAGGGAAGGGGGAAAAAATCCACAATATTTGCCATCCACACAACGTACGAGCACGCATACAAACCCCAAATATATTATCAACACAAGGGAAGAGGAAAAAAGAAATAGAAATAAACCCAAATCTAATATCCACACAACGTACGCGCGCGCACACAAACCCAAAATATACTATCCACACACTGGAAGGAAAAAAAAACAACCCCAGATCTACTATCTACACAACGTACGCGCACGCATACAAACCCCAAATATACTATCCATAAACGGGAAGGAGAAACAACAAACCCCAGAATATACTATCCACACACGGGAAGAGGAAAAAAACCGAAATCTACTATCCACTTACGGGAAGGAGAAAAAACAAACCCCAAATATACTATCCACACAAACGTACGCGAACGCATACAAACACAATATCTACTATCCACACAAACGTACGTGAACTCATACAAACCCAATATCTACTATCCACACAAACGTACGTGAACGCATACAAACACACACTCTAATATCCACACAAAAGTACACGAACGAATACAAACCCCAAAATCTACTATCCATACACGGGAAGGGGAAAAAAAAGCAACCCAAAACCCCAAAATCTAATATCTAGGTTTGTGTAGCGATCAGCTTGGTTAAACTAAATGGTTTACGTTAATGGTTTCTATTTCATTGTAATTAAATTTGTGTACAAACGATATGTATGTTAGCGAACGCTAACACACACACACACACACACACAAGTGTTACTGCATTGGGTGACAGTATAACGGGCAGTTCTTTAGTCTGGAGTGTTTTGAGAGATGGGCAGACAGGCTTAACATTACACTGGAGAGAGAAAGAAAGAATGGTAAAAAAAAAAAAACGTAGGACACCATTTTTGGTTCTGTTATTTTTTTTGCGGTATTATAGGACAAAGCTAATTAAGACAACCACACATTCGATGTGAGAAATGTTCATTCTTTGCATTCATTCATCAATTTTTATAAGGTTGTGTGATAATTGTTGTCGACTGACTGCTTAGTATTTTGCTGTATGTCCCAAATTTAAGAGATGTCATGTGTTTCACAGCACACACTACCAACATTGTTGCAAAGTTTTCACAAATCTAAGAGTGGGAGAAGAAAAAAAAAGCAGCACCAACATGCCCCCTTGTTCTATCGACAGTCTAAACTGAGAGAAAATAGGTTGAACATAGTAATATTTTTTTCTGAACGGATGTTTTGGTTTTAGAATTCAGAGTTAACCATAGGCAGGGTTATACAGTGCAGTGTCATTCGCGTCATTCTTGAAAAAGCCACGTGTTTGTTGTGTTTCTGACAAAACGGTAGATCTAATGTTGTAAATTGTTCCCGTGACACATTGCAGTGCCAAAATAAGGATAAAGCTAAGACACATAAATTGTACAAGTTCGTCAATTCAAGATTTTATTTCATCCAACGATTTGATGATAAAGAAAGACATCGTTCTACAATTGTTAAGGTGTAAGGTTTTGAAAAACAATTACATGACAAACGGAACAGTTCACATATTTATGGTAACTACTGATCACATTTTTGGAGAAGTATCTTCAAACGGAACAAAATACCATTAAAATTTCAATCAAAACTACTATGCCGGAGAGAGAGAGAGAGAGAGAGAGAGAGAGAGAGAGAGAAGGGGAGAGGGAGATACTATATTATTTCTACTTTTAAAAAGTATCACGACACTTACGTTTGTTTTTATGATATATTTTCCCTAAGAAAGTTTCAAGGAAACACACATTCCACTTAGAAAATCACATCCATAGGAAAAAATCCATCATTGTAAAATATCACCAAAGTGAACTGATGACAAATGCGACTAAAACGTTCTCTCATAATAGTGCAATTAAACATTCCTTGATGTATTTTGCAATAAGATTAACACGATTTCCGTATGATTGCACATGGTACGATTGTTCGTGCATCAGTTTAATTTTGTAAACTATATTTTTGTAAATCGCCTAGCGGCGAAACCCAGAAAAACATGGCCTATCTCGTCACTGTGTGAAGAGCTACTGAAGTCGATTCGAAGCAAACGCGGTAAGAAAATAGGTCTAGCCAATTAAATGGCTTACAACAGGCGATGCATTGTTTTGTTCTAAGGCAGTGTGGCAAAATAATGCCTAAGCTTTTTCGTCGTTACCACTGCAGTGCAGACAGACTGAAATGTGAACTTACAATCCCTCTGTAGTGTATTGTATTCTTCTTACCACATCAAATACTGAGCAGTCACAGTATTGGTTCGCGTTTTCAAGCTGACAATTTTTTTCTCACCTAAACATTTTGACATAAACATTCACACTCACACTCACATAGGTAGAGTCAGTAAAGAACCGAAAGTACAGTGAACCTCAGGGATGATAACCCAAGCTCTCTGTCTATTGATGCGTGTATTTACTTAAGAAGAAATATGACCTTTAAAACACACAGATATACGGCAAGCATGATTAGAATGAACACAACGACAGCTAACAGTAGTAACAAAGGGGTGTTTTCATTCGCGTCCGTGTAACTTAGAGTTTAAATCCTCTTTCAAGACAAACTTGATAGTGAAGAATGGAAAAAGCACTAGCTAATAAAAGGACAACATCCCCAGGATAAGACAACTTAGGCTATGACATTTATAAGCATCTACCAGCAAATATGCAAATCATCACACTAGATATGATCAACTTAATCTGGAAAACAGGAAACATACCCACATTGTGGAAACAAGCAATAGTTATAAGCCTCATCTCCAAACTGAATTAGTTGGCATAACGGGGCGCATGCATCAATAGATTTCAAAATTCCTTACGGGGAGACAAATAAAAACTAGAGCAGGTGACGTTCTCTCTGACACATACACAATGGACAACGGAACTTCACAAGGACGTGTGATAAGCCCCACATTATTCAGCCTCATGGTCAACAACATCCACGACAATATTACTAACAGGGTTGAGTCGAGCTATCTCAATTTGCAGACGACTGTGGAATCTGGAAACAGGCAACCAAAACAACCAAACCAACATTAACCAAATACAACAGAGCCTAGATGAAATCGGCAAATGGGCAGACAACTGGGGATTTAAAATATCAGGCACCAAAACTGTAGGAACGCTTTTCTCCCCTACAACAAAAAGACATATAACATATCCCAAACTCCATCTTCAAAACACACCGATCAAATTTGTTAAATAAACATATTTCTTGGGAGTGTTAATTGACGAGACCCTCAACTGGAAATCGCAGATAACATCATTAACCAAAAGATTCCAACAGGACCTAAACCTTCTAAAAAGTATTAAGGTTACAAAGTGGGTCGCGGACCAAAAAACAATGCTCATGCTCTACAGATCATTAATTAGGGCTAAACTTGATAATGGTTGCCAGGTGTATGCATCGGCCAACAACACTCTGCTCCAAAAATTAAACAGCATACAATACAAAGAGCTTAGACTTTGTACGGGAGCTCTGCCTAATACCACACTCGAAGAACTCCAAATATTAATAGGAGATCTGAGACGAGAAGAACAAGGTATGCCACCCGAAACTCAATTAACAAAGATTCCAACCCAATCAAACTGACGATTAAAAAGTTTAGCACTCTATTCAGCAAAAAATTTGACCCAGACCCCCTTGCAGGCAAACAAATACATACCCTCTGCAAGGAAATGGAACTCCGAGGCATTCAAGCAGAACAACCAAAATATGCGATCCTATTCCATGGAAAAACAACACCCCAAAATCAACCATATTGCCTAGACATTTGGATCCAAACTACACAACCCGATAGGAACATTTAGAGAAGTACGCAAGACCATCGATGAAACATACTCTGAACATCTTAAAATAGATACAGACAGATCCAAATCAAAAGAACTAAAAAGAACAGCAGCTGCAATAATAATACCCGAACACAGAGTTATATTCGGAGCCAGACTTCCGGATGATTGTTCCATCTACACAGCAGAATTCTGGGCAATAAACGAGGCACTTAAATGGATTAAAACCAAAACGTACAGTCAGTACGTTATTATAACAGACTCTCTAAGCGTACTCAAGTCCTTGGAGACTGGTACAACAAAAAGCAGAGGAATTATATTAGAAGAAACAATGCTATCCATTAGAGAGATTGAAGGAAAACAACAACGCGCTGACTTCTTATGGGTACCTTCGCATATTAATCTAACAGGAAATGACAAAGCTAACCAACAAGCAAAACTTAACCGCATGAACAATACACTATCACACCTTGACAACAGTGTACAAGAGGTATATAGTCAAACAAGAATTTAAAAAAAAAAAAAACCAAGAATTGGCATCAACTCTGGGAAAATATCAACATGTGCAGACATTTATTCCAACTGCAAAAAGAGGTCACCAGAACCATCATGACACCTAAAGACATATAAACCACCGACTTCCGCATTATTAATAGGCTAAAAACAGGAAAAACTTTACTAAGAAGCAGTTTTGGAAAACATCTCGAGAAATAAATAGACCAAACCACAAACTGTCCTCATTGTCCAACAGCGGAAACACTAGACCATATTTTAACACCTACCCCAAATACCATAATCAACGAACTAACTTCCAAGAACAACATAAGAAATACGGATCCCCTACGACATACCCAGATTATTAAACAAGGTACATAATAAAAACATCGAAACTATATACAAGAATATACTATGTACCTAAAACAAAAATAATAAATATTATAAAATATAAGCCAACATAAGAAAATGAAAACATAACATCCAACATAAATATCAATCACCAGAGAGGACTAAAGCGGTAGGGTAAGACCGCTAGCCAAATGGCAAGTCCACATTGAAAAATGGAATACCCAATTAAAACCATCCCACTGCACATGTTCAGGCTATTAACACAATACTAACCATACAGGTCTGTGGAAAAATTAGAACAACACATAACTCTGCAACCCACCCATCCAAGAAACAAATAATGCATATGAAGTGGCTAACCCTGCCACCAGGCCCGGTTGTACACGGCGACACATTACTGGTAATGTATAAACAAACATCACAAAGTGTTAGTTCCCCAAAAGAATTAAGACTATAAGGTGACCTAAGCCCAGTCATCAGGCCCACCGCACAAGGCGGAAATAAAATAAATAACAAATACACAGACCCCAAATTATTCAACACACAACACTAAAATCCCAACATTATCCCTCAGACGAATGTATTTATATTATTAAATATTACAACTAAGAGGCACAATGTACTGGCAAAATTCCAACAACTAAATAAGAAACGACATCCAAAGGACCAGTCGCAAACACCATTGCCCGCCTACAACAATGAAAGTCGAGTCGGTACCAAAACATCTAACTCAAGCATCAGACCAACAGAAAGGAGAAAGAAGAGGAAAAAAGAAAACAAAGAAGAAGACAAAGAAGACTGACATCGACTTTCAAATTGCCTACTTACATGAGGTTCTTCCTTTGGCTTGTGAGGTCCTTTTTCAATAAAAGCTCTATCCCCAAAACCCTGATCTGATTCTTTGACTATCGCCATCAAAATTCAAGACCAAAGATAAACATAGCATGACACAAAATTACATAGGGTGCCTGACACCCAGCTGATTGGTACTATTTAGATAATTAAAGGTACACAAAATTTTAACTTTTTGTCAAAATAGTAAAGAAAATTATACAACTCAATAAAATTGGAAAATTGCATAGGTGGCTCACACGCTATTGGAATGCCTCGCCTAGATATGTCCAAAAATAAGAAATGCTACATTTGCACATGAAACCGAGGCTGTGGTGGCATCATACCCACAGCCCGACCAACTAAGAATCCTGAACTTCAGGACTTAACCGGTCGCGAAAGTGCTAGTTGCATAGGCGACCAAAATTTCATCAGTTCAGTTACAAACTTGGTATCCTTTCGTAGAGCATGAAATAAAAAAAACTGAACAAACTTAAGCACTTTGATACAGATAATTTCAGCAACAGACTAAACAACATAAATACCGTTACAACAATAGAAAGCCATAAATCTTCTATAAAAAAGAAATGCATCAAAAAATAAAATTAAAGATTAACGATGACTAACCAATAAAACCGAATTTAAGCAATGTAATGACATGTATAGATATGCCTCTCACTTTGAGAAGGTATTTGGATGTAATCTGTCAGGAGATCGTGTCTTATACTTTGACATGGACATCTGCATCTACATTCAGCGTCCTGATGATCATCATTACCCTGCAAGCGATGGAAGATTGGACGGACGAGAACCCCGATGACAAGATTCTAAGTTTTGTTAGCGTCAGTCCTAAAATTTACGGCTTCGAATACCGAGACCAAGAAGAACAGCACACACAGTATAAAGTGAAAGGAATGACAGTGAATCATCATACAAGTCAAGTGGTGAACTTTAACGTACTGAAGAAAGAAAGTCTGAAGAGGATTGAGATTTTAAAGTGACAACCTGCGAACCGCACAAAAGTGAAAGTTTAGCCACTCACCAAATCGTCAGTCGAACTTTAGAAAAACTGTATCAAATCGTGTGCCGCAGGTGAGTGTGGCTTCCCAACTACTTCACACCTGGTTCAAAGATGATAGTCACCAACAAGAAGGATGACTTCGACACAGCAAGAATCGAGTGATGGACCCACTGAGGACTCAAGTTAAAACCATGCCATTTTCATGTCTTCTTGTCTGACTATTGTGATTGTACCCGTAGATTGGAAACGTTTCAAAAATAGCCCAAGGATAGGGAATGATTACCTACTTTGAATGTTTTCGCTAGAACAGGATTAGTCTGCTTGGGACCTGAGACTGGATTCGGATACGAAGTACAGTGTTTCAGTTGTGGTCTGAAGTTGCGAATGGATCGATGTATCTATAAAGATTCAGCTATTCTGGAACATACTCGATGGTCTCCACACTGTTCTTACCTTTCTATGGCCTTTCGATCCATCACACTACGGTACAGGTATGACGATACCTTAGAGAAGGTAGTACTTTTGTCCAGGAAGAAAAAAAGGAAGACATTCAAAACTAGGCATAAAAAGGAACGATGTACAAGCTTGAGACTTCATTACGACTAGTATAAAAAGGGAAAGCGTCCAAGACCAATAGTTTATTGTAACTACAAAGACCAAGTGAGAAAGATGAATACTTTTCAACAGACATCATTCAAGCTCGGGGAATGTAAAAAAATATTACCGACCCTTAGTGTGATTAGTAGTAGATGGATAAGACCCATGCATTGCAACGGAAGTTGTCCGGAAGGAAACTGTAAGTGCGCATGCGGTTACCATTGTAATTGTGTAGCAGGCTTTGGAGTAGAGTGTGATGCTGTACCTTGCGATGCCGTACGCTGTAACCTCAGTGATTCAGTACCACATCATGGGATATTCGTTATGATTCCTTAAGTACGACATCATGGGAAGTTTGCATGACTACTACTGTCATACCTACCATGGAAAGTCATGCTGTGCGTGTCAAACCTCACGGATGCGAACGCGATGCCACTCGTTATTGTGGAATCTTCACTGGTTATCATAGTGGATGTCAACCTCCACACGAGACCATGCGTCTACCACTCTACGGATGTCATCCAAAAATGAGCAAACTCATGCGGATTTCACCTTACCCTCGTCGAAATGGGCCTACGCAAGACGAGTATTCCTTCCCTGTGCGGTTTCCTGAATAACTTTTAAAGTCGATTCCAAACCTTCAAAGTAAAATGGCCCAAATATCTGGGAGGACCTATCCCTGACGATTTAGCCAGAGCTGGATTTTTCTACTTGGGCGAAGGAGATAAAGTCAAGTGCTTCGGTTGCGGGGTGTGAATTCACGAGGGGGAGCAGAAAGATTCGGCTTACCTGGAACATACATCGATGGTCTCCGAATTGTTAGTAACTACCTTTATTGGGACGACCTCAGTAATCTCTGGATGGATACTTTGCAAGAGAACATTCGTGGTTTGTCCGTGTAAATTTAGAGAACGCATTTACCGACAGTTGGTTAAGATACAAGTGAAACGCAAGAAACATTTGCATCCTAACAATTGTCAACTTTTAAGTTATCCATGGTATCTGAATGCCATAAGGGACTTGATTCATTTGAGTGTTCAAATTGTCAGACCTTCAACAACTATCTAATGGATATCGATGTACGTATTTCAAGATTCAAATAAATTCTGAAATTCCAGACGGCAAAGAACTGGAACAGAATTACAAAGAGTGTTTAAATTTACCACGGTATGTGTGGGATCAGCCAGCGGACATCACACCTTTACGAGAAGCCTTTTGTGAACATATGTTCGATGTATCAACAAATACTGTTTGTGTAAGGATAGACTTTAGGGTAAAAGTGCCTCAGAAGAAACTATGCCCTTGTGTTTGTCCAATTCATCCAGTAAAGAAAAGGAAACTTTAATAAAACTGAGGGACATTCAGAAATGAACCTCAGCGTGGATATTAACACTGGGTGACACTGTCAAGGATACTTTACAAGGGAACATTCGTGGTTTGCCTGTGGAGTTGAGAGAACGCATTTACCGAGATTTGGTCAAGATACAAGTTCAACGCAACGAACAATTGCATCTGTTTCGTCACCAATATTGGAACCACTGGTACCTGAATGCTATAAGAGGACTGATTCATTGAAAGCTTTTCAATGGTCAAACATTGTTCAACTGGACGAGGACCAGACGACTTTGGTGGCTACTCATCCTACTTGTTACAAGGTGGCCACACGAAAACGAGTTCCCGAGGAAGAGTTCGATGATTACCAAAATCTTTTAAGCTATCAAATTTTGTCTGTAGAGGAAAATTAGTGCGAAGTGTGGTGTGTACGATCAGTTTTAGTACACCTATTACTTCCAAAAAAAGAGGGTAAACAAACAGGCTACCATGCGACGGCCTTTATCAGAAGTAATACAACAGATTCCGTGGAAGGAAATCAATGACCATATTCAGACTTTTACAAGAACTGTTTGAATTTTGGACACCACGTGGTGTGTGTTACGTTTCTAGCATTTCGTTTTCCAGCAGATTCCTTGTGGACTATTTACGAACAGTACCTACAAAGACATTATGTTAGTTTCTTTAAATGTGCAGGAAACATTCATTCTGTTCAAAGCTTTGCGATTTCATCTCGATACATCTCACTCTCTATTTCATGAAGAAAAGATTCGTAAAACGTTGGTGACTTTGGATGCTTAAGATGATGTGTGTAGCTTGTTGGTTAAACAAACACTGAAAAGATGTACATCTACGTTGGAACACAGGTGGTAGCTATTCAGATTTTAAACAACTTGCTTGACGGATAAAGAGAGAAACATGAACTTTGTCTTTTTTGTTTGTTTGTTTCTTGTTTTCTTTTAGCTTTTTCTTAAAAATGAACATTTAATGTAGAGTGCAAGAAAAGGACATTCTTTTATGAAATGTAAACGTTGTATATAAAGTGATTTATTTCAACACACTTTAACACCAATAATCACTCTCTACTAGATTTTTCTTTCATGTCAATAGATATTGTGCATGGTGACATGAATAGACTCATAAAAGAAACTTACTGGATTCATAAGTTGGATACTTTGTATACTAATGACCCTAATGCCAATGCACTATATAAAATTGTATAATTGTTTTTTTTAAATTGATATATTTTATAACCTTTATAACAATATAATTATATGTATGATTGTTTGTCTCTATTTTATTCTATTATTAACAATATAATTATATGTATGACTGTTTGTCTCTATTTTATTCTATTATTTTACTAAGAGAGAGCGAGAGAGAAAGCGATTAAGAGTTATAGCCCTTTACGACTTTCATCTATCAAAGTAAGATCCCTTGACATGATTTGTAAACAGGAAACACGTGAAGTTTAGAAAATTTGAAACACACATAGACTGATATTAGGTACTTAATGTAGCACTTGCTTATCGTACAGGTAATTATTGTAAAATACACTGTCTGAAATGTGAATGTTGAAATTGGTGTTGTTTTTTTTTTTTAAAATGTCATAGTGAATTTGTTCGTAGGTCGGGTGCAGGTAGTACTAATATTATAGTTCGAATTTACATGGTGGGATGGCCATAAGTAAATCTTTACCCCAAAAACTATTATGTGAATTTACGATAAGAAAATCAAAGTTTTGCATTCTCTCATGTTAATAAAAACTGGAATAACTAAATAAAACAGTTTTGTGTTTTAGATAGACCTTTACAAATAGACCTCTACCATCTTTTCTGTCATTTCTTGTAGTAATGTGACAAAAAAGAGCAGATATATACTTTTTTGGTCTTGTGTTTTCCATTGCTTTTCATTATTATATAATATTCCGACATAGTTCAAATCGGTGTAGCATACTCTTTTGACCAAATCAGCGTGTAATTTGGCATTATACAGTTCTTGGAGTGATGAGAAGTTGGGGTCTGACACTTCCTTCTCTTTTTTTTTTTTGTTTTAAATACACTTTGCACATTTATAATGATTGCATGTATAAAATAAACGTGAAGTCATACTTATAGAAATATCATTTCTGTCCGATTTATCAACCTCCAAACCTGCTTTGAACCAGCAACATACCAATCCCACAAATTATAAATTTAATATACAGACTTTGCTGTTTGCTTCACATTATGGTTGAATTGAGCTTAAGGAAAAAATAAAATATTCTCTAAAAGTTGACTGACATGCATTCATTTATGATGTATGAATCTCTGATATTTTTTGAAAATGACAATGCTTCATCTATTTTCTTTGTCTCAGTTTCAATCTCTCTTTCAATACTTGTGTTATATAATTGTTCTGCCTTATATGAAGTATTCAGAGTGTTGCTGAGGAGAACAATATTGTTTGGGCCTTGTTTCCCATAGGTATGACAACTGAGAGCTTAAGACACCCCTCAGTTAGGATGCACACCAGTCCTTTGCATGCTAACCAATTATTTGAAGAAACAAAGACACATATTACCAGATTCAAGAGAGACTTAACCTTTTATGAACTGGCACCATATTCTTGAAAAAAGTTTAATTCACGTTATGTCTCAAGCTTGGGATCAAAATTTGTCAGTATATAATTTTAATAGAATAAATTAGATTCACAAAGCTTCATTTTCTTTTAACTTGGGTCCTTCTTAATGACTGCCTGATTTGCATGATGCTAGTGCACTCTAAATATCATATCTGATTTTGGGGTTATGAACTTAAGCTTGAGTTTCTTGTTCAGATGTATTTATATTTGAGAATGTAATGCAAGGTCCCAGTTTCACAAAACTTCTCAGCTTTATTGAACACTCAACTTGTTTTTGGGTACCTAATCATGAAAGGACTTATTAATCTAGAAAAGTTTGAAAGATTGAAATTTATATCATTTGTCTGATAAAAGTTGAGAAAAAAAAACAAATTTTGTACATTAGAAACAAACTTGAGTTTGAGAGTGCATTCAGGCTGAGTTTTGTTAAAACAGCTCATACTTGAGGTTTATAAAACTGTCCAAAATGTCTGTATGAAATTGAGAGTTTTGAATATCTTGTTGTTTGATTTGCTGCAGTGAATCTGTCACTGAAGAATCGGCTGGCATCAATTATTAAATTTCAGGCATAATCTTGAATTCTTCTGGACATATTTGTGTTTAAAATATTTGAAGATATCCTCAGTATTAATAAGTCATGCTCAGCTTGTAAGGTGGAATGCATCTTATTATGGTCAAAGTACTAAAAGGATCAAAGGTTGTCCATGAGTCATTAAAATTGGCAAACCCTTGGCAGAGGTGAAATAAGCTGGAGAAACTCACACAAAAATGATGTTGGTAGAAACACTTGCATAAGTATTTTGATTTATTGTCTTGTTCTATTGGTATTAAAATGTTTTAACACGAATATTTATATTAGCTCATATAATTTTTGTCAGTTTTTGTCAAAACACTGATGTGTACACTTCTTTTTGTTGCCAAAAAGACACAGGCTTGGAAATATTTGAAGTGATATGATGGTTGTAAATCCAACTTTAAGTGGGGTCCAGTGAGAAGCAAAGGTTTGCATCGCGTGTTTAACGCAAACTTTGATTTTAAGAGGGAAGATATGTAGAATCCACTGCATATAGTAGATAGGTCTTCTGTAACAAACACACCCACTTTGAAGGCCTTATTTGAAACCAGATCAAAAGTTATGTCATTGCCATGTTCCAGTACTGATAACAGTGAGGATACTTTCCATTCATAAAATTATACTTGGTGATTTCAGGTGAAATATGGACAAAAATACTACTGAGAGCCTCATAAGTGTGAAACTTTATAATTACAGTGAATGTTTTCAGTGTTCACCAGGCAATGAACTTGTAAAGGAATAAACATGATTGTGGATTTTAAATAACAATAATATTATATAGTGGTCTAGGGCACTCCTTTATAGCTCACTCACACATCTCACTTCTACCCATGTGAGATCGTATCTCGGCATGACCAGCATGGGTATTTGAGATTGACTGGGAGTTCTTATGGGTTGTTGGTTCTTCCCAGCATCTTCCTGGGTTCTTTCTCCCCCTAAAAATACGGGCTGCCATGTATAGCCTATCATGTGCTGAAAATGTAATCAAACCCCACAATTCTGAACCAAACTCAAAATTATCTGTTTTATTATAATATGAAGAGAATGATACTATGGCCAAAGATGCTCTTCTTTTGTTTTCTGTTCCTTTAAAACAGATTATGTGATTAAAAAATCCTTCTGATTTGGAAGCCAATCTACCGATAAAAATTTAGAAATCTACCAAATTCATGTCCTGGTTTATTCACATGTATGGTAAAAAGAAAATTGTTTTTAATGCAATAACATTAGTCTTCCATCACAAACTGGACATAAATATGTCCTCCATCACAACCTGGATGTAAATATGTCCTCCATCACAACCTGGACCTAGATATGTCCTCCATCACAACCTGGACCTAAATATGTCCTCCATCACAACCTGGACCTAAATATGTCGATAACTAATGTGCTTGGGGTAAGAAAGAAGTCTTCTGATTTTGTGGTTAAAGGGTCAAAAGTAAATATCATTGTGAATGAAAAAAAACATGATTTTTGCATAATAACTCTAGATGTACATCACAGATTTTCAAATAAAGGGACTGGAGACCTAGCACTTAAAGTAAGGAAAAGGTCTATGATTTTGGGGTCAAAGGTCAGGTATTGTAGCTCAATGAAAATTGGGTTTTGCAGAATAAAGTTTGCTCTTGTTTAAGTTCCTTGACCAAACATTGTGTATAGCTTACACTTGGGATCTGGATTTTTTTAAACATGGCTTTAACAATTTTTCAGTCATATTGCTAAGATGTCTGTGACCGCTCTGGTGGCCTAGTACTTAGAGCGTCCACCTCAGATGCTGTAGGTTGTGGGTTCAATTCCCGGCCGAATCATAATAAAGATTTACAAAATTTGTATTAACAGCTGCCTCACTTGGTGCTCAACATTAAGAGGTTAGTGTTAGGACTTATCAGCCTGGTGTAAGGATAATGTGACTGAGTGGGACAACATGCTACATGTCTGTCCCAATGCTAGACATCACTATAAACTGTCACACTGCAGACATCATAGCAATATGACTGAAAAATTGTTAAAGCTACATTAAAAATCCAAATCTCACACACACACACACATAAGATGTCAGCAGTATGGCAGATTATAGTGATGTCTAGCACCGGGGCATCATGCTGCAGACATATAGCATGATGTCCCACCCAGTCATAGGCTGACACAAGGCCGACCAGTCCTAACACTATCCTCTAACCATTTTAGTGGTTTTGGGGTTAATAAACAAACCTATAGAATATTGAGTCTAAAGGTCAAAGGTTATAGTTTTGGTCAGTCTAATTAAAAAGAAAGTTATGATTTCTGCAAAAAGGTTTTAGGTTAAAGGCTGCAAACATTGACCAGATGTCAAGGTCATTATCAATACTCTCCAGAGTCAACTATGTCAACATTGTTGCAGGACTTTTAAACATGGAATAGACATATAATGTACCATCCAGGATGTTCTTGTTTTGTACTAAAATTATTCCATGGTGTACATTTATTTAAATAATGAGTTATTTTTAATCACTGCCATACTCAGTACCACTGATGAAAGTCTCAATACTTTTAATTGTGGAGCCCCGAGTGGCCAAGTGGTCTAAAGTGCTCTCCATTACGGATCACTGCCATCTCACTTCTGTCTGCGCCGGTTCGAGTCTCAGATTCAGCCAGTGTGGGTAGTGAGAAAGCATGCCAGTAGCTTCTCGTGGGTCGGTGGTTCTTTTTGGGGTTTTCCCAAGTTCTTCCTCCACCATTAATACTGGCCGCCATGTATAGCCTATCGTGTACTGAAAATTGGCGTTAAACCCCACAACACCAACAACAGCAACAACAACTTTTAGTTGTATGAAAACCTAAAATCTCAATTTGAGCAGAAATTTGAAGAAATTGATTGCAAATAAGCCCTTGTGTGATCTAATTGATGGTTTGACACATTCATGGAAATTACTGTCTATGTGATGTAAAAGATTAGCATACTGGTAATCATTTGCAACACCAAGTGATTCTTATACAAGCATAATAACAACTCTAATGTGAGAGCCTGAATATCTGATAGGTTGTGGCCATACTTTCCAATTTAACCCTCTGAATGCTGCCATTTTTCCCTGGTAAATTCAGACTGGTTATATAAGTTTACCATGGTGATATCTACCATTGGCATATGGCTGTAAAACTGTTCTAAGATGATGTAGTTGATATATAGGAATTTTACTTGTTATATGATGCTAAGAATAGATTGTTGTTTGGATTTCTATTATTAAAAGCTCTATTGCCTGAATGGATTTTTACTTTAATTCATATAATTAAATATTACATGATTAAACAGTTTTCATGGCTTTTCACAAACAGATTTCAGTGATATATTTCCTTTGTAATGCTGCAAGGAGTGTTATGTAGTTGCAACCGTATAAATGTTGGATGTATCCCTACAGTCCTGTTTGAGGTGGATCTTGGTCAGAGCAGAAAACCCAGCAATGTCCTTAGTGGATTAGGAATTGGACTTGGGTCTGTTATTTTGATAAGAAATTGAACAAATTAAGAACAAATGCCAGTTGTGAATGAGTAAAATTTGGAAATCTGTAAATGTGAAGATATCTTGAATTGCAGTGGAGACTGATTTTTGGCCTAAAAGAATCTGCTCATCATTTCACTGTTCATTAAAAAAGATCAATCCAGTTTCAAATGTCATTTAGTGAATAATTTGCTGACTAATTATGTTTTTCTAGGTACAGCTGATAGCCGTAGCCATTTGTTTTGGAGATGGAAGATGCAGGTATTATGGGTGTGGTTGTTGTTGGGGTTGGCATGGCAGGGAGAATCAGAATCCGGGATTTAAAAGACCCTGAGTTTAACCCAGATCAGCGTTGGAAGCTGATAGGTTTTGTCTCCAGGTAATCCATGATATTATACCAAAACCCTGTACTGATTCAGATGGAAGATTTGGGTCGGAACTCACCTAATAATTAATTATTGAGTTCTGCAGAAAAACCTGTTGGCAGCATGTTAGTGTACATTTAAGATGCTGGTATTTCTCACAGTTCTTTAGTTACAGTCCATTTAGCAGTATGTGTAGAATATTTTTGGTTCAAATTTTGTATTTGACAGCTTGCACGTGCAATAAAATACAAGCAATCCTACTCACTGCTGTTCCATGCAACCCAACAACCAGTCAGATCTGATATCAGCTCATTCACTAATTTGAAAGTTTTGGTTCTTTTCTCATATTCCTTGACTTCACAAATATTGTCATCCATTTTGTTTGTTTTTTCTAACATCACATTAAATGATAAATCCACTATAATGCATAATTTGAAATAATATTACATATTATAAATAGGTGACTTTTCCTACTTGTATGTGAAAGTCAGATTACAAATCCATGGATGATTGACTCGAGTCACATGATCAAAGCAAAGGACCCTTCAACCAACCATAACTTATTAACCATGAGAAATATTGGCCATTGTCTAAAATGTACACTGATGTGTTGCAGACAAATCAATCAATCAATCAATCAATCCAATCAATCAATCAACCAATCAGAACTTCCATCAATGTTGACAGAGCTTGACATTAGTAGTTTTCTTCTGCCTAACATGTTAGTGAAAGTATGCTTTGGGATTGTTGAATTATTCTGTCTGCTTGCCCTGTTAGATATTTGTAAATTTGACTTAACAAATGAAATGCAGTCAGAATAATTGAACTACATGTTCTTGCATGAGTATTTCAGCCATTGGATATAAATTTTGATGTTTTGCATCTTCAGCTTTTTCATAAGGGCCAGTTCTGATAAATAGTAAATTGTGGCTTGCTAATAATTACCAAATTTTTATTAAACTTTTTAAAAATTGATTTAGACAGCTATATGTTCGATAATTGTATTCACTCTATTGGCAACCATGTTGCAAATTTGTATTGACAGTTTTGCAAATTTTGAAATGTTTGCATGTCTGAATGTGCTAAAATTGCTGTGGAATACTGTGATGTTGGAGTATATCAATTTAAATAACCCATTATAGCTATTATCAAATATACACTGTGCTATTATATTTCAAGAACCCATTATAGCTATTATCAAATATACACTGTGCTATTATATTTCAAGAACCCATTATAGCTATTATCAAATATACACTGTGCTATTATATTTAAATAACCCATTATAGCTATTATCAAATATACACTGTGCTATTATATTTAAATAACACATTATAGCTATTATCAAATATACACTGTGCTATTATATTTCAAGAAACCATTATAGCTATTATCAAATATACACTGTGCTATTATATTTAAATAACCCATTATAGCTATTATCAAATATACACTGTGCTATTATATTTAAATAACCCATTATAGCTATTATCAAATATACACTGTGCTATTATATTTCAAGAACCCATTATAGCTATTATCAAATACACACTGTGCTATTATATTTAGCTGTAACTTGTTCAATGTTCAGGAGAAAGCTTGAGATAGAGGGTGTTGATCAGTTGACAGAGGAAGAAGCTTTGACCAGGCCTGATGTACATGCTCTCATTATTTGCACAGAGCCTGGAGCACATCAACCACTAATCAGGTATTCTTTATTCTTGTTTATTTGATCTTAACATGTTAAATGAACATCCCTTCCAAGCTTAAACGACATCAGCTATGTCTTTTGTTTGTTTTAGCAAAGGTGCCAAAAAGATTTTCTACTTGCCAATTTGGAAGTCAGATAAAAGTGATCTTCCCCTGGATAGGCCAATTGGTACCAGATCCTTAGTCATAAGCTACTGCTTCTACTCATGCCAGGTCAGCACACACTCACAAGAGACCTCACAAATACCTTAGTCAGCAGAAACTTACAAGAGGCCTCACAAATACCTTCCAGTCAGCACATACAAAAGGCTCACAAATACCTTAGTCAGCAGAAACTTACAAGAGGCCTCACAAATACTTTCCAGTCAGCACATACAAAAGGCTCACAAATACCTTAGTCAGCAGAAACTTACAAGAGGCCTCACAAATACTTTCCAGTCAGCACATACAAAAGGCTCACAAATACCTTAGTCAACAATACTCAAAAGAGGCCTCACAAATACCTTAGCACACTCACAAGAGACCTCACAAATACCTTACAGTCAGCATATACAATAGGCATCACAAATACCTTAGTGAGCACACGGTCACAAGATGCCGTGCATATACTTTCCAGTCAGCACATGCTATGAGGCCTCACAAATGCCCTTCAGTCAGCACAATCACAAGAAGTCTCTCAAATACCTTGTATTTTGTGCCTTCCCCTCATGTCAGGCCAGCACACACTCACTAGAAGTCTCTCAAATACATTTCATTGTTGCCTTTTCTGGTTCTTTTCATCACATGCAATACAGTCCATCAATTTTCTTACAGATAACATTTCTTCCTAGTTTGTTTACATTGTATGATGAGCTTGTCTGTTATGATCAGCAGTACTTAGAATTCATATGTATTTACTTTGTTAATTGTATCTACTTCCTGGTAAATGATTATTTGCATTTTGCATTGTAATTGTCTTTTTCATTTATCTTAATACATAACTTTCACTTAACTGTAAGCCTTGAAAGATGCTGGACTGGTTTCACCTATTCACTTTTAAATGACATTGTTTTGCTCTCTGTAATAGGGAGGAAGTCACAGTAGATAAGTTGATAGAGTGTCTGATTCAGAATCTGAGGGTGACTGGTTGAATACATTGTGCTCTTGGGAAAGGCACTTAGCTATTGTTCCCTTGGCATGATATCACCAGTAATGTGTTAAAAGTGACATTAAAACCAACAACAAAACTAAAAACCTCTCTGATTCAAGTATCAGCAATTGGTAGGATTTTATGTGGGCTCTGTCAGAATTTAGAGCTGGCCTTAGATAATCAGCCCCAACTGTATTAGCTGTATGGAAGTTTGTTTGAAGCAGATGTGTTATTGTTTTTGCACAAGTTGGAAGACATATAGGTGACAGTGACAGGTAAATATTTAACATGGTCTTGCAAGAGAAACAAGAAATGCTTCCATGAGGATGCAGACATCATCAGCATTGCCACCAATGCTACCACAATCACCAACTTTCTCCAGACTTGGTCACTCAAGGCAGAGAAGTCACCATAACCCTAACCAGAAGAATATAAGGTTGTATATGCTGTCTGGGATGTTTCACACTGTGCTGTCACCCACAGGGAAACAAACTATGCGAAAGTCAGCACATTGTGACAGTCCAAATAGACCAGTCCTTGGACACCTCATCACCAAATATAGACCCCCTGTACTGGATATGATCATTACCTTGATAGCTGGTATCTGACCTCAGCTGACCCCATACCTTGACCAATCCAGGCCTGGAACAGTCTTGACCGTAACTCTCCACCACTAGGACTAATATGGTTACCTATTTTATTGGCATACCAAGTCCTAGACTTCTTAGTGTCTGGTACATGGACATACCATTTCAGACTTGGTTCGGCCACAAATATCCTTTTGTTCCAGTTGAAGCATTGTTTTATTGGTGTAAAAAAAACCAACAAAATGAATCCAAAATCTACCATAAACTGGCACAGCATTTTGTTTACAAATGTTGTCAAAGTCTGTGAACTTTCTGATCACAGGAAAAGTTAGGTAGGAGTATTGCCATATCTGGCAATCCATAAATTTTAGTAGATGGTACACTTCTACATTTTATTTTGGAATGGAAGCGACTTGGGCCCATCATTCCATAGGTCTTGCAAATTGTCTCTTTGGGGCCTTAGGTCATGCTCATTGACCTTCCTCAGCTGGCAGTGACCTGCTTTGCTACAGACATACCCAGACACCTATACAAAATCACTGTTTTGTAATAGAAATAATCATACTTCTCATGAAAAGAGCAATAGAGATCTTTCAAAACACAGAGTCACCCAGATTTTACTGCAGACTGAGGTCAGTGGCAAGGTCAAACTGGCAAAAAATCTAATCTCTCTCAACAGATAAAACCTTTGGTACCCAGTGGAGGTACAGAGATGGATCCTGATGTCATTTGCAGTGGAGATATTGCAATCAGCCCAGACCTCCACGTTATGTAACTTTATGTTCCTGGAAATTCCTGAGATTCCTTGTCAGTGACACTATTTACATATCCAGGACACTCCTTTTCTGTCTAAATCTCTATCACTGGGCTTATTGGAACTAATGGAGAAACACATGTCAGTGACATGGAACTACTTGGAAGACATTCTGTGAAAGCACAATGTGAGCAGTGTTATATACTAAAACACATGATCCACTCTTTCACCCTTGGGTAACTTTGGATCCCTCATCAACAAATCCAATCTTATTCAAGTTCCAGACCTCCTAGAATTGAGTTTTAAGAACTTGCTCTGAAGATCATCTTGGTGGCAGTAGAACCTGACTCGAAAGACCACCCCTTCTGCCAAAATAGTGTGGTCTCTCAAGACAGATGGTCTCTCATAGCAGGTATTGACACTATATAATCAATAAATCTGTACATGGAGAACCCAGTCTCTCAAGACAGGTGGTCTCACATAACAGTGGTCTTTCAAGACAGGTTTTAATGTATCTTCCATTAAGTTGAACTCAAAGAGCCATATTTTAGTCTGAGAATTTTGTTGGGTCTTTTCAATGCGAATGCAGGTCTTCTCATTTTATGTCGCTTGTCCATGAGACCCCTGTCAGAGAGATCAGACCTAATTTTCTCACCCATGCAACAGAGAGATCTAGCTGTTTTACCAGCCTTACTTTTCTTCTCAGTCTGGTTGTCTCATTCATGGTGTCCATGCACTAGGAACTACTTTTAAAAAGATGAAATCCTTGTTGTCTTCTGCTGTGCCTAAAGAGCTGTTATAAAATCCAACAACAACAACAGATATAGACTAAAATGAAATTCACTCATAGACCAACTTTGATAACACACAGTACAAAACATTTTTACACATACTCACACACTGTATGCACATACACACACACACACAGACACACACACACACAGACACACACACACACAGACCAACATTATTTGGTAGAGCTCCAGATGCACAGGCAGTACATATCACTGGTCAGAAAACTCTCACAAGAGCTATTGCAAATCCATAAATATGTTTCGTCAAACTGGTTTTTGCCAACTCTGCCAAACACCCACAATCTGCCACAGTTTAATGAAATGTAATAACTTGATTGCATATGAAAGCTCATGCACTTACCAATCAGAGTGGTTCATTCATCAGTCCACACACTATTCCATTGGACAGGGGTGCACCCGCCCCCCACCCACCCCAGCCCACAGGCCATATCCAGCCTGCAGATTTGTTCTGTCTGGCCTGAAGGGCAAATTAAAACAACACAGAAATCTTGCCCATGAATAGTAATTCTATTAAAGAAATTAGTGTTTGTGGCCCTCGAGTGGTCTTAGAAAATGCAATCTGACCCTTGGCTAAAAAAGGTTGTGCACCCCTGCCATAGGAAGATTTCCATGTAGTATATGATTGCACTAGCGGTAGCAACACTTGCCTTATAAATTTCCAAGAAAATCATGAATTAGAAATCCCCACAGTCACTATACACTTTGTTAGAACTGTACCCTGTAGGCATATTGTACTGCACATTATCATGCCATTGCCTACTATAGAACATTTTCCAAATTAGAACTGATGGAAGTTAAAATCTAACCATATAAAAGATATAAATTATTTATTGTTATTTTCATATGACATCCATCATTTAAATGTGATAATAAAATAAATGTCAAATCTTGGTACCAGTATGTTTATATTTTCTAGAACTTGTGTACTAAGGGTCAACAGGTCACCTCATTGCGCTCATTCACATGACATTCATATTAATGGGGGGTACTTATATCAGCTATAAGCACATTGCTCCAAGCCACTCACTGTGCAATACTTCCGACACGTAACAATTATAACTTTTTCTTTATTTTTTTGTCTTTTCTAAGAGCAGCATATATATCTAGATTCTATTTAGATAATTATTGTCCTGAAATAGTATATTTATCTAGATTGTACTTAGATAATTATTGTCCTGAAATAGTATATATATCTAGATTGCACTTAGATAATTATTGTCCTGAAATAGTATATATATCTAGATCATACTTAGATAATTATTGTCCTGAAATAGTATAAGACATGCTTAATGTAATAGTGCCTCATTAATACTATATGTGTCGAATCTGTTACCTATATTGCAAAAAGGCAGGGTTATTTTAACTTTTTAAAAATAATGGGTGAGAAAAATTATATTGATATTTCTAGCCTCGTGGGGGAGACAAATAATGTAACCCATTGACTGTGATTTCCTTGTCTCGGTGCAAACCCCAAGATAGATTGTGTTAGTCCATGGCTTTAGTTAGATGGACCTGTGTAATTCAGTCGAGTCTGGAATATTTACGTGGCAACAGTTTCCAGCATCAAGTAGGCTAACATACAGCTTCAAAATGCTTTTACTTTAAACATTGAGTACACTTATGACATTGGATGGGTGGCCACTAACCCAAGTACATGTGTAGCTGGTTTAGGGGATGTAATTCATTCACAGGAAGGAAGTCTTTGAGGTATTACCATTTCCAAATCAAAGCCCCAGAATTACTTACAGTGTTCTTGAAGTACATTTTGATACTTCATTTCTGACTTTGAGGAATATATCATTCTCAAGTCATTGACATGCTGTTTGTTCTCATTTACTTAGAATAGTTTGTATTTCTAACAAATAGACACATTTGTATACTGAGGAATATATCATTCTCAAGTCATTGACATGCTGTTTGTTCTCATTTACTTAGAATAGTTTGTATTTCTAACAAATAGACACATTTGTATACTGAGGAATATATCATTCTCAAGTCATTGACATGCTGTTTGTTCTCATTTACTTAGAATAGTTTGTATTTCTAACAAATAGACACATTTGTATACTGAGGAATATATCATTCTCAAGTCATTGACATGCTGTTTGTTCTCATTTACTTAGAATAGTTTGTATTTCTAACAAATAGACACATTTGTATACTGAGGAATATATCATTCTCAAGTCATTGACATGCTGTTTGTTCTCATTTACTTAGAATAGTTTGTATTTCTAACAAATAGACATATTTGTATACTGAGGAATATATCATTCTCAAGTCAGCTGTTTGTTCTCATTTACTTAGAATAGTTTGTATTTCTAACAAATAGACATATTTGTATACTGAGGAATATATCATTCTCAAGTCATTGACATGCTGTTTGTTCTCATTTACTTAGAATAGTTTGTATTTCTAACAAATAGACACATTTGTATACTGAGGAATATATCATTCTCAAGTCATTGACATGCTGTTTGTTCTCATTTACTTAGAATAGTTTGTATTTCTAACAAATAGACACATTTGTATACTGAGGAATATATCATTCTCAAGTCATTGACATGCTGTTTGTTCTCATTTACTTAGAATAGTTTGTATTTCTAACAAATAGACACATTTGTATACTGAGGAATATATCATTCTCAAGTCATTGACATGCTGTTTGTTCTCATTTACTTAGAATAGTTTGTATTTCTAACAAATAGACATATTTGTATACTGAGGAATATATCATTCTCAAGTCAGCTGTTTGTTCTCATTTACTTAGAATAGTTTGTATTTCTAACAAATAGACATATTTGTATACTGAGGAATATATCATTCTCAAGTCATTGACATGCTGTTTGTTCTCATTTACTTAGAATAGTTTGTATTTCTAACAAATAGACACATTTGTATACTGAGGAATATATCATTCTCAAGTCATTGACATGCTGTTTGTTCTCATTTACTTAGAATAGTTTGTATTTCTAACAAATAGACACATTTGTATACTGAGGAATATATCATTCTCAAGTCATTGACATGCTGTTTGTTCTCATTTACTTAGAATAGTTTGTATTTCTAACAAATAGACACATTTGTATACTGAGGAATATATCATTCTCAAGTCATTGACATGCTGTTTGTTCTCATTTACTTAGAATAGTTTGTATTTCTAACAAATAGACATATTTGTATACTGAGGAATATATCATTCTCAAGTCATTGACATGCTGTTTGTTCTCATTTACTTAGAATAGTTTGTATTTCTAACAAATAGACACATTTGTATACTGAGCTGTATTGACATTCTGGTTTTGAGTCAGCTTATGTAAAGGGACATAATTCATTTAATTCTATGAGGACATGCTTATACTGAGAGTGATTACCCCTGTAGAGATTGACAACTTTTGTGTAGAATTATTTGAATACATAATGATAATTAATTGCTAACATTTTTCTAAACATTTTTTTATTTTTTTAAAAATTATTTGTAGAATATAATTGTTTCTGCAATTTTTTGGCTAATTCAGTTATGAAATTTAGAAACTCTATCAATAATATACGTGAAGATAATAAAATTCTGTCTCCCCATCAGCACGCCCTTGTACTAAAAAAATGCAGTTTGTTTCTGTTAAATATCTGCCCATGAAAATAAACAAAGAATTCTCACTGAACTTCATTGATAGGAAAGCCCTTGACAATGGGAAGAACGTTCTTGTGGAATACCCTGTTACAGTATCGGCTGCCACAGCCAAAGAGTTATACCAGCTTGCCGAACAGAAAGGTAAGGTTAAATTTATTTGATGTACACTTGTTCAATCTTAGTTTCTGCATAACTGTGAGCTCTTTTGCATGTGATGTAGCATGGTCATGTGATTTGTCATTTGAATCTAACCCTGAATGGCAGGATTAAATAGTCTCATGTGGATACATTTATCAAAATCAATAAAATATTCCAATTTCTTAATGGATTAAAAAAAATGCAAAATCATATTTACTTAACAATGTGATAAAAGATATGTGTAAATTAACTCAGTTGTTGAATTACTAAACATAATTTATGCAAAATCATATTTACTTAAATTATATTAAGTGTGTAATGTACAATTACTCTTACTTCATGTACAAGAAATAATCTGAGATTATCTTGTTCATTAGTTTCCAGAGTCTGTTAGCAGAGATGCTACCAGGGCATGTGAGGGTGTAAATCATGCAAACATTGAATGACTTCATGCAGTCAGAGGGCACTAATGCATGAAAAATCCCCAAATTATTTTAAAGTTGTGCATATAGAAATGGATTTTGTGCAATATATACAATTTATTTAACTAAAATGCTCAGAAACGCAAGTTGTTCCTCTGGTATAGGTACTTATAGTACTTGCCTTTGTTCAGGTGGGCAACTGTTTATACAACTGGTTAATTTGGTTTGACATAAATAGTTGTAAAATTCAAATTGATTGGCACATTGGGCCCAGGCACAAGTATTCTTGTCATAGGTTTAACCCCAAATGCATGTTTAGACTACAGGCTGCATAGAACACCCAGAATGGCTGCTCCCAACAAGGTTCATCTTCAGATGATGAATTCATTTGGCACATAATGGCTGATGATAGCGGTGATGACAATGATTTTAAAGTTTTGAAGTATATCAAAATATTGGTGCTGAAAAAGTCTTACTGGAAATACCAGTGAGCGATTGATGATCTTGATTTTCAATCTGATATACATGCAGGATGAACCAAAACAGACAGCATGCCAGTCAACCACATATCCAGCAGTGTTTTGAAATTAAATGTAGAAAAGGCAGAATATCAAGCCTAATTAAAATACAGGCAATTTAAAAATAAAGTGCATTTTTCATTTCTTTCCTCATACATTTTAACCCTGAGAGATATTGTGCTACAAAACTATCTAGCACTCGAAGGGTTAAACTAAGTTGAATAAACAAGAATCTTAAAGAAATTAAAATGTAAAGATATTTATTTGATCAAAATATCTCAGAGTGAACAAGCAGACTATGGCATTGATGAACTAAAACCTCTGATACAGCATTATGGAACAGATAAATCTGGCATACTAGCCAGTAAAGCGCTGATTCACAAAAATGAAACATTGGCAGAGCTGATTTTAGTAAAAAATTCATTTTTGGAACAGAGATATCCAAGAGACAATCCCTATGAGCTGTGGAAATAATAATGATGAGGAACTTGTTCATGCTGGCTATAGCTATATATATGCCCCTTTCGACAGCTAACTGTGAAAAGAGTTCTCAGCTCAGAGCAATATTTATGGAGAAGAAGATTTATCTCAGAAACAATCAATGTATCGATGTTTATACAACCAGAGGAGACATATTTTGATAATATTGATTTCAACAGAGCTTTTAGAGAATGGAGATGGCAGGCAGAGTGAAGGATGTTTTAGTGTTAAGTAAATGTTGAACTATGATCGTTTGTCCTTCCCCTTCCATTAAGTTTTCTACTCTCTCCCCCCCTTTTTTTAGTGTCAAGAGGGAGCTTGCACCAATAGATAAATTCCTGACAGCATCTCTCTATATGATCAAAAAGTGTGTGATTTCATGAACGATTTGATACATAGTTGTGTAGGCATGTACCATGAGACCTGGTTTCACAGTTTGTTTGTAAACATGGTAACCTTTATTCATCCATGGTCACCTTTATTCATCCATGGTCACCTTTATTCATCCATGGTCACCTTTATTCATCCAGCGACAAGCCAATGGTTAATAATAAGCCCACTCATTTTCAGACAATTTTGGTAGATATTCACCTTGGCTCACCACAAACATTTTTGGTAGATATTCACCTTGGCTCACCACAAACATTTTGGTAGATATTCACCTTGGCTCACCACAAACATTTTGGTAGATATTCACCTTGGCTCACCACAAACATTTTGGTAGATATTCACCTTGGCTCACCACAAACATTTTGACAGATGTTATTTGGCTGACCTCCTGGTTTTATCTTTAGAGAAATGCTATATGTAATATAGGAATAAACAGTTTGCGTAATTGCTATATGTAATATAGGATTAAACAGTTTGCGTAATTGCTATATGTAATATAGGAATAAACAGTTTGCATAATTGCTATATGTAATATAGGATTAAACAGTTTGCGTAATTGCTATATGTAATATAGGATTAAACAGTTTGCGTAATTGCTATATGTAATATAGGAATAAACAGTTTGCGTAATTGCTATATGTAATATAGGATTAAACAGTTTGCGTAATTGCTATATGTAATATAGGAATAAACAGTTTGCGTAATTGCTATATGTAATATAGGATTAAACAGTTTGCGTAATTGCTATATGTAATATAGGAATAAACAGTTTGCGTAATTGCTATATGTAATATAGGAATAAACAGTTTGCGTAATTGCTATATGTAATATAGGAATAAACAGTTTGCGTAATTGCTATATGTAATATAGGAATAAACAGTTTGCGTAATTGCTATATGTAATATAGGATTAAACAGTTTGCGTAATTGCTATATGTAATGTAGGAATAAACAGTTTGCGTAATTGCTATATGTAATATAGGATTAAACAGTTTGCGTAATTGCTATATGTAATATAGGAATAAACAGTTTGCGTAATTGCTATATGTAATATAGGATTAAACAGTTTGCGTAATTGCTATATGTAATATAGGAATAAACAGTTTGCGTAATTGCTATATGTAATATAGGAATAAACAGTTTGCGTAATTGCTATATGTAATATAGGATTAAACAGTTTGCGTAATTGCTATATGTAGTATAGGATTAAACAGTTTGCGTAATGATCTTACATAAGGTTGAGCATTTGGGAAGAATGTATGTGTGGGTGTGTGTGATTGATTTGGATCTTAAATGTAATTTTTAATTTTCTTTAGTCAAATCACTATGATGGCTGCAATGTGGCAGTTTATAGTGATGTCTAGCACTGGGGCATCATGCCGCAGACATGCAGCATGATGTCCCACCCAGTCACATTATCCTGACACCAGGCTGACCCGTCCTAGCACTAACCTCTTAATTCTGAGCACTAGTACAATTTTTATAAGTCTTTGGTAAGACTTGGCTGGGGTTCGAACTCGCAACCTCCAGCATCTGAGGTTAACACTGTAACCACTTAGGCCACTGGAGCAGTCTCCAGGGCTTTTGGAACCCTGTTTGTATTTTGTTATATTGAGAATTTGTAAGTATACTTCACCAAAATAGTGTGAAATTATTGTTATTATTTTTATAGGGTGCCATTTTTTGTGTGTTAAAAGCCACATATTTCAAGGCCCAATGAACATGGATGCAATTATCTGATGCACATCTTCGTCCATGACTTAATGTTTTGATGAAAATCCATGGCACAAGAACAATAAAAATAATTCATAGTGTTATCAAAAACAGTTTCATTGTTTCTTACTTCACTATTATCCTGATTATTTGCATGTATTATTGTTCACTTAATTCTTTTTGTTCTAGATCTGGTCTTACATGAAGAAAACATAGCCCTTCTGAGTCCACCCTTTGAAGCTCTGAAAAAGAAATTAAAGACATTGCCTCAAGTGACAAAAGCAGAAATCTGTCTTACTGGTGAGGAAGTGTTGTTATTCTCATGAAAGAACATAGTACTCAGTCATAAGTTACGTAGGGGTTGAGGCATTGTAGAACATCATTATAACATGCTTTTTATTATAACTCAATTTCAGATACCCCCATCTTCACTAGCCAAGGTTCTGATAATCCTATCTACACCTTGGCAGATCGAACAGCTATATCACTGCTTTGTCCTAGCGACATCTATTGGATTTCATTACTTGCCTCCCTTTGTATGTAATGCCAACTAACCAATAGTGTGATGCTTTGTACATCGGCTGAAAACGGTGGTGGCAATTGACCTTAAAAGGATATTTTGTAAGTTTAACATCAGAAGTATGACTATGTATGAGAGGGAAGCCATTACAGGTCTATTTGAGTGAAAGGTATTTGTGCAAATATGTTCCAACACTGGAAAATTTATTATTTATCAGTCCATTCAAGTTGTGTGCTCCCCTTGTCTTGATCACTAAGGAACAGTGTTCAAATTTTAACATGCATACACACACACACACACACTTTAAAGGTGGAGCAGTGAGCAGTTTGTAAGTTATGAACTGTGGTCTAATCCCCTTTGGTGCAGGGAGAGATACGCAGGGGCCAATCAATGCTGGATGCATAAGAAAACATATATCATCAGGATATTAAACTTTTTCCTTTCTACTCCACAGTTTCAATATGTGTATGAATTTGATTTCACATATGTTAGTTATCAGATGAGATAAAATCAGTTCCTTTTTGGTCACTTATTTTTATTCCCCAGTACTTCTCACAACAACAGGCAAACTGACAGTCATGTAAAGGTCATTTAATAATGTTGGAGAAATCAGCAGCAATGCTTGATGTACATCTTTCATCATGGGTTAATCTTTATACAGATTTTTATATACAGTGGAAGTTAGTAACATTTAGCATTGTGATTTTCAGCAAAGAATGGCTCATTCTCTGTGTTCCAAAATTGTGCTGAATAATCTCTACTTACCTAGGAAAATCAATTGAAAAGTTTTTGGTTCAGTTCACTCTCCTTATACATTAAATACTAAAATGAATACATATTATAATAATTATCTTGAGCAAATGACCTTCCCTCTGGACATAATAATGTGAAATCTTGTTGCATAGAAAGCATAAACAGGGCAGTTATTTGAAATGAGGAAGAAGACCATTCGTCTGTGTTTTGTTTAATTAAGACAAAATTACATCTATTATTAATACATTACACCATTAATTTTTGTCACATAAACCTCTGAAGTCAGCCGTGAAAATAAATATAAAGTAAAAGATCATATAGATTTTTGCCTCCTAAGAATTTGTATTAATTCAGTTATTTTTAACAGAATTACAACATGGGTGTCAAATTATGTATGTGAGATTTATTGGCACATCAACAGAATCTTGGCTGTATAGCACCAAGTAAATTTAGGTATCTCCAGATTGGCATGCAGATGGAAGATAAAGACAAAAAAAGTAACATCCTTAAAATACAAATCAGATTTTTGTTTGCAGAATGAATTCTTTTACTCTTTTAAAAAGTCCAGGATCTTCTCTGTGTAAACATCAACATTGGATGCATATCAGGTCAAAAGGATGCTTTCACTAGTGGTCTCTTATGACATGCAGGAAGGGGCATCATCTCTAGGTTGCATCCCCAAAACCAACATGGGGATTATAACAGTTCCATTTTTCTGACTAAGGTTCAATGAATGGAGTCAGCAGGCCTGACTTGTCTGACATCATTAAATTTAATGAAGAGGAAAATAAGATGGATATTTAGATATTCTGTGACACTGTATGCCAATAAAGGATGCTGTTGTAAGATTTAGTCCCAATCTACATTTCATAGACCTAGATTAGAGTGGTCCAGCTGGCCTGTGGGTCATTTTTTGTGTGGTCTGCATTCATACAAAAGATTAATTCTATAATCAAAGAATAATTACTATAATATATTTACACACACACACACACACACACATATATATATATATTTATATAGTGTAACTCCGCTGTAACGCGATAATTGGAGTAAAAAATAATTGGATCATGTTAATATCTGGGTGACGTTAATGCTGGGTTTTAAAGTATTTTACTTTTTTTCAGAGAACAACTCACTGGCACATACATGTGTATTCATGTCTAATGTATATGATGAATAGGGTATCAACACCATTTACTTTTGTGCTGTCATGGCATGCAGTTTATCCATAATGTATGTAATTCCTTGAAAAATTGCATACAGATTTACAGTATTGAATAATTTTGTTCCAGATCATTGTGTCTGAATTCAACATCTAATATACAGCATGAACAGAGTATTAACACCGTTTACTTGCTGTCTGATATCGTACTGTCAGGGCCTGCAATTAATCCATAATACACGTAATTCCATTGCAAAAAATATTTAAACTATTCAGTAATTTTGTCACAGATAATTATGTGCATGAATTCAATGGGAAAAATTAACAGCAAAATTAGGTTAAGAAAGACGAAGCATGTGTACAGTTCATTACGTTCCAAGGTCTATGAACAGTGTCTGTACAGATTTCATACTGCTAAACTTTTCTCATATGCATTTCCGTGTACATTTTTCCATTGTAAATTTCCAAAAATTAACGCTTGTACACCTATTCATTTGAATGACTACAGCAAGAATAATTAACAATCAACACATGATTTCAGCCTGCATATAACTTTTACTTCAGGTTTTGTAATATCGAAAGACATGTGAAAACTTCTATACCAATCATTGCACAAAGTGCAGAGAATGACTTGCATTTGTGAACTTGCTTTTCCATAACGGTAAAATATTTTTATAAAAAATAGGAAATGAATAACGAGTTCATAAACAAACACCATACATATGTAAAGCCCAAGAACTAAGTGCATTAGGCCTGCAATTGTCACGAGTCACTTTTGTAAAAAAAATTAGGCTGAAAGCATGTACAATTTCATACCCTTTTAATTTCCAGATAATAAAGCGGACATCATTTACTGGTCAACTGATTGCATCTAATAACACTTCCAAGCCCAGCAATTATGTTGGTGGCTTTCGTTTTTTGATGTTTATTAAATTGTGAGAATCTTTTATCAACCACCGCATTGTCTGCTGCTTGGTTGTGTATGCAGTTAAAGAAGAGACACATGTTGGCTATTATTTGAGCAATGATTGTATACAGAATTAATTGAAGACAATCACAAAAACAACTTACTGGCTTTACTCATGGGTCTGTAATAAATATAATTTCCGATAATGTTTATTTTGGCATAACACTTCAAGAACCTGGTGAAATTGTTAAATTTCAGAAGCTATGCCATGATCGTATTATATTAAATTTCTTATGCGAACTTGTCCTCAAGATGATATTAATGTTATTTTTTCATGTGCGAATTAAGATATGAAATTTCAGGAGCCACACCACGACTGTGTTATATCCATATAATGTATGACCCACATTTTTGGTCCATGTGGCCCATGGTGTTGAAGATGTTTGGACCACCCTGGCCTAGATCTTACTGTTCTCTTTGACCAGATGCAGTCTGACTATGGATCGTGTTTGCAATCTTTGTTTTACTACTTTTAATTGATAACATTGGCAGCTGTTGTTTTTAAATTAATTTTATATCTGCTGTTTGTAAAAAATACAATAAATTGTGCCTTGACCATTCACAAAGTGTTGTGTTGCAGACACAATACAAATTTGCTTTCTTATATATGTCAATATGACCCATGTGCAAACTGTTAAGCAGAATTACAAGGTTCCATAGTAAATGGCATCTATGCCTTGTCCTTCTGTTGCTAAAAGTTTTAGGGCTAGTCAGGGTGTAAAAAATGTACTTGTCTCATTTCTGGACATGGGTGTTGTCTTTATTGTCATTACAGGTAATGAGTAAAATGTTATTTAAAAAATTGTTGAAGCTTGATATCTTATAGATAAATATTACGCTTGTCATGTTCTCTTCATTCCCACAACAATTACATACACTGACAATTTCCACAAACACGAACTAATGCCATTTTATCGTTAATATCAGCAGCAGAAGATTAAGGATGTAGGTAACATTGACAAATGTAAATATTTTATATTATATATATATATAAATATGTAAACATAGCAAGAATTCATGGTATCCTGTTGCAAACCAGTTCAGCTGGATAGGAGTCTGGAACCCTAGAAAACTATTATTATACCAGGGGTGCACAACCCATGGCCTGCAAACTGGATCCGGCCCATGAATGTGCTCTGTCTGGCCCACAGGGCAAATCAAAACAACACACAAAATGCATTCTGGCCCTTGGCTGATAAAGGTTGTGCACCCCTGCATTATACAGCCACATTTTTTCCTTAGGAGCATGTTCCATATATACTCACATGTACATCAAATGCAAGTATAGACTGCACAGACTGAGATCTGCCATTGCAGATTTTTTTTATAGGAATTATCTGTAGAACAAGCAACACAGTCTGATGTGTCTTCACATTATGTAACATCAGATCGGGATTTGGTTAGTTTGCAGTTGGATTCGATTTATATGTGTGTATAGAAGGTCGATCATGGGTATGTTGAGTGTTCAGCAAAGCCAAAAGGGGTTCATATGTCTGAAATTTTTTATTTCTATTTGATGTTACCCATGTGATGAAAAATATGAGGGAAAGCTTCCAGAGAGATGATCTGTGTCTGATGTAGTTAGAGGTAGCTTCATGGGAGCTGTGGGCATAATTGGCTTTGTGGCCTAATTTGAAACCCAGATTGAACAGGAAGCAGACCACTTGGCCTCAAAAGCACAAGTTAATAATTCATTGCTAAAACTAGCTGATATAGCGCACCGATTATGATCACACTTTCCCACTGCATGATCTTCAGCTGTATTAAGAAGCTGAAAACTACTTCAGGTCTCAGAGAAAGTAACCACTCAGATTTCAATATCTGAGGAGACTTAATCAGATGGAGGTGTTTGTATCTGACTTTCAATAAGACAGTTCTATTAATATTTGGTGCATATCAGCAAAAACTTGCAGGCATGCCATTAAAGACTGAGGAAGATTTTATTGTTGCTTGTTTTTGGTTGCCTTTTGCTGTTTTACAGCACAGTAATGCAAATGCCATTTGAGTAGAGTGCTTTGCCCAAAGACACACCACAGTAACTGAACTGTGCTGATGCTGCTTAGTAATTGATGGGAGGACTGGTTTCTACACTACACTTGTCACTAGGTATGAGCAGTTTCAAGCTTTTTCACCTTGCTCATTCAAACTCGTTTGTCATTGGTACTGTGTAGAATGCATTCTATTGATCAGTCAGTCTTAGGGGTGAACCTTTTGATAAGATTCAAGGTTGAATCGCAAAGCAGGGTAAAGAAATATAGCAAATTACATGTATATGAGGCTCACTTGCTAGCCAGCTTAGATGGTTGGAATACTCATGTCTTCTCATGTGTGTGCATGATTGTGAAGTATAAGTACTGGGTTTGATGCTCAATTGTGGCTGTGTTTCATCTTTGCTGGTACAGTTTGATCTTCGCCAAGTAAATGATGGGGATAACTTAATTTTAGTTAGGCTTGGGATGTTTTGTTAGGGTCCTAAAAAGGTATCCAGTCATGAACCACAATAAAACTAACATGCACATGCATACCACCATCTCAAACTGCACTGTTTAACAAAAAAAAGGCAACAGGTGACAGGTTTTTATCTAAATATATTTAGGTCAAATGTTGTTCCTGGTTTTAATTAAAGTCAGATTTATTTTTCAGAGTGATAAACCTAAGATAATCCATTTATAATTTTACTGTGGTGTCATTGATAACATTCAACCAATCAGAAACCATTATTTGGCTCACTTGAGGAGTAGTCTGACTTGGTTTTTATCCCTTTAAACCCTTTGATTTTGATTTTGAATACATTCCTTTTTGACTGACATTTTCTCTTTCAAAACCAAATATTGATTTCAAATAAAAACATTAACACTTATTCTCAAGAGTTTCCAAGATTAATTTCTTAAAAGTTATGTGACTACAGAATCTGAGAATTTAAGGAAGATGACAAATACAACACAAGCGAACCAAATGTTTAAACCTAATGAAAACAGGTTTATAGCACAGTATGTTAAATTTTGGATTGAAAATCTGAGAAAATGATCCAGTCATTTGCATTCAGCTGAATAAACAAAGACACCTTTTATTTGATGTTTGAGAAAATAAATTAAAATATCTCAGGTAGATGGATTTTATTCATTTTTTAAAAGGGACATAGCTGTTCAGAAAATAATGCAAGTATATTGATTTGTCAGAATGCATATCTACTGATAATGATCCTTACATGTACTTAGTCCCACAGCAAGCCAGTAAAATCGGCAGTAGTATTTATATTTCTTAGTCCCACAGCAAGCCAGTAAAATCGGCAGTAGTATTTATATTTCTTAGTCCCAAAGCAAGGCAGTAAAATCGGCAGTAGTATTTATATTTCTTAGTCCCACAGCAAGCCAGTAAAATTGGCAGTAGTATTTATATTTACAAACTGTCTTAGATTCCATTCTGCAGTAAACAAAAACAGGGAACACAATTTTTTTTTTCAATATATGCATTTTTAAATGATGATCATAATATGGTCCAGATTTTCACTGCAGTCCACAAAAACTGCAAGATAAACTCCATGGCTAGTTGTACTAGCAAGATTTTGTCACACGCTGCATTAAGCTGTAAAAAAGAAAGAGCAATTGCTCTAATACAAAAGGAAAGTTGCTCATGAGGCATTTTTTTTGTTTGCAACAGAAAAGTGATTGGTTGATATGCACATCTTAAGGTGATGACTATAACATTTACCATTTTTTTTTCTTCATATCACATCAGTAGACATAGATCATCACAGAAAAATTGGATCTCACAAAATAATACTAAATTTTCAAAGACTTTTATAAAATCAGGCAACTGGTATTCTGATGGTATCACAGTTATGCAGTTTTTTTTGCATCATATGGTATAATACTAAAATTATTACCATCTGGCTGTATTTAAATAATAGTGAAGGTGGTGACCAGGGATAACAGTATTCATGGAACAAAAATTGTGTAAATTTCACCAAATTAAATTTAGATTATGTTGTAAATTACAACTGTGATGGACCTTCATTTGTACAACACAAGCAAACCAAATGTTTAAACCTAATGAAAACAGGTTTATAGCACAGTACCGGTATGTTAAATTTTGGATTGAAAATCTGAGAAAATGATCCAGTCATTTGCATTCAGCTGAATAAATGAAGATACCTTTTATTTCATGTTTGAGAAAATAAATTAAAATATCTCAGGTAGGTTGTTGGTTGTTGTGGGGTTTAACGCCATTTTTCAGCTCACGATAGGCCATATATGGCGGCCAGTATTAATGGTGGAGGAAGAACCCGGGAAAACCCCGGAAAGAACCACCGACCCACGAGAAGCTACTGGCATGCTTTCTCACATATCTACATTGGCTGAATCTGAGACTCGAACCGGCGCAGACAGAGGTGAGATGGCAGTGATCCGTAACGGCGAACGCTTTAGACCACTCGGCCACTCGGGGCCCCCCTCAGGTAGGTAGATTTTATTCATTTTTCTTTCTATTGTTGACATTGATTTCCTAACTCTAGCATTTTTGAAGTTCTGAAAGAAAAACTGAAAGGCTCTTGCAAATTTCCAAGAAAGTACAGTGGCCCCTTGATATAACACTGTTTAGGTAAGTCTTGCATCTACATGTGTTATTGCCTTTAGGAGATAGCTTGTATTAAAGTGCAGTAGTCCCTTGGTATAACACTGTTTAGGTAAGTCTTGCATCTACATGTGTTATTGCCTTTAGGAGATAGCTTGTATTAAAGTGCAGTAGTCCCATGGTATAACACTGTTTAGGGAAGTCATGTGTCTGCTGTGTTATCGCCTACATATGAGGTTTCCTTTTAGGGGGCAATATATGATAAGTAAGGCTATGTTGTATTGAGTATATCTGAGATTGCCTTGTAATGGGCTACATGATAAGCAAGTCTATGTTATATGGAGTATGTCCAAGATTGCCCTGTACTGGGCTACCTGATAATAAGGCTGTGTTATATGGAGTATATCCAAGATTGGCCTGTAATTGGCTACATGATAAATAAGGCTATATAATAATAACTATGTTTTATACAAAAACACATTATAATGGGTTATTGTATGCCTTGAACTTTTATTTGCTAGTAAAATATAAAAAAAATTAGACATTTCATTATGGTAAAATTTACCCAACAAGTTGTGACCATTGATCATATCAAAAGTTTTTAAACTGTGAAACCTTACTGTGAGAGAACACTGTATAGATGGTCCATCTTTCTTGTAGCTAATTACAATGGCTGGTCAGAAGATTTCTCCAAATCGGGTCTGCCTTTTATAGGAGGAATATCTAAGGTTCAAACAATATATGAACTGTTTGGGGACCTAACTCCAACTGGTGGGAGGCTTGAAGTTACAGATAAAGGATTTACAGCTATTGGGGAACTAACCACTAAGTCAAATTGGTGAGTTTTAATTACACATACCGTTTTCAAAACTAGAGGAATGGTGAGTGATTTGCTCACGTAAATACTCTCCCCCTCCCAAATACTACTCCTGCTCTGTGATGGAGTCGAATCTGAGTAAGAAAAGGGACATAACTGTTCAAAAAATAATGCAAGTATATTGATTTGTCAGAATGCATATCTACTGATAATGATCCGTATATGTACTTTGTCCCACAGCAAGCCAGTAAAATCGGCAGTAGTATTTATATTTCTTAGTCCCACAGCAAGCCAGTAAAATCGGCAGTAGTATTTATATTTCTTAGTCCCACAGCAAGCCAGTAAAATCAGCAGTAGTATTTATATTTCTTAGTCCCACAGCAAGCCAGTAAAATCAGCAGTAGTATTTATATTTCTTAGTCCCACAGCAAGCCAGTAAAATCGGCAGTAGTATTTATATTTCTTAGTCCCACAGCAAACCAGTAAAATCGGTAATAGTATTTATATTTCTTAGTCCCACAGCAAGCCAGTAAAATCGGCAGTAGTATTTATATTTACAGATTGTCTTAGATTCCATTCTGCAGTAAACAAAAACAGGGAACACAATTTTTTTTTCAATATATGCATTTTTAAATGATGATCATAATATGGTCCAGATTTTCACTGCAGTCCATAAAAACTGCAAGATAAACTCCATGACTAGTTGTACTAACAAGATTTGGTCACACGCTGCATTAAGCTGTAAAATAGAAACAGCAATAGCTCTAATACAAAAGGAAAGTTGTTCATGAGGCATTTTTTTTGTTTGCAACAGAAAAGTGATTGGTTGATATGCACATCTTAAGGTGATGACTATAACATTTACCATGTTTTTTTCTTCATATCACATCAGTAGACATGGATCATCACAGAAAAATTGGATCTCTCAAAATAATACTAAATTTTCAAAGACTTTTATAAAATCAGGCAACTGGTATTCTGATGGTATCACAGTTATGCAGTTTTTTTTGCATCATATGGTATAATACTAAAATTATTACCATCTGGCTGTATTTAAATAATAGTGAAGGTGGTGACCAGGGATAACAGTATTCATGGAACAAAAATTATGTAAATTTCACCAAATTAAATTTAAATTATGTTGCAAATTACAACTGTGATGTACCTTCATATGTTACTTTTGATACAGCAAAAAGTTTTGTTTTAATTATTACTCTTTCCCCTGTAATGACAGTTTTTAATGTACTGAAAATGCATGTATTTTTAGCAACAATGTCAAAATTACCATTGTAATTACCAGATATCTAAGTTGCAGAAAAGTCAAAATGGTGAGTTTGAACAACAGCCTGCATTTTCATGCATCAGTCATATATTATAGAAACATAGCTTAATAAGATATAAACACAAAGTTCTGAAAGCAACACTGGTTTCACTCAATTTAAGCATATCTATTTTCATTTTGAAAGTAACTATGGGTTGTTTGCTGTTGGACTTGAATTAAAAGCGAGTGTATAATTAAACATACACCTTTGTAATAGTAAATTATACATTACCTGTACAACCCATTGATAATCTTAAGCATACATTTTGCTACTTTTTAGATATTTTGTAAATTACATTATGAAATAAAGCAAACTTTTTTGGGGTAATTTGTTCATATAATTGCTGTAAAGTAAGATCAAATTGATACATATTTTAGCACATTCATGATTTTCTAAGTAAATTAAATGAACATTTTTGGAGCATACATTTTTTTTAGCATATATACCTGTAATTTAGTTTGAAGCAAGGTAAATGGTATTTCTTTAATGAGGTGTAGATCAATCAAATCATTCATATTTACAATGAAATTCAGCTTTAAATCCTACTGTTATTAATCCTCTCAGTAAATTTAAATGTGAAATTGAACATCCTTGTTACTTTCTTTAGTGCAGTGGTACTGACTATTAGCAGATTCAAACAGCGAGTGAAGAGGGAGAAAATTCTAAAGTTCTATTTTGAAGATGGAACAGAACTTGTGGATATCCCAGAGGAAGGACCCCCACCAAAAACAGACTCCGGGGCAGCTACTACCGGGCCCAAAAAGCCAGGTTAGTAACTGTTTAAACTATCCATGTTAAATTAATGTAATTTTCTACTGCCTTTTGTGTTTGGAGTCTTGTGTACTAGAAGCATTGTATAGGATCATACAGTGGTCCTTCACCGTAAATTATCTATGTGTATATAATATAGCCCATCATAAAACACAGGTATAGGAATGGATGCGAATAAATTAGTTTGATTTAGTTCTATCATTGGTTCAACATTTAAGTTTTTTAGTGATGAACAACAATCACAATGTAGTTATACAGTATTAAATACCATATTTTAAGCTTTTTGTTTGGTCACCATATCCAATTATGCCTTACTTATTGTTATGGTTCCCATTAACTTTGAATACTACATTGCTTGTTTAGCCATTAGTGTAAGATTGGCTTTTGGTTAAACTTGAGATCAATATCCTCTAGAAGAATCACGGTGGAACATCAGCTTTTGTTTAAAGCTTCTTGAGATTATCATAGACTGTTCTGGTTGCCTAGTGGTTTGAACATCCACTTTGGATGCAGGAGGACATGGGTTCGATCCCCGGCTGAGTGATACCTAAGACTTACAAAAACGGTACTAACAGCTGCCTCGCTTGGCATTCAGCATTGAGAGGTTAGTGTTAGTACTGGTTGGCCTGGTGTCAGGATAATGTGACTGCGTGGGACATCATGCTACTTGTCTGCAGCATGACGCCCCAGTGCTAGAAATCACTATTAAACTGCCACATTGCAGACATTGTAGCGATATGACTGAAAATTTGTTAAAAGCTATGTTAAAAATCCAAATCACACACACAGATAATCATATCTCCCTGAAAGACTGCAGTGTGATATCAGCTTTTGGTTAAAGTTCTTTGAGATCAAGATATACCCGAGAAGGATCACAGCATAATGTCAACTTTTGTTTAAAATTTATTGTGATAAACATATCTTCCTGGAGGACCAGCATTATCATCAGCTTTTAATTAAAGCTGTTTAAAATCATTGTACCCCCAAGAAGGACATACATAGTAGCACAGTGTAACATCAGCTTTTGGTTGAGCTCTTTGAAATCAATATATGCCCTAGAAGGACCATAGTGTGACATCAGGTTGTGGGTAAACCTCATTGAAATCAATTTATCCTTTAGAAGGACCACATTGTAACATTAGGTTTTGATTAAAGTCCTTGGAGATCAATATATCCTCTTGGAGGACCACAGTGTAACATAGGCAATTGGTTGATCCACATCAGGATCAATATATTCTTAAAAAGACCATAGTGTAATATCGGGTTTTGGTTAAAACTCTTTGAGATCAATATAACCCCTGGTAGGACCATAGTGTCAGTGTTTGGTTAAACCTCACTGAAATCAATCCATCCTTTAGATGGTTACAGCTCTTTGAGATAAATATATTCCCTGGTAAGACCATAGTGTCAGTGTTTGGTTAAACCTCATTGAAATCAATCCATCCTTAAGAATGGTTCCAACTCATTGAGATCAATATATTCCCTGGTAAGACTGTAGTGTCAGGGAAGATGAGTAAAATGTTGATTATCCCCCTTATTGGCCACATGGATTCACTCATGAGAATCAGTTATTTTGATACAGTGGTCCCCCTCTTATATGGCCACCCTTCTGCAACGGGAAAGTGGCCTTATAAAACAGGTGGCCTTTCCAGAGGGGGACTAAAAAAAATTGTGAGAAGTATATGTAATGTACATAGTAAGAAAGCTACATACCTCAAAGCGTTTAATATCTTCATTTAAAAGTAACATTAATTATTAAAAGGTTCTTCTTGTCTTAAGAATAGACTTATTTCAACTGAATATACATTACTAATTCTTATTCTTGATGTAAACATGATATGTGAGGGGAGTATTGTTGTCATGCACATTGCAAAACTATTCAAAAACATCATTTAAATCTTGGTGCATACATAATTCTTTTTCCACTTGCTCCATTTTCCCACTGCTGCTGAATAACCTCCTTATCGGTTACGACATTTATTCGAGTCTTTTTAAGCATAAAATTGTTTTATTAGAGTCTTTTCTACACAAAATTGTTCTTCAAGTCTCCTTCCCACCAATCCCCAATGTCGTCAAGTAGAATAATCGACTTTCTTCTAAAGTAATACATATCCGTTTACGTGATGACATATTAATGTTTGGTAATGATTTATTCTGATGTTGCTAACTATATGCAATTTAATTATGCAGATGGAACTTTTACAGAGTGGATGAAATGCTTCTATGTAAAGGAAGTGATAGATGTATTGTTTCATGATTTTTTGGTCTTTGTCTGGTACCCTGTTTTGTTCAAGGTTAATTTCTGTGTGTGTGTTAATGCACAAAATCTTTATTTAGCCTATGCTGACCCTGTTATGATCTTGACAATTATGTCTGGCTGTAATCATCAGAGAAGAACTCGACAGATGTGTGAGGCCCAAAACTCTATCACAACATTGTTGAGCCCATTTCCTGTAAACGTTGGCTTTTATAGATAATGAAAAAATATTAATCTTAGTGTTAATTGTACTTTGGCCAACACTTCTTTCAGTAATGGAAACTTGACATCGGGAGACAGGTATTGAAGGTAGAGATAATCTGATTACTTACCATATGGTATGAATTAGTTATTGATTCTGGATACTTTTGAAATAAAAAGTGGCCACTTGTGAGGGGAACATTTTACATTTTTGTACTAATATGCTGGTCACGTTAGAGGGGTGGCCATTCTTGAGGGGTACTTTTGAACACACAAACTCGATGGTGCCTAGGGATTCTACCCATATGAAGCGGGTGGCCACTGGTCAAGGGGACTGGTCAAGGGGACTGTTCAAGGGGACTGGTCAAGGGGACTGTTCAAGAGGGGGACCACTGTAATGGATTTTTTCTAGAGAATAAGTCATTTTGATAATGGATTCAGTCTAGAGAATCAGTCATTTTGATAACTGAAAATTTAAAAAGTTGAGCACGGAAATATTCTTATCACGTTGGTAATTGATATATAACAGCAAATATTTTTCACAATGTATGCAAGTCAAAATTTTCTCAAATTTTAATCACAATTATAGCTACATAGCTGTGTAATATAAATATTGTAAATAAACAAATTGCAACAATTTTATGTCATTTGTATGCTTAATTTAATGTATTTGCCAAAATCAAATGACATAAACATGATATTAATGAAATGGTGTTTCTTTGCAGTGGATTGTTACCATATATACTTGCATGTAAGTCATGTCCAGTGGCAAACTGCACCAACCCAGATGTACTGTTGCATAATGCATGAACAGATCTGGGTCTATGCATTTTGTTAGTAGTCAGTAAAACAAATAACATTGACCCTTAACTGCTGGCAGAAAGTGCAGTGGCAGATCAAGGTATATGTTGTTTGCAGCTGGACTCAGCTTACAAGTGAGTAAATGCCATATTTTAATATTGTTTCTCACAACATAAAGTGTGTGTAAGGGATGCATATGTATCAATAGTAGAAATTCAGAGTCTTTTCCTGCATATTTTGGGTGACCTCTTTGGGACAATTATCCAAAATAACAAAGACATTTTCTTGAATGTTCTTGTTAAAAATCATGCTAATTACAAGATGTTCATTCTGCTTGTTCTGTAACTTTTTTCGTCTCCGCTCCCACTTCAGCGATTGTGTGAGATAAACTCCTAAGAATTAGTATGCAAGAACAGTGTTCTTCTTTGTAGGATGAGAATATTTAATGGATTTTTCACTAGAATGTCAGATACAGTTTTATATAATATTATTCTTTGAGAAGAAAATGATACCTATTGATTAAAGGCTCAAACTGTTCAAGTTTAAGATTTCAAGTTACAGCATTATGGGATAATTGTTTTCTGTTGTTTGTTTTTTGTTAGTTTTAATGGCACTTTTAACGCCTTAGGGGCTGTATCATGTTAAGGAAATAGGAGCTCAGTGCCTTTCCCAAGGATACAGCTGACCTAAGTTGGCCTGGATGGGTAATGAACTGACAATCCTTGGATCACGAGTCCAGTGCTCTACCTAATGAGCTACTGTAGCCCCCCCGACAAATGTGAATGGACCCAATTTATGTGGGTTAAAATTGCATTTGATTTTTGGAATTCCAGGGATAGGTTTCAGGAGACAGTAATTCTTAGGGGACATCCATAAATTGTGCATGGAGGGGGTTTGACAAAAGTCTACGCTTGTGTATCGGAAGGGGGTGACTGTTAATAAGTATGTATATTCTGCATTAATTTGTAAGTATTTTACATTTACCTTAGACAAACATTGGTGATGATTTGTGTAAAATTCAAGCTACGTTTTATAGTTGATGTTAATACTTCCTCACTTTCATTATCAGTCATTAAAAATCATTCTGGTTAAGTTTCATTACATAGCAATTTAAAACTTTATTTTAATGAATGTATTAAACTTCATCCTTCAGAAAGTCAGATTGTCCCAGCTATTGTTTGGGGGGTGGGGCTGATACACAGGTGCACATACGTTTTTTTTATATACAAAAGTGTATGCTGTGCAATGTGAGGGGGATGAAACTGCCTGATATGTGGTGTACAAACTTTAAGGATCTCCCTTTACCATTCATTATGAGATCATTCATACTGTCACACATAAGTAACAATTTTTTTTTTGTTTTTTGTCTTTTCAGGTCTGTTTATGAAAGATTTTCTCATATTTGTTGACAAGGTTAATGGAAAGAGAGACAAAAGTGCAGACGTACAACGGTCCATACACTGTATGGAGGTAGCAGAAGGAATACACAAATACATGAAACAGTAGAAAATGCTAGGGTCAAGGACCTATTAATATGAAAAGTATTTACTTGATTGTAGAGTATTCCAAAGTTAATGGTCAGTGTTTCATAGTATTTTTTTTCTTATTTGGAATCCAATGAAATTCCTATCTCTATGAACGCTTCTTGAACCTTACAAATTCAAAATAACCCATTCTCAAAAGCCCCTCTAGTCTAAAAAGTAAGCCAAATATTAAAATAAGCTGTTTAATGCTAACAATATTTTGCTTCAAACATATGAAAGCACACCAGATGTCAAAGACACAAACAACAGTGTATTAAATTCACATTTTTATGTATTTGTATATAAATCGGGAGAGAATCTTTGTAGAAGAGACATACTTTTCTCAACTACAGTGTATTTGTAAAATTCTTTATTAAAAAAAAAAATTAATGTACGCTGATTGCTGGAAAAGATACTTATTTCTATCCCTATGCTTTATTGGGAGACTCTGATACCCTCCATCCATCTGTGCATTTGTCTGTCCATAACAACATCAAACCTGCTGGGTGGATCATTCATGAAATTTGGTAAAAATCCTTCCCAGGTCAGTGTATCATTGGTAAAGGCATTTAGCTCCCATTTCCCCTGATATAGCCAATAATGTGTGAAAAAGAGCCATTAAAACCACACAAAAACTGAAATGAACAAACATGTATTGTCCATGTGATGACCACTTTTGAGACATGATTTTTTGGATATTTCTCTAGAGTCTCAGGGAGGAAGTCATGAGGTAAAGTCACATGATGTTTTTTTCCGTTACTTTCTCAAGTTTGGTTGGGGGGGGGTGTGAATATATAATGGGTGGAAATTGCTATGGCAGTCCATGAAAGTAGATCTTAGTTAAAAACACTTCTAACTTATTGTAACATAAATCAGGACTTCAACCCTGTGCTACTTTTCACTTTTGGACCACCAATGGAAATCATTGAGTTTCTAAAAGGTGGTGTTCTTTGTATAGTGAATGTTGAGACTGTACTTTAAGTAAAACAATTTTAACCTTATATTTTATTTTGTACATTATTTTAAGAATTTTAACATTTTTACCTTTTACCTAAATGTAGAAAAAGACTATCTTTTATTATCTATTTTGGATGGTTAGTTATACTAAAGTTTTAGCATTTTTCAACTTTACACTTTGGATATGATATTTAAACTGCACTATATAGCCATAGATTGTGATAAAATGCTGTCAGATGATATACAGAGATAAAACGAAAACAAATATTTACATTTGCAAGTAAATTATGTTATTGGATTCAAAATAAATTAGTTGTGACACACATTGTATTAAGACAGCCCAGGTAATTTTGTAGCCCTGGTAGTCATTCATTTTGCCATATAATTTATTGACATTTTCCCATGGGCTTGACAAGCATGATATGGAATCAGATTTTTGTTTTTTTCTGAACATCTGTTAAGTTAGCATATATTAAAAAAATTCTCCGATTTTTACCTGCAACTATACAGGTCAATGAGAACCATTCTTCTTACTCGTCTTGTGAATCTTGGAACTCAGAAAAATGTCACTGCATTATGGGCTCATATCTTCAGTCATTTATTCCTGAGATATCTCTTATGGGCAAACCATGTATCCCAATTGGATTGTCAATACTCGCACCTCACAGGTCAAAATGATGTACTGATTGACTGATGATATACATCTACTGAAATTGTAACTGAATATCTTAGTTCTTCTCAGGGACACCCACTTCTTTAGGGTACCCATATTTCTTTATAACACTCCTTCAAATTTCCGTATCAAACACCAAGCCTGGAACTGATACCACATGAAATATTTAAAAATGTCTACAGACATTTTAATAAGAATGCGGTCACATGTTTTTGTTTTGTACAATGTATCTTTGTCATCTGCCATCATTGCTGGTGAAAAATGGCTGAATTCACAAAAGTAGTGACAAGGAGTTCTATGGAAATTTCACAGTCCCTACAACCACAAAATTAGAGTTAGTTGAGCTAAAAAACAATATTTTGGATGAATTCTCACTGCAAACATTTTAACCAAAAGGATAAAGCTGAATGAACAACTCAGAATGAAGAAGAAATTTTTAGGAATTCTGATCAGCTTGGTATCCTCAAACTCGAAGGCTTACTTGATAATGTCTGGTACCACAACACCAAAAATATTTGGTTTCAGAGCAGGTGATGAAAAGAGACAATTGAGGCTGGGAGACATTACACCAAAAGTGACTAATATGGGAAGGAGTATTTAGAATTCAAAGAAAGATTTTTTTTAAAAACTGAGGGATGGTAACAGTGGTATTTATGACATTTTAATCCAGAGGAATTCCAATATATGTCCAGAAGAACTTCTGAATAGTGCACCTTTTGACCCCAATCCTAACTGCAGTGCTGATGACACAAAGAGAAGAGACATTCCGCAATTCATAATCATAAAAAATTTACACACCACTCAGGAAACCATTTCAAACGTCAGAGTTTGAAAATATGGCCTCGAGAATTTTGTATGGAGTAAGTTTAAGTGGAGGAACTTTCAGTGTGTTTTGTAATATTGCTGGGGATTCAAATGTGGAGTATATCCAAGGATAACTATTATAAAAATCTGCACCATAAATGTAGACGTCTCATAAAAACCAGTAGGTCCATTGACTCCAATTGAAATTTAGAAGAATCACTTTTTGTTACAGTGTTGCTGAGACTATGAACCACCACTGGGGCCCCAAGCAGGGTGTTGTATTTTTGTTACAGTGTTGCTGCTGAGACTATGAACCACTACTGGGGCCCCAAGCAGGGTGTTGTATTTTTATTTGTTAAAATCTTGAGACTTTTCAAGTAGGAAAAAAATGGGAAGATAAAACAATATTGTTTATATTTTTTTTAGTTTAATAGATATCTAAATGATGAATAAAAATCTGCGTATTATAGAGACTGAGTTGTTATTTTCTTTTCTTAAAAACACTTTTACATTGTCACCTTGGAGCTCAATGCATCAGTAACTTCTTGTAACTTCTTGTAATTAAGGAGTTTTCTGTATCACAATGTATTTAATAACTGTTAGTCTATTAAATTTGCTCTGAAATTTGCTTGAAAGTGTAGTCTGCATGCTTATTTCAATAATAAAAGGTTTTACTTACGGTCCTAAACCCCATGTTCCATTTGAATAATAATTCCACTTGTCAGTGAATTCATTCACATGTCCCATACAATTTTTTTAAAAGTCATATGTAAAAGAGTAAATCACCACTTAGGTGATGCAAACAAACTGACCATGTAAATACGCAGTATCTGTTTAGGCCTAGCCCCAGTTATGTTCATGTCATGGACATTTTTGAGTGGGTTGTACACTATATTTCATAAACTTGATATGTAATAAATGCACAATCATATAAGTGTTTTGTTCCAAGAGGAAGGAACCCATTTGATATAGAGTAGGAATATACATCCTGGTTGATTCAAAAGGCCTCAGTGTATTTGTATTTTATATCAAACCCATTCTTTCTGCTGCCTCAAAAGACAATACTTTTTACTTGCACTTTTGTCTATATACTGTACTCCACAAATGAAAGTGTGTTTGGATGGAAGGATAGACAGCTGGACAAAAAACTTAAAAAGACTGATGATTTCATGGTGGAAATGTTATATAAATGCATACATACATATAAAAGTATCACTATGATAAAAGGAACAATTATGGAAATGAAGTTGTGAATAATGGAAGATTAGATGAACAAATGGATGAAACTTAAGAATGAATTTAGAATAGAAAAAGGTACCACTATGCTACTTGTCTAGTATGCATACCAAATTTCATAGCTTACATGGTTTGGACTCTTTCCGCAAAATGAAATGATGGATGGATGGACAAACAGACATACCATGAGGCATACATTAGAAATGTTGTAACTTTGGAAATGTGAATAGAAAAAGACACATCTACAACACTAACTTAATATGTGCATGCAATTACCTGGAGATAACGGCTTTTGGAGTTTTGGCCTGGAAGCTGATATTTAGAAGAAGAATGGAAGGAGAGACAAATGAACAAAAACGTGTATTTTTTTATTTTTAACATAGCTTTAATAGTTTGAGTTATATTGCTATAATGTCTACAATGTAGCAGTTAGAATACTAGCACACTGCCATAGATATAATAGCATTATGTCACATCCAATCACATTATTCTGATATCAGGATGACCAGTTCTAACACTAACCTCTTAATGCCGTGTACCATTTTTATAAGTCTTTGGTATGACTCAGCAAGGTTTGATCCTGCGACCTCCCGCATCCGAGTCAGATGCTCTAACCACCTATGCCGTCAAAGCAGTCAACAAAAGCATGAACAGCATTGAAAATGAAGAATTATGAATAGCAAAGAAGCACATTTGTACCACTGGTCTAAGTTTCACAGAGATATCTTGAAAGGTTTGGAAGGTATAGAAGGTAAATGGTAAATGGATGAACTGACTGAGCCCATTTCTATATCTCTCACCCCAAAAATTTGGGCAGGCTATAATTAACACAAGAAAAAATAAATAATTATTCCCAAAGAATTTTTTCCAGAAACCAACTGTAATTTATTTTTTTAAAATGTTTTTTACATGAATCAAACTTTAAAATGTTTACCTTTTGCATGTGAAGATTGCAATTGAGAGAATACAGAATGATGCAAGATTATCGTGCATTACTTAAGGATCTTAATTTTTTTCTGTAACATTTTGAGGGTCCTATAAATCATACAAACCATCAAAACGAATTTCTTGACAGTTTTACAATTATGATTCCATTTCAAGTAGAACTAATGTGGACAATTAAGACCTGACTTTGTTCATTGACAATATCTATCATTGGTGATTCAAGCTGGATAATAAAAATGATGGAACTTTATTTCCAGATACCATTTCAGATAATCTTTTGGGAATTTTTACTTTGGTTGGTAGAATGTCTTTTGAAACTTTACAAGAATAACATCTTTCCTAACTTATAACTCTGCCGGCTGTGAGGCTAAGTGAACTTTATGGAACGGCCTAGCATCTGTTGTGCTGTCATTATTAATGCAACCACGTGTTATGGATAAAAATCTGTGACTTGGTGAGAGAGTATGAGTACTATCAATCCAAGAGGAGAATAATTTGTCATTATACGAGGAAGGACGACATTAAAAAATGATTATTCTGTGGGTATAATAAAAAGATTTTCCAATTTTTGCCAAACTCTAATTAATGAAAGCTAAATATTCTTCAGACACACAAGGGACCTTCTGTGAAACCTCAAGACGCAAACAAACCAAATTCATTTTATAACTTTATTTAACTTGATCATAATAATATTTTGATTGAATACTCTATCTTAGAAGTTAATATCCCAAATATTAACGACATAATTTTCCATAATTTGTCAGGCACAAAACTGATTTGGAATTCTTAAGCAGTGCCAGTGTTACAGTATCTCTGAGAAGTTGTTTGCCTGTTGCTAAAATCCTGCAGTGTTGTGTGATACAAAGGCACACCATGAAGGACCTGAGAGGTGGCTCGAACAATCTGGAAAACAAAATAAAAATTCAAATAATATGTTTAATTTTTGCAAAGTGATAAAACTGAGGTTTGACAGAACACTGTATCCCTCATGGGAAGAGAGGTATGATTTATAAAACTTTCAAAAACACTTAAAATTTTATGATTATTAGCAGTGTTGCTGCTACTGTCTTTGCCACTGGAAACACAAGGTGTAGAAAACTTCCAAAATCTTTAAAACAAACACTGAACAGAAAATCTTAACAATGACGATGATACTATTAATGCTGAAAAGTAATTCCTGCCAACACTGAAAAAATCAAAATCAGGAATCTGCCCCGAAATCACCATTAAAATTCAGGAGGCAGGGTAAAAAATCAGGAGGTACAAGAGTAAGGTGTATATATCATGATAAAGATGTTTACTTCAGTTATTTCAGTCCAATGTTGTTGCAGATTTGCATTTCTGCAAAAGTTCATCATTTATTTGTCCTTGGGTGCCAAATTTGTTAACAAGAATGGCTTTCAGGGTTGATGCTGACAGGCTGGCTCTTTGGCTATTTCTTTTTTGCCTGACCATTGAGAATGCTCTCTCAGCATTGCTGTTGTTGTGTGGTACTGAAAATATTGACAGCATTACTCTCCCAAGGGTTGGAAACAAAGGTTGGCCAGATGCATCCTTTTTTTTTCTTGAAAGCAACCCACTGATGATCTGCTCTTTTCACACTCAATTCTGTGTCTAAACTGTAAATTTGGTAAAGCTGAAACTCTCTATATACAGATCATCAGTGTTGACTCCTTCCATTCAGAATGCATGATTGGCACTGTGAGTCTATGGACGAATGAAAGCAAACTGCTTCTCCCGATCACTCCTATATTTTTGATCCCATTTCATTTTCTTGGCTGGTGAAAATTCATCAGTTACTTTCTTTTCTTCATTTTTTCGCTTCTTGCTGAGAAACTTATCCATTATGTTGCTCAGATTTGCTGATGGGGTTGGATCAAGAGAACTACATTGTGAGACAATTTCTTTGTATTGGAAGATGAAAACTGGAAATAAAGCCAGATATGGTAAAGTACTAAGAAACAAACCTGACACAGAAAAACCAGATACAGAAACAGGGAAATGGAAAATGCTTTTGTATAAAAAAAATAAGGGTTTTATTTTTCTCAAAGAGTTGAATAATTGGGATTTTTTCTTACAAATTGGGGAATTGGGATTAAAAAAATTGGGATTCTCCAGATCTTTTCAGTAGGTTGGCAGGTCTGAGTAATATCTTTATCTCAAAATGCTGTTGCGATCACTTAGTCAAGCTATCTACTTGTGCCAGTATGAAACAGATTCTAGAGACCTTATGGAGAAATTTCCATGATCCACAACGATGATAAACCCTCATACTATTTTATGTACTATAAAACAGATTATATTACTATTGTGACAAAGAAAATACAATTTTAACATGCTTATTAGAAACGTTATGGGTTCAATTTTATGTTGCAGCTTATGCAACAGTAAGTGGTGGTCTCCTAAGGTTGATGGTTTACTCTTTTTCTGAGGTTTGTTGTGAATAAATGGTATATGAAGTTTACTGAACTCATGACTCTTGGATTACGAGTCTTGACATTCTACCAACTGAACTAGCATGGCTCCCCTCATGACTGGGTTTGTGGGGTATGGTATATGAATTTCTCATTGATTTATTTGAGAAATCTGGTGGACTTTGCAATATTTATTTTTCCTCTTGTGGATCAGTTGTCTTTGTCCCTGCATGGTGGTCTGATGACATGTTGTAAGATGCATTTTGATGACACACAATATGGAAAGATGCATTTTGATGACATCACAATATGGTAAGATGCACCTGATGACATATTATTTCATATCTGGAATTTAGGCAAGTAAGTGATGTGACAGAATAGAGATTGTATAATTCGTATTTTTTTCTGTTCTCTTTCTGGCAAAAATAATAATGGGAATTATAATCAAGACAAAAAAAAATCACTGTTATTAATGATCTCAGACTTGCTTTTCTTTAATGCAATTGTCAGTTAGGTAGCTCCTTGTGTCAGTGCCAACACCAAACATATTATTTTATTACCTGTACAACAACATAGTCTCCAGGTGCAACTGGTTTCAGCTCTTTCGATGATATGTCACAAGGTATCTCTGTATTTGTAAAAATAACCTTTTTGTTGCCATCATTTCTGCCTGCCAAATCATGTACAGACCTCTTGCTCTTCTGAAATGTATCCACATTTTTAAATTAAATACCATTAACATACAATGTATGTAATTTTACGCTGTGGCATAAAACAAAAATCTATGAAAGTCATTTAAACGTGAAAAGTAGGTAGCAACTTCTGCCCTTATGAGTACATGCAAGTTACATGACTGTAGATGCAAAAGCATAAAAAACTTAGTTAAATGCAAATCTTTAACATAGTAACAGAAGCATAAAAAGTATATCACAGTGGCATATTTTTGCCTGTAGTGAATAGTGCCCTCAAAGATCAATAAATTCATCGGGTTTCATGACTCCACAAACAACAGTATCAAACAAACTAATGCAAATAAGTGAATGTAATAAATGGAACATGAAATATACAATGGTGAATAGTAAGATCAGTAGAGCCATTAAGTCTCATGACTAAAAAAAACTGGCAGAGAAATTTAGGTAAATGCAAAAATTTAATGTAATAAATGCAATGTTAAAAATAGGACACTGTGACATACTTTTGCCAATGATGATTAGGGCTGTTCCATTTAAACATACATGTTTACTCAGGGAAGGCAGTTTAAAAAAATACATACAAGGGTACTTTGACTTAACAGAGTTCATCTTAAAATGATAAGAAAATTCTAAATTGCTTCTATGGGTGAGTACCCCACATTAGAAGTGCCTTCCCTGGGTCCTAGGTATGGTTTACTGGAACAGCCCTTAATAGCTTTCAAGGATCAATATCATTAAAATGAAGAGACCCATAAAGTTTCAGGAAATCATAAAACAATATCAGAGAAACAGCTAAATTAGACATCTTAACGCAATCAGTGAAGCACAGGTACCCTCCAGGATAAATAGACCCAGCAACATTCATGACTGCATATACAAGTGTCAGAGAAACTGAGCTAAATGCAGAAACTCAGCATGTGTGCATGAAATTGAATGTCCCTGTGACTGTTTTTCCTGTGGTGTGTAGTATCTACAAGTGAATATACCGATAAAGTTTCATCACAGAAACCAATTGTTTGAGAAAAATATGTCTCTTTGATAATTCTTGTCCAATCATAATACCTAAGGATCATAAAATGTTAGGAGTACGTCTACTACCTTGCAAATATGTGCATACCAAACAAGAAAAAAAAGCTTGTTTGCTAATTCTTTAGGTTCATTTTAGCAACAAAAGTGTGAAAAGGTTGTCTGCTTGCCATGGAAGAAAATTATCTTAAAATCCAGAGCAGATGTGCATGATCTTCCAAGCATGTAACTACTGAAATTCAGCAGAAGTGGAGTAACAGTAATATGTATCATCATGAAGCTGCTAAATGACCAAAAAAGAGGTCCCACCAGGTCCAAATGAGCCACTGGGAATGAAACGTCAGAGTTAAAAGATGGATAATGTCATCTCCGTCCCATGCCTTGAATGATGTTACTTCAGGGGCAGTTATGTTAGTGGTGACTGATTGCATCCGTATCCCTGATTGTTAGCCCGGCACTGAGCTCTCTCATTTCTCCATGTTAGGTGTTGGCAGTGATGGTCACCCCCACATTCTTAGACCAGCATAAGGACATGTTGGATTTCTGGCATGAATTGCACCGCATCCAATTTATATAGGTAGAATGATTGTCTTCGGCCAGCCTTCGACAACCATCTCTCCAGGCACCTAATTCTGCCTATTATGTTAACATCTGTAAACAGAACTGAACAAAAGCATGCACCCGTGAAATTAGTCAAGCACAGTGGCGAACTTACTGTGATGGGGATGCTATGAATAAAGAAAAGTACCAAGGGAAATTATCTAAATGACAAATGTGAGCACTGAACTGAACAGGCCTGATAATTAAGATGCTGCTGATAAACTTATTGAATAATGAAGTTGGGTAAATGAAGCACAATATGTTCACAGACAATGATAATGGAGCAAGAAATAGACAAATAATAGTTGGAGTTTACTTCCCCAAGAGAGAAAACTCCAAAGAATCACTTAACTGATGAAAAGTACAGTTTGTTATTTGTATGTCCTTGGGAAAGAGAATGTGTCAAAGCACAAGCAGAAGTAGTAATTGACACGTGCCAGTATTTAGGCAATCCCTCTGTCCAAGGGGAGAACACTTCAGTCCAACTTTCACTTTGCAAAGCAGATAACCTTCCAGCACTTTTCTTGCCAAAATATGGCTGTATACCTAGCATTTATGATCCTAACATCATGCTCTAGTAACATATCTGAAGAAACTAAATTATACGCAAATCTTGGCTGACACAGATATCATTGGAAAAGTGATTGCTTTGCAGCTATGAAAAAAAAAATCCTCGTAAAATTACATCAAATTGTGTGAATATTTAATGCAAATTATCAGTACAAGTTTCTTTTAATCTTCTTACATCAATAAGCCTCAATTTATTTGGCATGTGGAAAATATTGGTACATCTTATTTATAAAATAGCAGCAGGATGATTTTTAAGTACATAAAGCAAGCCCAACACATTGAAACTATATACACAGACCACAATTTGTATATTTGTTGAAATGAACAAGAGTTGTTATCAACTAGATTTTATGAACGTTCATAAATCATTATTACTGAAAGTATAGATTATGTGAGAAAGAAATTTTGTTTGCAACTTATAACATGGATAGATTAAATATCATATTTGTCTCACTATTTTGTCTTGGAAAAGATCTTGACAACTACAAAAATCTGTGATACTTGCCCCTTCTACTAGAACCAGTTGCTGCTGGCCAATCTGTGCTTGATTTAGCTTCAAGACCTCTTCCCGGAAGACTGATGATAATTCCATGTGCCGCCTTGACTTCTCTACCTCGGGGACATCATCAGTCAATCGATGATATGCATGGGTTTTCTGCATAGAAAAAGAAACACCCCATTAGTACTTGTTGTCGGGATTTGGACAGTTGTCTTTTTTTTAGTGTAGCTATTCAAGTTGCATTAAAGTTGTACAATATCCTGCTAGTACAGAGCTCCACTTCATTGTGTTTACTGGCAAAATTTATTTGTCACAGCCCTTAAGAAATTCAACACAAATAATAATTACATGTACTTTTTAAACATTTTGAGTAATTCTTTTTCTAATTAGATCTGATTTGTTTTTGAAAGCAAATATATATTTCTTTAATTGATAGAAGGAATGGAAATATCTAGAAAGGTAAATGAGAATAAACTTTGTTAGAAATGTGACACAGAATGTACCTGATTTTTATGGTCAGAGACATTTTGTGCCTGAAAGGAAAGTCATAATGTGAAAAACAAAAATAGTGTATCACTGGACAAAACTAACCTAATTTTAGTTCTACTGACATTAAACAGATTGCCAAGGTTACTAGATGATATCTGTGTCAAGTAGTAGATGTCCACTTGTTTCTAATATATCTTGGAAATTATACCATTTTGATGCTAATAATCATGTTGAGGGATGTGGTACTAGACATAGTGAAAGTTGTCTACAACAGACATACAACAGTCTGTCTTTCATGGACAGGCATGGTGTAAATAAAGATTTAAAAGATCACAGATACAAGAGAAGGGTCCCCAAAATACTGTCCCTTTAGAAGCAATGTCCTTTATCGAAAGGTGCCTGCATGGTCAAGTTTCAATGAAATTCTTGAGATATATTGTCTACATGGCTTTTATATAAATCCATTCACATGTTTGTGTTATTACCCTCAGAAACCTTTATGGCTAAAAATCTGTCATGAATTTTGACCTTAAAATCAATGTCAGAGTGTTGATATCAACATGTTCATTGCAATGCAACAAACAAACAAAAACCCCAGTCAAAAGTCATTTGTATAAGTCACTGTGTTCATAAGCTCAGTGCAGTACAAAAATGCAAGCAATAGCCTTTGACATGACCGACAGGTCAATTAGGCCTGGTTTTCAAAACTATTTCACAAGAATGTGAATATGCTGGTGGTAAGATGTGCATGATTTTCATTAAAAATGAATTAAAAATTGCAAAAAATATTTTAATAACAGCCTCACTTCAGTGCTGCCTCTTTACTGAAGAAAAGCTATAACAAGATTTTTAAATTGTCGTTGATACAATACTGGTGGTCAGAACCACAGCATTTTTATTCATAACCAGGCATATGCTGTAACAGTGTTTTAGTGAAAAAACCCATCCTCAAGTCTAATGTCTGTGGCAAGAAGATTTTTAAAATGGCTACCATGGCAAGCATATTAGACTTCAGACTGGCAACATATTTATTTAGGACCAACCAGATATACTAAGAAGTCGTTTTGTTAAAAACCCATGTTGATCCATGAAGTAAGAGTAGATTTTCAAGACTGCTGCCATGATGGCCATACAAGATGTCAGATCAGCAACATTTTCATCTAGGACCACGAAGACATCATAAGAAGACTTTTAGTGAAATCCCCATGCTAATATGGCCATCCATTCAGAAGGAGTAGCAATAACGATTTTCAAGATGGCTGCCATCGGGACCATACTCGATGTCAGATCTGCATCATTTCCATCTAGGGCCAAATAGACCACGATATGAACGTGTGTAAAGTTTCATGACATTCCTCAAAGTAGTTTAGGAGGAGTTATCAACAACAAACATGTGCTAATGGACAGATGGACAAAAGACCATTCCATAAGCTCTTTATGACCAGTAGAGCTTTAAAAAAATCTCTCCTCTTTGCCTGTATCAGAAAATGAGACGAACTGCTGGAAATATAATACTTACCCCCCTCATGCTGTAAGGAAAGCAGTAGACAAAGCTGTACTTTACTTGTCGCATAAGATTCACTGTGTCCAAGTGAGCTTTCTGTGTCTCACCACAAAATCCTGCAATAAAGTCGCTAGACAGAGCAACATCTGTAAGGAGAAGAAAGAAAGAAAAAAAAAACTCTTTTATTCCAAAAAAGGAATACATGAAATTAGCTGAAACTTTACATTATAAATTACAGACACTTGGAATGCAAATCTTTCACTCTGAAGCAAAATATAAGCCTATACAATGTAGCCACTTCTCACAGCCTAATAACCACTTTGAAAACTTGAGATACTTTGTATTATGATGTGAAGGACCAGGTTCATATATGCTTATAAACCTCTGCCTCTTCCTCATTGTGTATGATAACAAACTTGATTGAGGTAGAAAAAAACTTGAAATTGTACCTGTTATGAGGAACCTGATATGGTGGACCAGGTCCATATAAGCCATCACAGTAACCTCTCATCAAAGCATACTGACAAAATTGATGTGGGTCAGACTTATAATTTCACTGATGTAATGTACCAGACCTATACAAGCCTGGTATCATAGCCTAACCTATAATTTCAGTGATGTAATGGAGCAGACCTATACAAGCCTGGCATCATAGCCTAACTGATGGGTCTGACTTCAAACAGTAACTGGTGTCAGGTCCATAGGATGGACTAAGGTCCATGTAAGCTTCTGCAGTGTTGTCTCTCCTCGAACTTAATGAAGAACTTGATACAAGTCAGACTTAAAACAGTATAGTCCCTGATGTGATAGACTGGACTAATGATATATTTACAGTTCAAATAGTGAAGAGTCAAAACAGTGCCTGGTATTATGCCTGATGCGATTTACCTGGTCCATGTTGGTCACTCCTCTTAAACCTAATGAAAATTTAACAACTAACAAAACAAAGACAATGGTACCTGGTACGATGTCCCTGATATGATAAACCAAGTCCATGTAAGCCTCCACAGTGTAACCTCTCCTCATGGCCATGAGGACTTCATTATTTCCACTCTGGGCTGGCAGATGAATCTGGTTGCAGATGTTACTTCGTTCCTGGATTAGCTGAAGGACCTGATTGCACGAGTCAGCAATGTAATTAACTATTACAATGATTTCATATTACAATCAAGTACAATATTTTGCTAATAATTTCCTTTTATGCTCCTGCTATATTCTATGGAGAGGGTACCATTTATATAGAATTATAAGTTGAGACCAACTGCAAACAACAATGACCTTAACTGCCATCAAATAATGTGCTGGCAGATCAGGGTCTATGTTATTTGTTTTACTGATTATTCCTAACATACTGCACAGACCCAGATCTGCAGTTGCACTATGTGAAAGAATATCTTGGTCAGTGCAGTTTGTAGTGGGATCTGACTTACAAGTGAGTATACCTGTGTCATATGCATGTATCTCTGTGTTATTATATTATGTAATAGCAAAAACTTGAACTAAGACTCTATAATTCAGACTCCATATTCACAAAAATGTTCAGTTTGAGAATCTACTCAAATAATGCTCATATGGCTCAACTAGGATTTGTGTAACTTTCAAAAACCAAACTTTATTCAACACATTCTAATTGTAAATAGAGTTAAGCATTTAAAAACTTTAGTATATAAATTAGGCATTCAAAACAGAGTTTGAATGCATGCTCAAGCTGAGTAAATACAAGGCCATATTGTGCAAATTAAAGGTATGACAAAGTGGATTCATTGACTGAATGTTATTGAGTTTGATGATAAAAATGCAACACTCTTGTGCCTCAGTGTGAGATACCATGCAATCAAAACACCTGAAAATAGATGGAAGATTTTGCACTTTAAAGTTGCAACATAAAATGAAAACCTCAAAGAGCTCCAATGTTGAAACATTAATTCCTTTTTTAAAATGGCATTTAAATGATGACAAATACAAACACCTCGTCAGGAAAATCTTTGGGATGTGGTGATGTAAACCGGATCCTCATTTCTGGATCTACTTGTGACACCTTGTCCAAAAGGTCACTAAAGCGACGGCCACCAAACTTGGGCTTATATATTGTTTTAAATCCAGCACTGAGATGAGTTGCAGAATCAGATTCAAATCCTCCAGCATACTGGGAATCTGAGGTGTCTCTATAACTGTTGACATTCTGTCCCAACAAGGTTACTTCTTTTATTCCCTGGAAAATACAGAAAGACAATGCTGAAGCTGAATGTCAAAGGCAGACAGGTAACACAAATTTGTAAAGATAACATCTACTTTTTTACTGATAGTAATCATGCACTTTGGGGTGGGTGCAACTGGGAATGGGGCCTGGGTTCATCATGCGAGTTCACAAAAAATCAATTCTGAAGAAAATTTTCTGGAATTCTGCATGATTTCAAATATTTTACATTAGAATTGGGGCCAGCTGCAATCCTCTGAGGACCTCAAAAAAAATCTTGGTTAATGTACTGACACATATACAAGAATTCCAATTTACTATATTTACCATCTGTTCAACTGCTTGGTAGAGATGGTTAGGATTATAACTGAAGATTTTCAAATGACCTTGCTCTTGCCTAAGGGTGACTGGTTTGATTGAGGTGCATGGATATGTAAAAGGCAAATTGACTCTTTGATTCTACAGTCCAAATGTGATTGGTATCCATCTCTGGGTTTGTGATTTATAAACATACAGAAACACCTAAAATGAAAACGGAACAAAATATTTTAAATGATCTTGATCCTGCAAGACAGACACAACCAGGTGTTTTAAATGACTCTGCCTGAGGCAAAGAAAAAGGTTTAGGGATACATGGAATGGACAAAGCAATGTCAAATGATTATACAGCCCAAGTGTGATAGCTATTCCTCCAGGACTTAAATCATGTGACCATACAGAAAATTTAACCAACAAACAGTGCATAATTTGCCAACGTAATGACCAATTCCTTAATTATGACCTTGAAATCTGATCTAGATACCGGACTACTGCATGATTAGGTGTGGACCTGTGTAAACATTTTTCAAACTATTTGACTGGCTTTAACTCTTGTTGTGACCATGACCATGAACCAGGGGTATGACTGGTTAGTTACGATGCTGTCCAGTCAAGACACATAAGTGACGGAAGTTTCATTAAAATATCTCAAGTGGTTCAAAGCTTTTTTTTCCAGATGAGAATACCTTGGATGGGGGATGACTTGTACACAGCACCTTCTATACATGACATATGATTGACTAAAGTTTCATAAAAAATATATTCCGTATTTCAAAATTATACTCTGGACAAGGGCACAAGTCACAGGATTACATTTTGCCATGGCAAGATCTTGAAGCAAGGGGCATGGCAGTGAAACATGATATATTGTCTACACACACACAATATATATTTCATGAAAGTTAAAATAAATATCTTCAGTGGTTCCAATGCTCTATTCTGGATATGGACAAAAGTGACAAGTACATTTTTCTTTGTAGTGACCCTGACCTAAAATGGATATGGTATGCAACACACCATTAAGTCAGGATGAATACATGAACAATGTTGCATTAAAATAGCTTCAATGTCTCAAAAGTTAAATTGAAGAAAAGGATACAAATTACAAAATTACATTTTTTCTTGCAATGACCATCACCTTGAGGCAAATATCAGGACTAATACCTGACATGATATACACTTGGGGAAAGTCTCATGTAAACTATACAATAATTACAAAGCTATGACCTGGACAAGTAAATGTTAATGGATGGATTCTCAATACCATAACGTAATATGGCAGACTGGAGATAACTTATAAACGCTTAAGATTTTCATGTTGCCAGTACTCAGAGATAGGTGTGTATGGATACTGATAGTACGATGTTTATTTATTCCATTGTCCCAATATGATGCTATCTTTCCCACAGTTATGGCATGTTAATATTTTATTACTGTGAACTCATTTGCCTTTATAAAAAAAGAAATTTGTTATAAAAAAGATTACATTTAACAAATACATGATAATTTTGTCCTATACTGCATTATAGTATGGGCAAGAATAAATCTGAATGTACTCCTGCCATCTTGAATCAAAATGATCATAAAACTGCTTACCTACATTTCTCCACAAAACTTACAGCCATACTAAAGAAAATCGTATTCGTCAATTCTTAATCTTTGAAACATGTAAGGAAGAACTGTTCAAAGATAATTTGTCAAGCACTTTTGACATATTTTTTCATTTAAAGCGGTATTATGTACTGTTCTAAAAGGTTATGGTAATTTTTGTTTATTACGACTGAATAATTTCTGTACCTTGTCAGAAAGTATCTTAACTTCTTCAACGATAGAATCTATTGGTCGACTTCTTTCCCTGCCTCTTGTGAAAGGCACAATACAGTAGGAACACATATTATCACAGCCTCTCATTATGGATCTGAAATGGAAGACTTAAAGTACTGAAAATACTGAAGGTTTGGAGAGCTTAAGTGATACCAGTTTACACAAGGTCAGATTGCAGAACCTAACTCCAGAGATATTGCTGTTCTGTGCTCTTTATTATCATAAACAAATGGCTCACACCCTTTTCCAGCACATGATGGGCTACACATTGCAACTAGGTGGAGGATGAACCTGGGAAAACCCCAGAAAGAACCAATGATCCATGGATGCTACTAGCAATCTTTCTCATATACCTGCACTGACCAAGCCCAAGACTCAAACCTATATGGACAGAGGTGAGATGTCAACTATCTGTAAGGGTGAATGCCTTAGAACACTTGGACACCTGGGGCTCCAAAAGAATTTATATTAATATTTCAAACATTATCTGAGGATTTATTGTTATGGTTTCCTTTTAAAAATGTGTTCACTGTTGTTTTATGTAATACCATCAGTGGAACAATATATAAGGGAGATAACTATGACAGTCCAATTGTTTGGGTTCTTCTATACAGTTATTATATACTTCTTAAGTCAGGACTGTTTGTTGTTGTTTACGGGTTTATCACTATCTGTCAGTGCAAGAGAGGCTATATATGGCAGCCAGCATAAATGATGGAGGAAGAACTTGGGGAAAACCCCAATATGAATTACTGACCCAATGGAAGCTACAGGCAAGATTTCTCACATAGCCACATTGGGCAGGTATGTACTAAAGGCACCTATGTATGTGAAGATAGCAAAGATTGAAATGTTGAAAACTTAGAGGTTTAGATTACTTCCATTCAAAGATCAAACTCCTCTGACTTGTTTAAGGTAGAAGCTTCCAAATTGTTTGAATGGATTTCACAAGGCAGCTATGTCCGTAAAGAGCATGCTACTTGGCATGAGAGGAAGTAGTAACTGATGGATTCAAAGGATTTGGTGCCAATTCCAGTATCAAGAAGAGATCACTCTAACTGCAACCTAGGTGGGCAAGTAGGTTTTAGCTTTTTTAGCTAAAAACTTTTAATCTGGAAGGGCTGAATTCACAAGGCAGTAGTAGATCTCCTAAGGTATTATGATTGGGTAATTCATTTGAAGAAGATACATGTCTATTACATTTTGTTTGGCAGTGTCAGATATTGCATAACTGCTAACAAGCCTCCCATTATAGATGGACATAATAATGATTGACTGCAAAGACCAAATCAAGATTGCATCAATACAAGCAGTAGGTTCATAATGAAAATCAGTGAAGAGTATTTTATATTTAGAAAATGACTTACACAAAAGCTGAGCATGAGTCTGCATTCAGCCTGACAGGCATAATATCAGCATAGGTCTCATCTAGGGATAGCAAGACATTGACTGAAATAAAGGGAATCATGGTACATGAGCAAGGATCTGTAAGACATCTTCAGCTGTTTCTCTTTCAATGTACTGTGCATACAGCTGAATCTGTGACATCGTTTTAAAAACAGGTTATTATAAGGTTCATATACTCATTTACATCACAATTATAAATACAATATAAGTTTCTTGTCTCGATACCATTCAACTGGTACCATTCATGTACTGCTAACTTCTACTAGTTTTTACATGTCTTTCTATAAAAAATTGAAATAAAAAATTTACTTGTGTAATGACTCATCACACCTTCACCCCTTAACCCATAAAAAAGCAACTATTAAATCATTCAATTTTATTCCTATTTCCAAAACGTTTACAGAAACATAACCATGATGGGTGTTTCTAAAACATATATGCAATACTTCTGACCAAAATGTCCGAGTCCAAAAGTTAAATAAATAAATAATAATTTTAAAACTTTCTTTAGCTGCATGAAACTCTAAGAAAGTCATATATACATGAATCCAAACATGCTTACCAAATTTTAGTTGTCTACTTCAAATAATTTATGCTTAATTTTGCTAACAAGATTTTCATAAAAAGGTTCCAAAATTCAAAATATTGTAAACAATATTAAAGATTCCTGTAATGGCCTCAATATTTCATTTGTCCACTTTAAGTTGTTTCTGTACAATCATGCTAACAAGTTTCTGAGAATGGACGAAAGAATGTAAGTTAGGCTAGCTGGACAGACAAGACTAAATCAAGATGACCTCCTTATCTAGCAGTGGTGACACAAATAGTGAGAACATAACAGCTGGTATTTCTTTTCGTTATTCAGCTATTTCTTCATTGGATGAAGAAAGAAGGAAATTTTGTTTAAAGCATGCACAATTATCCATTCACAATGTTCAATAGATTTGATTTTTGTTCACATAAAAGTTTCAATATGCTTTTCACAACACAATCTGGGATTGTGTTGCTTGTAAAATGGGATTGTAAACTTTCAATTCTGCAAATGTCTGTGTAAAACACACATTATGCACATTCATCATCAGTCAGTTACCTGTTCTGAATTTAAAAGTCTTGAAAATCAAATATAGTAAATATACAAAAATTACAAATATGTGCAGATATTGCTCCACAGATATTGAAGATGGTTATGATACTGGCTGATTGATTGCCAGCAGGTATTGTATATAAAAGACAACTTAATGCTAAGGAGAAAAAAACCCAGTGAAAAGTCTTGTACAGAGGCATACTACAGCAAACAACAAAAGTTGATCTTGACAGGATTCAAACCTGCAACCCAATGATTGGGAGTACAACATGACAACCACTGAATCACCATGGCTACCCAAGTTGTTACCTGATGCCTGTCCTGAAGATGTGTCTGCCAGCATCCGAGGCAAGTCCCTGTAGGCATCTGGACCACACACCAAATCCACCATCTTCTCTCTCTCCACAATCTTTGACTTCAATCTTTCTGCCATACAACCTGAATATATAATAAAAGAACCTGGCTGGGACCCATTCTTCTTTAAATTAATAGACACATTCTGATGTAATTTCTTGGTCAGGCATTATGGCATTCATGGCTAAAACAAAGACGAATGCTACAATCTGGTTAAGCTAAATATATAATATCAATTATGTGTGCATTTAATCATCATTACTACCACATAAGTTATACTTTGTAAATACCCTATGCACATCTGTTTGGTTTCCCTAAAAAATAAAGGTGTAGATATTCTTGATTATTTCCAGTAGATCATGGGAATATAATTCATTACAGGTTCACAATAAAGTCACACAAGATGAAAAGATACTCATTTCTGAGAAACTGTGAATGCTTGAATTTTCTTTTTTTCTCTAAAGTTTTAATGTATAGCTTTAGGAAAGAAAGGCTCACAACTTTGATTGCTTAAACTTTTGTTGTACTCAGAAATGTAGTATATTGAATGCAGGGTACTTTTCCAATTCAAAGTAAGAGCATGAGTATGAATATTTGGATTATCAGGACTCCGGATATTTAGTATAATACACTCCACCCCGTGTCTGACCAATGCCGAAAGCAAACCTAAGATGTCTCATCAAATGCTGATTACAGTCTTAATCAAAACAATCTGACTGATGATATTATAAAGAATCAACTTATTCTTTCAAATAATATAAAAATCATTGTTTAATCAAATTATCAAATTGGATAAAGAACTTAAAAACTGTAACAAGTACACATGTGGACCAAATATACTTTTATCATAGAAAAGGTTAACTGCGACTACCCAAGATTCCAATTTTCAGTGGGGACTCTGAACCGCTGACAGACTTTTTCCTTTTAAGAGTCCTCAATTGATTCAGCCTATTCCAGATTTTCTGCTCTGCACCCTCTCGTATGGAACAGGTCATGATTAGAATGACATCAGCCTAGTGGAGGATACATTATATAAGCTTTAATAAATACATGATAACTGTTACACCAACAAAATATAACATATTAAAGTGATGAAACAGAAAAGTGTCTGAAAGTCAGGACACAGTCAGGCCAAACAGTACGTTTATCATATGAGCTGAACTTACAATGAGCACTGTAAATAATCATACAGTATAACCTGTACAAAAGACCATCTCAAACAAGCGACAACCAAAGTTTTTGGTTTTGGTGTTTAACAGTACCACAACACTGTAAGTTTATACCATGCTGAGCCAAGGAGTATAAAGTGTCTTGCCCCAGGATAACACATTGGAAGCCAATTGAGCTGATCACATGTTGGGAATAGAACCTGCAACATACTGGTCATTAATCCAATGCCTAAACCAATGAGTGACTGTGACTCATGTTTTGTCACAAGATTTTTAGGTTCCTTCATTGATAGGCAGTTAGTATCATTAATAAGTGAATGACAAATCAAGGCAGTTGATTACAGTGATAATATAGTTATTATTTGTATGCTACAACTATAACAATTCTCAATGCCTTTATCTTGTCATTCTTTCATTTTGTTTTCAGTTAAAATTAATCTAGGACTTTCTTTTCAATATTAATTTATTTAATTGCTTAATTCCATACACTTCAAGTCAATTGGTTTTACAAGACAATTGAGGAAGAAACAAATAATCATATTCCATTCACCTTTTCATTTCATCTTTAAGTAACAGTTTACAACAAACTCTTTTTTTCTCAAACAAACTTTAAGAAATTAATCAACATCAGGCTAGACATCAAAATCCTGCATTTGGTGTTTTTTTTGGTTGTCATTTTTTCTTTTATAGTCATGATATCATATAATGCTCCATTGTCATCTTGTTACCTATTCATTCCAAAAATCTCTCAGTCAATTTGGTATTCTTCTTTTCTTTCTCAAAACAAGACATCTACTAATTTCTGTTGGCCAGAATTGTGCTCGTCAGCAGCCTTGCACTTGGCACCAAAGAAATTATTTAAAGCTGTCATTGGAAAAGGACACTTATGATAGTCACTCGAAAACAAAATTATATCTGTACACAACACTGAAAAACAGCTGATTCTATGAAAACTTATAATGATTAACGGGGGAGTATGTATTCCTCTGAGAAATAAAAGTCCCCAAAATCTTGGCACTATTTTTCTTAATACAGTATATAACAAATTGCAGGTGCTACAAACATTATGTAAGGATTTATAATAAAATGAACTAAAACTGATGTGTACTGTTTACCAAAGAGATGAATTAATTTGCACTCAAGCAATTAGTCTTTTGAGCACTGATAACTGATTAATCTTAATCTTTTTGTCTCTGAAGATTTATCCTATGCAGCTTTATGTAAACAATCAAAATCACCTGAACTTCACTAGATAGCTTGCACACTCAATGATATATACTCACTTTGTAGAAACTGATCAAAGAGAATTTTGCCGACAAAAACTTGTAAAAGGACGACTGAGCTGCTAGAATTTTCATGGTTCCAAAAATGAAATTTATGTGTAATTTTAAGTGGATTTTTGGCATCCCAGAGAACCCTAATATGTTTGCCAAGATTGCATGCAATTTCTCCATAACAGCTCCTGCTATCGAAAAACACATGTCATACTTCTAATGATTTATCAATTTCAATACCTCTCTTGCATTTAATGGCATTGAGAGCCCAAAGGGCAAATATTACCCAATTAACAAGTATAAAATCTGGTTCAGGGTTATTCAGACTTACTAAACCACACATTTAACTGGTTATGGTGATATTTCATTAAGCCAGGTAGAACGTTAAGTAAACAAGGAACGTTTCACAACCAGTCCAACTAAGACACTGTTGAGTTAAAATGCAGATATAGAAATTGTTTATCAAAATGAATTGAAACATAGTAGTACACTGATGCACACTAGTATATTGTTACACCACTAGCTTTTTATATACTTGACCACCTGTCTTCAGAAGTCATTTTCCTTTCCCATCCAAGGTCTCTTCAGACAGGCTGCCTGTATTTTTACATCACTATAGTTTCAGCCTATACCCCAGTTCAAAGCAAACAGAAGCTTTCAGTGTTAATGAGGAGCCTGTTCAATGTCATTTTCTGAATGCTGGTAAAGTCCATTTTCAGTGAAGGGGTGGATGCAAGGCATTCACATACACAGAATGTAAACACCTAGTCATCTGTATCTAATAAATGCAATGTCTAACTCTAATATTTCCTAAACAAATGAAAACAAAGTGGAAAAAAAATACCCTTATATCTCAATGGTATGGAAATTGACAGAATTATCTGGAGCTGACAGAACACTATGAACTACATAACTCCTGTCGAGTGAACATCACATATTCACCTATACAAATATGTATGTTGTGTTAGTGTATACTCACTTATACAAATATGTATGTTGTGTTAGTGTATACTCACCTATACAAATATGTATGTTGTGTTAGTGTATACTCACCTATACAAATATGTATGTTGTGTTAGTGTATACTCACCTATACAAATATGTATGTTGTGTTAGTGTTCAAGTTCTGTTAGGTTTGAAATGCAAAGAAAGTGTTAGGGACTGCCTGGTTGAAACTGAGTTATAAATTATAAATCAATGAATGAAATAAGCAAGTTTTGACCATTTTAAAAAAATCCTTGATGGGTTTTGTTTCTAAAATAAGTAGCAGGGTAGAAACTGCTGGGGGTGAAGGCTGAAACTTTACAGAAAAACAAATGAACACATGATATGTTCAGCTTAAAAATAATTTTTTTGTAATTTCCTCATTATCAATATATATTACTATAGATATGATTATAATTTCCTCATTATCAATATATATTACTATAGATATGATTATAATTTCCTCATTATCAATATATATTACTATAGATATGATTATAATTTCCTCATTATCAATATATATTACTATAGATATGATTATAATTTCCTCATTATCAATATATATTACTGTGGATATGATTATAATTTCCTCATTATCAATATATATTACTGTGGATATGATTATAATTTCCTCATTATCAATATATATTACTATAGATATGATTATAATTTCCTCATTATCAATATATATTACTGTGGATATGATTATAATTTCCTCATTATCAATATATATTACTATAGATATGATTATAATTTCCTCATTATCAATATATATTACTGTGGATATGATTATAATTTCCTCATTATCAATATATATTACTGTGGATATGATTATAATTTCCTCATTATCAATATATATTACTGTGGATATGATTATAATTTCCTCATTATCAATATATATTACTATAGATATGATTATAATTTCCTCATTATCAATATATATTACTATAGATATGATTATAATTTCCTCATTATCAATATATATTACTATGGATATGATTATAATTTCCTCATTATCAATATACATTACTATAGATATGATTATAATTTCCTCATTATCAATATATATTACTACAGATATCATTATAACTTCCTCATTATCAATATATATTACTATAGATATCATTATAATTTCCTCATTATCAATATATATTACTATAGATATCATTATAATTTCCTCATTATCAATATATATTACTATAGATATGATTATAATTTCCTCATTATCAATATATATTACTATAGATATCATTATAATTTCCTCATTATCAATATATATTACTATAGATATGATTATAATTTCCTCATTATCAATATATATTACTATAGATATAATTATAATTTCCATCAATATAACTGTCTCAATTAAATCCTGAATTGTTTTATTTTAAAATTATGTATGTAGAGTAACATTACATTTTGTTTTGCTGTCCAAAAAAAGATGACTGTAAAACAGGAAATGTGCTGAAAGAAGGGTATATTTGTATCAAAATGAAAGCCCAAAAATGTGAAAGTCTCATCAAACTCTATCCATGGCTGCCTGTAAGTGTGATAGACTTCTTTTCTGTATATTTTTGTCCCAAGTGCACTGAAGCAGTTTTTGGAGGAAATTTACAGCCAAAGAGTAAAGAACGCATTTTGAGTAAGCGTGAAGACTAGGTCAAGCACATACAATTCTTTTGTAGGTGAATGCATTTATGGAGTTATGGTACCCAAAAAAGATAAAACAAACACAAAAAGATGGAAGGGATAGAGATACAAGAAAAGATGCCCCCTCCCCCCTAGCAACTGACTTTGAGAAATTAAAAAACAATCAACTTAGGATTCATTAAGCATTAACAATGGGACATTACCACTAACATTTGTACATTACCATTAACTGTGAAACATTACCACTAACTGTTGTACATTACCATTAACTGTGAGACATTGCCACTAACTGTTGTACATTACCATTAACCGTGAGGCATTGCCACAAGTGTGGGACATATCCTCTAACGGTTGTACATTACCAATAACTGTGAGGCATTGTCACAACTGTGGGACATATCCTCTAACTGTGGGACATTACCACTAACTGTTGTACATTACCATTAACTGTGAGACATTGCCACTTACTGTGGGACATTACCTCTAACTGGACTAACCAAAAGTATAAATATACTCAACAAAGATTACCTACCTCTGTTGTGTCAGTAGTTCTTTGGTATCCGTTACTGTCCAGAATGGACCAGGCAATTTCTGTGTCATTCACATTCATTTGGCATCCATAGACATCGAAATAAACTTAAAAGAAAAGAGCAAACAGACACTAACCAAAACAAAGGCAATTTTTAAAATTACTTCTGTACTGCATATGAGACAAATAAACATGGCTTTTTTTCTTGATAATAGGTCACAAAGAATAACCATATATAGCTTCTTTTGATTCTGTATTCATCACAGGTCTCTCTCAGAAGCCAACTGTCTTTGAGCTTGACAAGTTGAGCACTTATCAACTGCTAATGAAAATCTTGCTTCTGATGCTTGGAAAGCAATTTCCAAGCCTACAAGTCAGTCCTTTGTTTCACATTCATAAAGTAAGATGTTACATGATGATGAAATTAGTATTTTGTCATGGTGCCATGATAATTCAATTTACAGTATATGGATTAAAGTCAGCATGATACAGACATTTTGTATGGAACATAAATATGCATGCATGTTATGATTTTCTTGAATAGTGTACAAAAGACAATCTTGATAATGTAATAATAATAATAATAATAATGACATTCATTTCATGGCATTTGTTTTTCTTAAAAAGAATTTTGAAAGGTAAACCTGTGTACAGAGATCACCTTTGTGCAAAGGCCAGTTTTGGCTTTCTCCAGAAATGGCTGCAATTGACAGGTTTGACAGTATATTATTTACATTAACAAATGTGGCATCTGTTGTTATTGGCTATCCTTTCTGTAAGATATGTGCCAAAATGATTTTGACACATATCTTAAATTGTTAAACTTGAACTTAGGGCAACTGGCTGACCATCCAAGTGAGAAATCAGTCATTTCATATGTCCAACTGGCTACATGTTTGTTTGCTGTTAGACAAAAGTATAAAATTTCATTTGCAACTATACACGATCACAAAGGTGTGCATCATAGGGAAAGTGAAGTGCATTAAAGGGGCACATGGACAATAAAAACTGTCTCCTCTGAATATTTAATACTCATTTGATGCAGGACCTCAGATTCTTGAAAGCCATATATATATATATATATATATATATATATATATATATATATATATATATATATATATATAAATAAATATATAAATATATATATATATTGGAAAAAATTAAATCCTACAATGTAAAAGATTTTTATTTTGCAGAAGCAAAAATACGTGCACGTGCCACTATGCAAAACATTTCCATGATGTCACACTATATTGTTGTCTTCTTGTATATTCCTACATGGTGTAGCACACAGTATACGCAATATGTTAGCAAATGTGACTGTTATGTATATTCAATTTATACTGTGTGTCTAAGGGTAGAATTTTGGCATAACTGACCCTTGTCATGCCTTTTTAAGATAAGTACTAAAAACTGAGTTCAAAGCCTAACATTATGAGACTGATATATTCTGGAAGCAAACTTGTAGACAATATTTTGGAATTTTCTATCAGTTTTTCAGAAAATGCTACTGTGGCATAGGTCTAGTGGGGGTGGGGATGTATATAAAGCAGGTTTGTAAACAAAGTCTTGATACCTATTTTAATAACAGTCTGTGAAATCATTTATGGCTTTATTCAGATATCATTTGAGAGGTTATCATTTATTTAAATTATTCACTGGAATTACATTGACTTTTTGGACTAAAACACTATTTTGGGATTAGTGAGAACTCATTCCGAAACATTCTGGATTATGTCATTGTGGTACATCAGGACATTCAAGACTTTTGGAACTGATCTGGAACATTCTATACTTTTGGACATGAGACAGAACATTTTGGATTATTTGGGATTTAATTCACAATACTGTATGTTCCTCTTATATTTTCATTTTATATTTTTGGGAAATACATTATTTGTTGATTTTCTTAAACTTGATAGTGTTGTTTCTTTTTGTTACACAGTTTAAGGTCATAAACCATTTGGCCAACCCTGCACATGTTCAAAAATGTTGCTGATGCAGGTAATGTTCATATGAGGAGCTTTTCAAGCTGGGATTTTGCTGCTAAGAAAGAGCTAACAAATTTGAAAACTGAAAGAAAATTGTGAAAAAGAAGACTCATCAAACAATAACCTTTGAATAGGCTGTTGTACCTACACTGAAATTGCTAAAATGAAAACAGTTTTGCTAAATACTCTCTTTATAACCTGTAACGGGATTTCAACGAGAGTGAACAATAAAAATCTAATAAAATCAAACCCTTGAGTCAAAATCGATGACTAAAATTATTGTCCCACACCCTATTTTGATGCAGTTTCATAAACTCCCAGGTCTCAAAATAATGCATCTATCACTGTCAAGGCCACATCATTCTTTCACACTAATCAACAATGAGCCACAAAGGCAGAAATATTTGTCAAAAATCCTATTGTTATCAGTTGTGAAATGAAAAGAAGATGCATACCATGTGAAAAACTTCAATTCACTAATTCTCTTTTCTTCAATCAGTAAGTCCTCATAAAATACTTACTAATTATTTTGAATGGACAAATCAACTTCCCACCATAATAGGCATCCAGTATGTTACTCAACTTGGGACTCACAATTGATAACGGCATCAGTAACACTGTTTAAAAAAAGTGTACTGAGTTATAATGTTTAATGTGGATCTGTTGTTACTGGTGCTCAGAGGTGGTTATTTATTATTATAATTTGTGCAATGTACAAGAAACTCATACTTGAATGATATATTTCATAACTAAATCAGCATTCTCTACATTTTTGCTTATTTAAATCAAAATATCAGGATTTTCTATCTGATAAAAAGGTTATTTTACTTTACAGCAAAAATTTTCAACCATCCTTTAAAAGAACATTGATGTTGTTGTTGTTGTTGTGGGTTTATCGCCATTTTTCAGCACACGATAGGCTATGCATGGCAACCAGTATTAATGGTGGAGAAGAACCTGGGAAAACCCCAGGAAGAACCACTGACCCACGAGAAGCTACAGGCAAGCTTTCTCACATACCCACATTGGCCAAATCCTAGACTCGAACCCACGCAGACAGAGGTGAGATGGCAGTGATCCATAATGGATAGCGCTTTAGACCACTCGGCCACTCAGGGCCCCTTAAAGAACATTGATATTTAACTTTTGACCAATTTATGTTTTGCAAGTTTGTTTGATAATGGTAAGGATATTAGACCAACAAAAAAAAAAAAAATTATCCTGTAACTTTATATCTTTGGTCTCTGATTATCTGCACTTCCAGAGAAACAAGTTATGATGGATGCAAAACAATTTTGAAGTTCTAAAAAAGTAATTTCAGGGAATGAGTTTCTGCATATTCATACTGCCAATTAAGTTTTAAAAAATGTCCTCTATTAAATCTGATATTTTTATATTACAAGTAAACAATTTTAGTATGATTTTCCCAATTTGATTATTTTAGTTTCTGAGATAAAATCTGTCTCCAAACCAAATTTATAAAATAAGAAAAGTTTCAGGAAAGCTTAGTTAGCATTTCTTTGTCATTTTTCTACAAATGTGAGTTTCCTTTGTGCTCTTAATGTTGCCTTTAATGGTGTCACAGGAAAAAATAAACTCATGTGAAAATAAGTGGCATAACATATCAACTTTCTGAAAAGGGGTTGTTTGGTTGACAGTGTGCCAAGAGTATGAGGGAATATATGTCATTTGATAAACATGGTTTTCTAAAATAACTAATATTTCAATTTAAATGAGAGGTTTCATTATGAAAGTGGTATACTTCAAAAGAGGAGAGATTAAATACATTAAGTACATCAACACAGAGGACTCCATGACAAATTATAGTTCATTCCACAAAGCATAGCAAATAATACCTGCATCTGTAGCTCAGTAAATTTTCATGCTAGCATCATTAAATGTAGCAAAACGTAACTAATTTGTTTTATGCATAAAATATTTCAACACCATTTGAATCAACATAATTTGTAACACATCCCGTTAAATACATGCTAACACAGGTTGTTCAGTTTACATTTAATTTTTCAATGTGTCATAACCTGTGGAAGAGTTGATTTGCTTATTAAGGAGTTATCAGCTTTCCTATATGGCTATTTATAATTTATATATATAGGCTACAACAGGTTTGATGCCCCCTTTTGGTAGGTGAAAACGTTGGGTTTATTCTGGTCTAATCCTTCATCTTACCTTAAGAGTCTAGTTTTGTCATCCGAGAATGTCTCAAAATGAATCTGGGAAAATTATGGCAATTCATTTCAACCTTTTATTTGATATAAATATTTAGTTTTAAACAAAACTTTCAGGCTAGAAGGATTTTCTTAAAATTATCATAGATAAAGGTCTAAAGGATCAAAACAGAGTCACTCGAATGAGTAAGATATTTGACTGGATTAATTCAATCACATCAGGTCGAAATTATCAACAGCTGGCCATAATTTTAGTTACCCTCTGCTTATTTCTTTGCAGAACCAAATGTGGACTCTTCCAGAACACAGGACAAACATGGTGGATAATTAGTCCTACAATGGAAGACACAGCACATCTTTTTGTTTTAGTGCTATTGCTTACTACTCAAATAATGGCCTACTATAGCCTGTTCCAATGTCAGTTGACATCGGAATGATTAGTCAAAGTTTCAGGAATATCTCACATACTTGGCCACCTATGCAGACACTCTTCCACTAATTTATGTGTAATTAATATACTTACTGTGCTGTCTTTATCTTGGCAGAATGAAAATATGACACTAGCAAATAGATGCTTTTGCATGTTCCACTGACATACATTTGAATTTGTCGCAATGTGACAGTAGTCGAGGTATGCCAAAGTATGTTTAAGTAGGGTAATGCAGGGAATATGTTTCTTGAATGAAACGAAATGTTGCTTACAGTTCCAATAGGCAAAATATATTGGCATTCCCGGCTTTCATCGGTTTCCAGCCAAATGAAATGTTGGCCGATGAAACTTGAAATCAGGTCCACTTCTTTTGTGAGAATTTTAATTTATTAGAGAAAAGACATCTGGGTAAGTGAAGTCTGGCAAAAACATTATAACTTTACTTTGTAGAAAAGCATCATTATTGGTTACCAGTTGTGTGTGACATTCCTGAAAATTTGACTTTTGTTACGCTGTTAGTCGACATCAAAACACGCTATACAGCCCCATTAGGCAGTAAGACCCATTAACCTCCCAGAACAAAAATATCAGGTGATGTGTCTTACGTTGTACGACTTGGTGGATAAATGTAAAAAGATTAGTCTTTTCAGCATGTATCGTACGATTAGTGTTGCAGTGTATGACAATGTCAATTGTTTAAAGCAATCGTGCAATGGACGAATTCGGTAATTTTGGCTACATTTCGAGATGCTGACATGTAAATTCAGTGAGAAACAGATGTGGGTATCATTTGCGTTGCTGGTAGTCCTACCTGTAAGACCTGATGCTGATATTTATGTTGTGGGCGCCAAGCTCTTACAACCTAAGAAATGGCGCTATGCAGCGTGTTTTGATGTCGACTAACATCGTTACTAAAGTCAAATTTTTAGGAATATTTCAAACAACTGACAACTAAAATAACGACGCCTTTCTACAAAGTAAAATCATAATGTTTTAGTCAGACTTTACTTACTCTGATGTCTTTTCTCTAATAAATTCAAATTCTCACAGAAGGAAATGGACCAATTTTCAAGTTTCGTTGGCCTACATTTCAGTTGGCTGGAAAGTGATGAAAGCCAGGAATGCTGAAATTGGGTTAAGTTGAAATATTATTCTTTAACGAAATGAACAAAAAATATTATGCCTATTATTGAAACTGTAAGCAATGGTTTGTTTCATTCAAGAAACTTATCCCCAACATGTACCTACCTGAACTTACTTCGGCATACCTCGACTACTGTCGCATTGCAACAAATTCAAATGTGTGTCAACCAAACGTGAAGATGCGTCCATTTGCTAGTATCATATTTTCATTCCGCCAGGATAAAGACAGCACAGTAAGTATATTAATTACACATAAATTAGTGGAAGAGTGTCAATATATGCTGCCAAGTGTGTGAGATGTTCCTGAAACTTTGATTACTGATTACTGATTCCGATGTCAACGACATCGGAACACGCTATACAAGGCCATAATTTGGATAGTAAGACATAAGCACCTAAGCAAAATCAACATGTGCTATGTCTTACATGTAGGACTAGCGTTGCTGGGTGCTATGAACAGTACATACAAGCCAGATTTTGAATTGATTCTCTATGTAACCAGTAATTTAGGTTCTGAATGGCAATTGCTTGAAACCTTTCTTGCCATGCCCGTGTAACGCAGATTTTGTAATATACGGGATCTCATCTACTGTATTATGTGTTCGACTCGTTTCAGAGTCTGTGGTTGTTGAGGAGTTAGCAATGAAGTGTTCCAATGGAGGTCCATTTGGAAGTCTTGAAGTCCTATTGGATTTCGACCCTTCATCTGTTGTGGCATAACGCAGACTTGATATGGCAGGCTTTTTTACATGTCTGTGAGCAGAAATGAACGAATTTAAACATGCTTTTAACACCGGTCTTGACGTCCCAATCATGATGGTTTATTGAACGTAAGGATAAAGACCAAAGGATACCCAAATAAATCTATGGTATAAAACGTATACCCAAGTCAGGATAAGGTCCAATTATGACTTGCGTTTCTAAAACAATACCCGGAATATTATTTTTTGTTGCATCCACGATAAGGTAGTCTTTTTACCTTTTCACCCCCATTAAAATAAAGTTCATTGGCTAAAATACAACGCTTTTCAAAGTTGAAATATTGACTATATATCTGCCTATTTTTTCAATATGACTATATTGCTTTTATTTCAATGAAATTTCATTCAATGGTCCATTATTTAAAATATCATTGTTGTTAAGAAGTTTAAATGCTAAATTCTTCGTCATTGAAGTTCAACATGGAGATAAATTATATACTATGTAATCTACTAGAATATCTACTCTTATTTCTAGAATAGCTAGAGTCTGCACTGGTTCAATAATGTTTCATGATCCAAAGTTGCTGAATCATATAGATTGTATGGACTTTTTATGTTAAATATTTCATGGAAATTGAAGACATCTCTCAGAATGCTATTGTCTATATGACACATACGTTCACCTGTTGGTTACATAAATACAATTAGACTGCGAAGCTTATAAAATATAAAATTTCTATAACTTAAACTACTTTAAGATAGGAAATGGAATTAGAACATTCTGAGACATTTCTTCTGGAAAATAAGGGTTACAGTGACTTATGTTCAGTATGATGTATTGTACTTACAAGCAAAAATGCATTATTCCTATTGCATGATTTTAATTTACTGGAAAGGGAAAGTAAGAAATTAATGTCATAGTTTTGTTTTCAGTAGAGCATAGCAAATCAACGTAGCACTATTAAAAATGCACCCCCTCAAAGCATAAAATAAAAAATAAATAAATAAAAAAACCTACAGACCTACCACAGAGTAGTAAACAAAAAGCTGGTCCTGTCCCACTGATCAACTTTGCAGCATTACCACCTGTCATCGTCTCTACCCAGCATGACCATTTAGCCTCTGTGTGAGCGTTGTTCTGTTGTTCACTTTTAATTTTGACCGCACACAGGCGAGCAGAAATGTGCTGCGAGTGATCAAGTCATGGTGGGTAGGGTCTCGTCCAGATGAAGAAAAAAACAAACCAAAAGAGAGCCAGTGGAACAAACAGTACTAATTTCATACTACTCGGCAGTGATTTTAGAAATGAAGAAAACAAAATAGGGCGGAGAGGTATGTACTTTGACCGTAGTCATTGAAGTGGCATACCATGTCGTTTGAGAAAACAGCTTGGCTAGTAGTCAAACGTTGGACAACACCTAAAACGAATCGGTTTTCCAACGGTGATAGTACTCGTGTTCCCACAATTCCACTACTTGGTATCCTTGCTGTTCTGATTTCAAACGCAGCTGATAAGTGGCCTCGTACAAGTCTTCCCTGGTTCGTTCTAAAAACTGATTTTTAGCGTCACGATCAGGGTAGCCGAGGGGACATCCGTGAAACAAGCAACCGTTAAACTCGTACACGATCTTGGGGTTTTCTAAATCCCAGCCATCCACCGAATACGTTTCGATGGTCTTTTCGTCTCCTCCGTTGCGGACATATTGGATTGATTTGTCTTCGTTGTCGCACAAGTAATGTAGCCAGCGTAGGGCTTTGACCGAGTATTGACGTTTGATAAAATTCGTCGTTTGAGGGCTTATGACAGCCACGGTGTTTTCGGGCATGAATCTTTGGCGGTACACTAAAGAACATGCTTTGGCAATGGAGCAGGTTTCTTTCAAATGATGGATCCATCCGTGTTCCATGAGTAATTCTCGAAATTTTCCACAGCAACGCCATACAATTTCCATGTCGGAACGACAATACTTGAACATTTCTTCATGAAAGTCGAAGGAGTCCGAGGCGTGAGTCTGGTACCAGGTGTAGAAAGCTTCTCGTTATTCGGTACGGATATTGTCGGAGTCGTACTCATAATCCTCGGGTAAATGCGGCAGAATGGCATGTTGATTGGCTTCAGTGTTGAAAAAGTGCGGAAATAGCCTTTGTTCATTTATGTCATTCCAAACGTTTTAGGCATTCGACCCAAAGGCATTGCCAAGTAACTCAAGGAATCTTTAAACTGCACGTGTCCCACTTGTATGGACTGATAATGGTTCAGTTCAAAGTCACCTTAGGACGTTCAGTACTTTGTTCCGTATAGTATCTCAAAAGAAACCGACAATCGTATCCAGAAAAATTGCGAGCCACAACGTTCGATGTTCTCTTGACTCCACGTCTCGTCGTTAGGGTTTAAGATCCATTGGGCAAAATCAGACAGCGTGTTCGGTCCCAGAAAGATTTGTTCACGTCCTCCAAGAATCTTGCTGCAGTGAGGGCAGTGACTAAAGATAGGCTCTTGGATGCACTTCTCGCACGCTCTGTGAGCCAGACAGAAATTCGGAATGTGAATTCCGGTCTCTTGCATGCATTAACAATCGAAAAAAATGAAATTCCCTTTCTTCTGGTCATCTTCCTTTTCTTGTTTGGAATGGCGTGTTTGAATGTAGCATTCGTGTTCCAAGTCCACGATTTGGTGACAAATGTGACATCGTTTCTTTCCTGAACATACATGCATTATACGTATACCTTGTCCACAAGTAGGTCACAATCACAGCAGTTGGCAAGCACGTTTCTGCTGTAAATCGTGCATCTTCAGATTTTGTTGATAACAGGTTGGACTAACAAAAGTGCGCTGACAAGCAGGGCAATGCACTCGTTCTTGTCCTTCGTCCAGACAGGGTTAAGAGGCCAAACATCCCTCACATTTCGATCCACAATGCTCTTATTGCTCTCGTTTGTTATAGCCATAGTCACATTTCTTACAGTAATAACCGTATCCCAGGAATGCAGTGATACTGGTGATGGCATCGAAATGTTCATCGTGATGATAGACGTGAATGTATTTTCCGTCTCTGAAATTTTTGCCACGAAACAACAAAGGCCCGCGCACTTCTTAAGAGTGTACATTCAAGCTTCAGCATAGAGCCAATACGTCTTGCAATTTCTGCATTTCAGGAATGTCACAGGGTGTGTCTTTGGATAGTCCCGCTTGCTGTAACAGGAGTTCTGCTTCTCTCTGTTGTTTGGCTCGGTTCGATTTTTGAATGTTCTTCCAGACTCTTTTCCATTCTACTATATCATTCTTGTCATTCTTGTTGGCATACGCTCGTCCCACCACGATGGTTATTGGCTAAACACATATTGTCTTGAGGATTGTTAATTAGGACGAGGCTCTTTTTGATGCTGCGAAGGTCGTCCACCAATAACACTTTTCTGCGTCCTGTACCTTGGAGAAGGAAACGTGGGTCATGAACAGTGTCGCTTTTCCATAGGTGATGTGAAACTTTTCATTGGATTGTTGCATGTGTTGAATCTTGTCGATGACTTTAGAAGGTGTCAATTATTTGTCTGTCTTCTAAACTGGATCCAAACGGGGGACTTCAAACAGTCGTGATGAATGGAAAGTCTAAAGCGAAAGTCTCAAGCGATCATCTTCTTTGGCTTCACATTGTCGGTGATGAACTCTTATGCTGTCTCTAGCGGTACTTTGGACTTGAAATCTTTAAACTTCACCGTGTACGTGTAAACCGTAGTTCTAAATTTTCTAGAGCACTGCTGTTCCGTGTCTCGAGTAAGGTAGTATTTCTAGGAGTTAAAGGTGGTGAACATTGGTTGAGTGTAGACTCTCTGGGTCTGAATTCTAGCTCACTCATGTCATCTTCGAAATCGCTGGCATGAATTTGAGACAAGACTGCAGCTACTGTCCGAGGCGATAAATCACATTTCTGCCTCCTACTTTCTTCTCCTTTCTTCACGAAATGATGAGATCGTGTCGTATTGACTGCAAAAGTCAAATGACTACATGTTAAACGCCATAGATCCCAATAACCATGTCAAACCAGTGTCTTCCCTATATAAAGGGTCAGTGTCTTACCTCTCAGTATTGATTCCACTCTCAAACCGACCAAACCGATGGAAGAGCCAACACAGATCGAACTTCTGATCAGAGTTTTGCGAGGTGTCTCCTGTCGATGGTTTGATAGAAATCACGGGGGGGGGGGGGGGCGGGTATCTCAGGCGTAGTAACAGGGTTGGGCTGCTTGGCTCGGGAAGGTCTTTTTCTCTTGTGTCATATTAAAGAAATCTGATACTTTTGTTTCAGACTCCTTAACTCTGCTAAAATATCTGAGTACCGTCACCATTTCACTTTCACTGTCCTCCTTCTCTCTTAGACCTTGTTTCTTCTCTGCTTTTTGTCCTTTTTCAGGTCGTTTCATTCTTGCCTCTTCCTTTTCTCGCTGTTGCTGTTGAAGGCGAAAAGCTTGATAGGCTTTTTTCTGCTGCTGTAAAACTTTCTCCAATTCTTTCTGTCTCTGTTTAAAATTATCGACTTGCGATACGGAAGGAGGAGGTGGCGAAGGTGCTGTTACCGGAACAAATTCTTGCGAAGAAGAAATATATCGACTAAATCCCAATTAAAGGCAGTCTCTTCTAGAAGTAAGACTGTGTTGACTTTGGTAACCGCTGGTATGTCATCGCTTCTCGTCTCCACAGCCCCTGCACCCCAAGTCTTCGTCTTCTTAGTTTCCGTCATGTTTGAAAATTCTGTCGCAATTATTCACTGCGCACAGACGCTAGCGCATCAATATAGGGAACGTGACGTCACAGGCACCTCTCTTTGGCTTGGAAGACAGACTCCGCATTGTGACTGAATTTTGTAACGCTTGTTTGGATTGGCGAAAAAAACTCAATCCGTTTCGATCCGCTCTCCCACTATAAAACAAAGCGGTTCACTGCATTCCCTTCACCTGTTCTCGTCACAAGATGTGGACAAACGTTGAATCATCTACTCTCGTATTGTTGGTGCTGTTCAACCGGACTTACCCATGTATGTCAAATCATCATGGGCAATTATCCGGATCACCGATACGAGCTTTTGGAAAAGAAGCATCTATGTGGAGAGACAAGGCTGCCTGAAGAGAGTCCTCATCTACGGTTTAGAAGTCAGAAGAAGTTCGAAAAAGAGAAGAAGACCTATGTGATGCCCTCTGTGTTAACGGAATGATGTTAACATAAAACCCAAAGGCCCTTTTCAGGGCCATTCATATGCCTCGAAAAGATTTACTTTCTCGCCTAAAACACTTTTTTTTGTGCTATACGTTTGTTATACTTGTGTTTACCAAAGATAGCACGTACTCTGATCAGCCACTTACTACATTGTTACCAATAGCCAGTACCGTAACGTCACCCCACCTGTTCCATTCATATTGTCCCTCCATGTTAAAATTCCCCATATTAAATTCCCCTTGTCCTCAAACGTTCCCACAACCTTTTCGACTGGGGTTTACTTTGTCCCTAGGGTATACCACTATACTACTAATGTACTTTTAAAGTCGCAAGAAATGAAAGAACTGCTTGCAGTGTCTTTGTCAAATCTTTGCATAAGTTGGAAATAAGTCAGTAATTTGATTTTAGGCCGTTCAAAGTTTTCGGCGTTCCTTTGTTAAAAATATATCGAAATATTCTTGAAATGTAATTGTTGTACCTCTTTAGCGAAAAAAATGATAAAATTATCATATCGATTTTGTTCGTTTTAACACATATCTCTACTCTGACCATAATCAAACATTGAAATGGTAAAAACTGTGAGGTTATAGAGCAATCAAAGTTACTGCTCCAATTTTCAATTATCAAAGTGCACGGAATCGAGTAGAATTGTGGTCGAATCTGACTTGTTTTTACGCCTAGTTGTTTTTGGTTCGAGTCATCCCTATTTCGCAATCACCCACTTAAGGCAAGTCTTGACGATTAAGTCGTGCTTCCCGGCTTTTACCAAAATGAAGAAGCGTGTAGTATTTCAGGTAGTGCCTGAGAGCACTGATATCACTCTAGGGGTATCTGCTGAGGAGAGCGATCATAACGAAAACCTTCTGACTGTCCACAGAAGGTAACCCGTTCTTTGGTACGAAGCATGTTTATGCCAATCAGACAACCAAGTCATTCGATCGGAACAAGAGATAGTTCGAATCTAACAAAACTCAATCAGTTCACTTATCTTGAGCTAGGGCTATCAGAAATCATCTTTTGTAAGCAAACATCTACGAAGAGGTCCTAGCCAAGGATTCTAGCTTGCCGAGTTCAGCTATGTCAGACTCCAAAAGGAGTTCCACCAAGGGAAGAATGCAACTGTGTCGATGCATGTCTAATTTGGTCGTCAAGTTCGTCTGGTCATTGAGATGGCCGGTGTCTCATCCTCAATAATGTCTGAATGTGCCAGGAAGTATGGAGTGGTAACCCTTCAGTGTAACGAACGCTAATATCTCTTATACTAGCCACAGAAAAATGTTTGCAGGCTGAGCTATCAGGAGTTGCAAGAGGACGGTGTTGTTACACTTGCACCATCTCCTGACAATGTACATCATACGTCTAGGAAGTGAATAATCTTCTAGCTTGTGTGATCCTCTTTACGACTGAAGGACTGAACCTTTCTCTGGGCATTTCTGACAAGAGCCGGGCTTGCAAGAGAAGTCTGCCCAGGCAGTGACTGAAACACGCGAACCGGGCGGCTTGAGCAGTTTGAACTTCGTTGTAAAATATTTGGGGACGATTGTTGCTACATGGAATAGATATTTTACCCAAGATTTGTCCCATATAACAGAGACCCTCTGAACTAATCAGCAGATAAAAATGTTATTGTTCAGTATCAGAACAGATGGAGGGAAGGCTTGACACCGTCTCAACAGATTGGCAAATACCTCCACAACCCATGTTTCTGAGTCAAGAACTGAATGTCGGCAGTTTGTGGTTCTTCCTCGTCGCAAAGAGATATATCATCGGATGTCCAAAAATACGCACATCCTGTGAAGTACTAACGGGTGGAAAGGCCATTCCATATAAAGACTCTGGAATATTCTCGACAATTTGTCACAAAGGAAATTGATTCTGCAGGGAATATTATAATCTAGATCTGTAATAATGTGCAGGGAGCAATAGTGTAAAAAGTACCCGACTTGGATGTAGAGGATTAATTTGCCCTCATTCCCGCCCCATTTTAAGGTGGTAGATATCAACGTCCGAGTTGTCGGTTATTACGAGGGTTCCCCTCAAGGTATGAAGGGCTTTGATTATGGTCATCATTTCCAAACAGCTGATGTGAATGGCGCACTACTGAATGAAACTGCCGCTGACCATAGTGATGCGTGAAAACTGGTGGCCCCCAAACTTTATGAACTCTTGTCAGTCCTGATGTTTAACTGAGACAAGGCTTGTACAAAATATTTTCACCCTACGTTACTCATAAGTGGAAAGACTTCGATAATCCGTGAAATGCGCACAGGAGAGAGTCGAACAAGGTTGCGATTAGTCGAACACTTAGATGCGACATGCTGGGATATAGATAACATTGTTCTCAGTAAACAAGAAATCACAGCGGGGTGCAAAGGTAGAGGAGGCTGTTCATTTTCTCTAACGTAACTGGACTTACTGTATCCTTATGAAGGATGTCTTCCAGAGACGCTGAAATCGCTGAACCCGATGATCAAGGCGAACGGAGAAGTGGTGAGTGATATCTTCAGCAAGTAGACGAGGATGAAACCAAAGGAGGAACAAGTCTTCAGCTGAATTTATGAAAACCGAGGATTTGCAAAATCTCTCTCCCGAAAAAATCCACTCCCAACTGTAAATAGTTCGATATTCCGTGCAATTCACAGGAGGGAGTCGAACAAGATTATGATTAGTTCAAAATTACATATCAAGATGGACGAAGTGCTGGGAGATTGAGACCTCTCTTCCCAGTACACATGAAATCCCTGCAGGGTGCAATGGGAGAAGAGGATGTTCGTGTCCTGCAACTGAAATGGACTTATCGTTCTCTTCTGATGGATGTTGTTCGGATACTCTGCAATGGTTGACGAAAAGGCTAAGATAAGCAGGTTGATGATGCAACTGTCAGATCGAGACTGATCGCAAATTCGTCCTGCTTGATCGAAAGTCTTACTCACTCTGCCGACTCCATTCTGAATATTGACGCGGCTATGTTTTTGTTGACCCGGCTCAGATCTTTAACCAATCTGAGCTTTCTGTTGAATGTCGTCACTAGGAAACATCTGGATTTTGTCAGCATACTTTCTCCACTACCCGCTTGGAAAGTAAAGAGCGGTTCTTCCGCAGAATTTCAGCCTTCTCGGAATCAATCAGGACATCCGTCATGTCATCAAATGGAAGGAGGAGTGGTCATGATAAATGAAATCCGAAGTCCCTCTATAACAACTTGGATTATTAATTTGTTTTGCAAAACCAAACGTCTATTCATGCCTGATAATGATGATGGAGTATTGATCCCACATGCAGTTTCAGCGGGAGGCAGGGGTCGGGAAAGCGGCTTGGGAAAGCGCGAATATGGCTTCCTGTCCCTTTTATTAGCTTTCCTCTGAAACTACGGGCTCTTATGCTTGCTGAAATTTGATTGTGGGCAAAACTGCGGTTGCTATGCGGGATTCGACCTTCTAACCTTCTGATTACAATCGTCAATCTGCGGCTGAGAGGAAGTGACAGCTCTTGTGCTGCCTTCATCCGCACATCCTCAAGAAGACCGCCAAACAACATAACAGAACCAAGCGAGCACAGAGAAAGAAAGTGATGCGGCTTAAGTGCGGTCGATTGAAAAAACGCGTCTCTCCTAATCGTGAGGTTATTGAGCATGGAATACTTCGCCCCCAGTTATTAATTTTGGCGAGGCAAAATGTTTACTCCCACAATTGTTCATTATCATACTTTCTGGGCAAACGTAATATAGCTAAAGATACCAAGTTCAGCACTGGCCACATATTCCGTTTAGGTCTGATGTTGAATGACAGAAGATCAACTTTATAAAACTATGGGATGTTCATGTTCTGCCGCCATGTTTTTTTTCTTCCGTAGCTGGAAATCTCTGCATGGAATGTGTTTGAGAGGGTGAAGTACCACTGGCGGGAAAATGATCCAAGCAATTAAAAGACAAAATGAAAGAAAATATAAAATTTCCCCCAAAGCTAACAGCTGCATCGACATCTCCTGGACAAGTCTGGACTGTGTGTAACATGGCATATTCACTGCATGCCGTTATTACACTTTCAGCTGGCAGGAGTGACGATCACCGAAGGAAACGTTCTGAAATTTTTGATAAGGCACTATGCTGGCTAAATATACCGTAATCCGAAGGGTAAAAGCTTGAATTGCCACTGTCAGTAGATGCAGAATTCGCCTGACTTCCCCTGCTTATAAACTTTAATGCAATATAGTGGACCATACGCCCTCTAAGGCATTGAAGGTGAAGATGATTTGCCTTTGGCCTTCAGACCATTGTAGTGCAGTGAAGCAGTTTCCAAATATGTCATACGTTGTTCTGACCAGTTGTGATGTTGTTCTCGAAAGCAGCCAAGATGCCAGCGCGACCATTTGTGCTGTCTCTTTGGTATTGGTCATTAATCCTAATTAGATAACTCAATGACCTATTTTTTCTCTTCTAGCTAATGGTATTTTTTACTCGAGACTTTTGTGTATATACGAATTCCATACTATTCTCTTTCTTGTTTATGTAGTTACAATACTGATCTATAATTGTCACAGTTTTATGTAAAAAAAAAATGAACCCTTCCTGTCATATTATGGTGGTCCTCAAAAAGATCCTATACCCGATTCCACTTGTGTTTTTTCATTCATTTTACATTTGGATATTTATGACACGGTAAAAGTGACACAACTTGAGAAGCAGGGAGGGTGAAACCTACAAGGTTAAAAAGGGTCCATTTGTGGAAATAAAGCTTTCTACGAAAATGAAAGATACAAGGTCTGTAACGCCAAACTGAAGCCTCGAACCGACCGAGACTTTTATAATTTGGGTTGACTTTGTTATTTTATTTTTTACGTTTGTGTTTTTTGTTTTTTATGTGTGTTTGTTTAACCACCAGGACACTCAGATTTTGTCGCCGCCCTCGCTGCTGCTATAGTGTGTGCGTAATTAAATCATTATTATATGGATAAGGAAATCTCAGACAGCTAAATTAGCTTGAGAGCAACTAAAGGCATATAGGAAATATAATCCAGTCCATGATTCTGTCAAACAAAAATTACAAGAGCGCCAGGAGTCTCGGGTGAAACTTAAAGAAGGTGCATAACAATTATTTAAACCGGTTACGAAGGTTACCGAAGAAATTCCAGAGGCTACCAAAGGTTTTCTTCCCACGTTGGAGCAAACCGATAAAGCAGCTGGAAAAATAGAAGAAAGAACTAATAAAAAAGAGTATACGAGAACTTCCGGGTGAAATAACTGCTGTCCAACCAAAATTGCTGGACGAAATACAAAAGTACTTGAGAGTATTGACAAAGTCCATGAGGAGGTCGATGATGTGAGGGATCTTGTTACGCCAAAACCAAAACTACCAGCCCGATTTACCGAAGCAGGTCGTAGGATAATTCGAGAAAACTTTGTAGCGGTTTCCGCAACAGGATATCCATATCGTGATAAACTATTAGATTTAGACACCACCAGTGTTTCGAAAACAATTGGGTTCCTTTTGTATTTCGAAAGTACCGTGGTTAAACTAAAATTTCTGATGATCAAAACAAAAATGAATTTGAAACATTTATGGGGACACGTAGAAGAAGTTAGAAGATCGCCATTATCTGGAGAAATATTATCGCCGTTCAGACAACAGTAAACGAGCCAGTAATAATTCCCCAGAAATTAATAATGAAGCAGCTGATATTTGTCAGAGATTATTTACAGGCGGTATCATGGATATTAATGTTTATCGGTCCCTCAGTGATTAAATCGTTGATGATTACAACAATGACTGAGGTATGCAATTAGATACAATGACTAAAATAAGATGATCATACATAATGCTCAATGTGGACCTGTAATGGTCAGGGTGATAAATACGCGATTATAAGTTTATAAGGCGATCTACGAAGATGGACTCGGTAGTGTTGTTCAGGGTCTAATTAGAAGGACATCCTTAAAAGCAATACCGATTGCAAAACAACTGGGAATGTAATCTATTGACGTTGTTCGTGATAAAGGTATGTGTGCTGTTGGTGATGTTGCCAGCAGAGCATTCTCAGCAATCAAGTATAGACTAGCACGATTAATACGACGAAACCCACAGCCAGTCAAATTTCCCAGCACTGAAGTTACGCCTTCAGATGTTAGCAAAATAATAAATCAAGCCGCAAATACAAAATTAGCAGAGTTGGCTGGTGTACCCCTGTCAGAAAAAGAAAAAATATAACTGCCAGTCTGATAGCCGGAATTGGTCTTCTTGTTAGACGATAACAACTATAATAAAAAGATTAAACGTGTATCTGATCCAGCTTTTGACATGGATGCACCAGTTTCAAAGCTAAATCTGTGCGCGATTATCAGTATTATTTTTATGACGCACGCGAACCTAACGCACGTGGAATAATCGAATTAAAAGTTCAGGATACGAGCAGATATTTATTACCCCCTGAGGTATTTATTGAAGTAGAAGGTAGACTTTTACAAGCAGATGGTACAGTATTCAGAATTGGTGATAGACTGGTTTTGTTAATAATGTTATTTTGGCGTTTTTAAAAGTGCCATATACATGATTGATGGACGACCCATTGAATCGTGCCTGGAAAACGTTGATATTGCCACGACGATACTTGGCCTTCCAAGATACAGCGATGATTACTAGAGATCAGCTGGTCCGTCAATAATGTTCGCAAAGGATACAGCTGATTACCCAGAAAGCAGACAGTATAATAAAAGACGACCAAAAAAACATCGCCGACAACACTGTCGCTAATGTGTAGCCGGTGGTTCATGATGCTAATCCAGAGTTCAACTTAGGACTTTCCGCACGTAGATTAATGTTAAATGATGAAGAAAGAATTTTCATGTGTGATTCCACTATCACATATATTTGTATTTTGCAGACGCAGTTGATGCGTGTATAGTAAGACTAACAAAACTTTCGTTTTGGATGACAGTAATGACTGAGCTCGTGTAGCACGATCACCATCAACAATAGCTGGTCCGTCCACCATTTATTCCTGGTGATTTCAGAGCAATCGCTGCCGTACTCTCACAGAAAACAATGTTGTTTGAAGGTGTTGGTGGATGAATAAGAGTTATTGATGACCCAGTAGAAAACATGCAATTAAATCGTTCATGATATAATGTCATATCATCATGTTTGTGTTACTCTGACTCCTAGTCAGATTAAAAAGCTTCATACGAAGTCAACAAAGAAATACGGGACAAAAATAACAGTAAAACAAGAACAGACCACAGGTGGTCCAAATAAACTATAACTGACAGAACATCAAATCAGGCACTACAACGACTGCAAACAATCAAAGACTGGCGTTAGACTTAATCTTTCTGCAGGTGCCAATAAAGACGCAGTCAAAACGGGTAGTATATTTCCACTTCTTGCAACTATACCAGCTTTGAAAGCCGCTGACGCCAAAGCTGCTGAAAAGCATCTGCACTTGGTGCTGTTGGAACTGCTGCTGAGATGGCATTACAGAAAGCGACAGGTCACGGAATAAAGATTACCACAACAAGGGTAAGGTCTAAGACTGCCAGGAACGGAAAGGGTTTAGGACTTCTCGAGACACATCGTTGATACTTCCTATGTCTAATTTTGATTTATTTAATGCTGCTAAATATTAAACGTCAAAAACTTTAGAGCTGTTTGTATGCGTGATCAATTGCCAAAACAACCAACTGTGTTGAAACTGGTGTCTTTAATCTCGATGGAAGTTCTGGTCCAGGTACTCATTGGGCTGCATACGAGATTGATCCACGCGGCGTTGTTTATTTTGATTTGTATCGGTTGGCGCCACCAGAGTAATTTTTAAATATGTTGGCGGACTTTAAAACACTCCTGTCTGGTGGTCAACGTTACCAACATAGACAATAACAGATCCACCAATAGGTAGCCGTGAAGAAATTGCTGTACCTGACGCTATATCAAGGTAGTGGACACCGCCTCATATAGTCGTGCACAAGTATACCACCTGATAGTATAGCCGTCCACCGTCGTTTTAAACGGGTCTAAGTGTAATATACAAATGTAGGTATTTACGGAAGATCTACTCTGAGCAAGACTTGGGGCAAACCTGAATGCGACTTATCTAAATATGCAGACATTGATGAGGTCAAGCATTAACTCGCTAATCCTTTGAGGCTCGCAAATGTGGACCAAAGTGAAGTCGTTGTTTTTCAGGACCATCACAGACGATTAAAGACGAGCAATATCCCGTTGACACATATTAGTTTGCGCGTTCAAGATGCGACCGAAGATAACCTAGTGGTGTTTGCTAAATACGGTAAAATTTAAAACTCGGAGGAATCAGTCTTAACACTCACAGGTGAGATTGCTGGACGCATCAAAAGAATATGAGATATTATGTATAGCGATCTCAATATGAGTAAAAATACAATTATTAATGGGAGAGAACCAAAATCAGACGATGATGTGGTAACAAAAAGATACGTAGACTGCAAAAACAACACGATCAGAACTGAGGTCAGTAAATATGTTGCTAAATCCGGTGATGTCATGACTGGGAATCTCATTATGGCTAGTAATACCATTGCTTATTGGAGAGAACCATCAATAGACGATGAAGCTGCAACGAAGAGATACCTGGACAACAGCAACATTCCGATGATGATATTGTCAGTGACAATCAATGATGGATTGACCACATTTTGATCTGAATATTCTAATCATATAAACGCATTATACATTTTCTCAAAAAAGGTAATGGAATCGTTGATGATTTCTTTGGAAAGCCAGCAGTTATCGGCATTAAGTTCTCCCAAATCAAAAACATCACCGACAGCGTAGTATATACAGTAGCGTCTGGGTCAGCATTATGGTCACCACTCAATAAATCCATTAAACATCGCGCTGAGGTTACCAGCATATACAGATTTTCAATACTCGTCACTACGACATTTACGATATTTACCACAATTTCACTGCGTTATCCACTAACTGGATCCTCTGAATCTATGTTAGTGATGTTGAAGCAAAACGACGAGGAAACAATTGTGGTGGAACCCGAAGAAAACAACTTAGGTTCGTTATACTACTGGTGTCTTGAATTAATTACTAAACTACCACCTACTTAACATATAATGAACTCCACACTCAACGTTCAACATTACAGATACAATCAAAATGTGAGTTGCAAATCGAACTGAAAAATATCATTGACGAGAACACAGTAAAAGTAAAAAAAAAATCTCAGATGTGTAGTAGTCGTTGACATAATTGTATATTTGTCGTTAGCTGTTATCGCTGAAACAGGCGTTTTGCTATCAACAATAACAATAACATCGCCAGCAGTTGTATTAATTTGTACTTCAGCTGCAAAAACAATTGCTGGTATTCTAAATATCATCGCAAAAAACTCTACGTGCACAAATACAAAATTGCATGAGTATACAGTAAATCTGCACGCGGAGATGTTAGCATACTCCAAATTATCATTGTTGATTTCATCATATCTCAGTGATGGAATAATATCAGATGGCGAGTTCATATAAATAATTAAGATTTACAACGAGGCATTTGATGAAAATATAGAAGACACTATTCAATACTTAGATGTAAAACTATAAATAAAAAACCGTATTAGACCTCGGATTTAACAAATAATAATAGTTATGATGATGATGATGATAGTAATAATAATAATAATAATAATAACGTCGTCATCGCAAGAATTACTGCAACAGATCGTCGCTAATGCAACTCCGTCAAAAACCAAAGCGATATCAGCAGGCTCAACCAATCCTGAATTTATCTCTAGCTTTGCAACTGCAATTCCAGCGAAGGAAATAGCACTAGCACAATTGCAAGTATATGACAGTTGGTCAAATTCATTCGGTGGGTTGCAAGCAAATAATTCTCTGGTATTTTCGTACAAAGATAGCTCCAATGGAACTCCCGACTGGCACGTTGTTAGTATGCCCACAGGTAATTATCGGATCGAACAAATCAACGACGAATTCCAGCGCAGAATTAAAATTATTACAGAAAAAGTATCCAAAATTGCTATCACTATTTATGAGCCAACATTATCAGCCGCGATTGAAATAAATTCGCTAGATTATTCCGTCAATATATATCAATCATCGATCAGAACCGTATTGGGATCGCCAGAAGTACAACCAACAGCACCTCCAGCGATACCACAAGAACAATGTGTCGATTTCTCTACGGACAAGAAAATATTTCTAAAACTTCCAGAATATCAACAACAAAAAACATCCATGGAAGTTTACAGAACAACTGATAGGTAAATATGGCAATCTAAATTATGACGAAATATTATATTTTACTGCGTCTGATGGCACAAAACTTCATAAATTAAAATTAAAATGTATATGATGCTGTTTGCGAAACCCGTAATCCATTTATCAGTGAAAACTGCATCAAATCATTTTCTGACGATATTAAACCTGAACACGCGCGTTTGCTTGGTGATCTATGACATTTATTTTCTAGTGTCGCACAATACTACAATAACGAAGTAAACAAAAGATCATTGAAAGAATACAACATCTATAAAGGGTTGCATCATACCTCATTTTATCAATTGGATTATGATTTAAATGATATTTTTCGATGAAATCTTAGATTTCGGATCCACCATAACAACACGAACACAATTCTTTCTTAATCATTATAAAATAACGGAAGAACAATTACCAAACTTTGTATTACCCGGATTTAACGACGACGAGTAAAAAAAATCAGTCAACGACGTCGTCGATGAATATTTTCCAAAAATACTTGAAGCATGGAGAAAAACAACCCATCCTCCGAATATTCTCAGTTATAACAATGATCCATACAACGGCGGCAGGTAAGTCTCGACAGGAATCGTTAATATAACATCAACGTTCGCAGTCATTCTTGTATTGTATGTGGTGCAATTGGTGGCAGCGATCAAGTAGATTTTGATAAATCCTGTCAGGCCCAGCAGGGATATATTTTATACACATTTACGCCTCAAGCACTATGTGGATTTATGATTGTATTGGAACCTGTTAATCCTGTTTATCTGCAATGTCATAATCCGCTATTATCAAGGATACATTTCAAACTTACTGATCAAACCGGACACTCGCTTGATTTAAGAAATAAAGTTTTAAATATAAATCTGTATGTGCGTTAATACGATTTTCGTGTTAAAAAACAAAATAAATACCTGGTTAAAAATCAGGAATAAATATATTGTAATAGATTTTTTCTGTTTTCGGCCAGATTTTATAATATACTGGAGTAAATGTTACTCAAAATAACGAAAATCAGTCAGATGTCATACTTTGTTGGGGTAAATAGTACACAAGTAATTATCAACCATATTTTGTAATTTCTACGGGCAAATGGTACTTAGTGTTGTGAAAATCAGGCCGAAAACAGAAAATTTCATAACAATAATTTCATTGAAACAATATTTCTAAATCAGAATACATATTATAATCTGAATAAATCTGAATCAGAATAAATATTATAATTAGAATACAAATATATATTATTATCAGAATAAATATTATAATCAAAATAAATATTATAATCAAAACATAAATGAAAAATAACAATGATAAAATCATAGAATCTAATTCTGATATTCAGAATAAATTTGTTTTAAACTACCTTGACAAAGTCAAGGCAGAAATGAATTATTCCCAATGACTTCGTCACCAGCTTCATGCTTTCACTTTGTTTTGTAAGTGAAGCAATTATATCACATCGTCCGCAGAAGCAAGTTTGGTTACCACAACAAACGAAATATTCTGATGATGAAAATCCTGATATAACTGATTTTGAGAATAAAATCGCAAAAGATCTTGGTAGAAAAATAATTGATAAATTAACGCAAGGAGGATGATATGATCATAAGTGACATTGTACAAAATTAATTATAGACGATGCTGAACTCGATTTCATAATTGCTGATACAAGGGAGAGAAACACATTTATAAGTCGAAGTAATGCTTACGTGTCAGACGGAACTAAATCAGGTACAATTAAGAGTTACACCGATGGTAGAAAGATAAACTTCAACAACAATTATTTCTGTTAAATAAAGAAGAAAAAAATTAAAATCTACCTAAACCATTGTCTTATCGTCCAGCAGATCATCAACGGCAAAATATCGACGTTGAAATTTCAGGTTGCGATAGTAATCAAAATCTTGTGTTAAATAATATTGTTTTAGTTCCAGTGAGTGTTGTTGGGAGCGCGTTAACGATGGACAAAACTCTATGGACGCTAGGATATGCTATAACGATTCATTCGTCACAAGGATTAACTATTTCGGATACTAATATTTGGATTGTTGATGATCGTATTGAATGGTCAGATTTAGTTTATCTCGCAGTGTCTCAGAAGAATGTCTCAGCAACGGAGAGTTATCATAAATTTCACAGAAAATGATAATCAAACTGCTAGCAATGGCGACGACGCAGTAAGAAAAAAAGATTAGTTAGTTAAAAACAGTGACCAAAAAAAAGTGCCACTTTGATCTCGATGCTGAATTTATCATGACATTATCATTCAAATAATGACCAAAGACAGTTTATCATAGATATAATTAATAGTAGTCTTGGTCACACACGTGAAAATGCGATGCTGACCTGTCTTGAATGTAATCAACGTCGAGGCGCTAGTTCACAAAAGTAAAGGCGATGGTAAGTGTGTGTCTTCAGGGATTACTTGTAATTGTTCACGTACAAATCCACGTTGAGGAGCAGTTGAATCTAGTCTGTAGATTGCAGGTCTAACCGTGGATTTTACCATGCTGGAAATTGTTTGTGTGGTTACACTCCGAATAGGACAAATTGCTCTTTTTACCCCCTTCAAGTTCACCAGGTTCATATAAATATCTTAGTCACATTACACAGTACTGATTGTTTTGAGAAGGAGTCATGTCGTTGTATTGGTAGAAGTTTTTTGAGATCGCATTGGTAGATTTCATAGAAATCGCACAAGTAATTTCATTATTTAATGATGCAGCTATCACACTTGATAGTCTTGCAACCATTCACGAGATATCATGTCTTTTTTAACCTTGTTCAGGGATATTTCTTGCGCATACTGATATAAAAATAACCGCTCACCAAGAGTTCGATTAAATTTATCAACAATTGCCTGATCGCGATGAATTGCGGTATGTCCTCGTCTGATTTTTATGTTGTTTTTCATTAGAGATGATATTGCTCCAAGAAATTCAATGCCAGGATCAACCTGTAGCAACCGTGGCCATCGCAAGTATCCTCATTGATAAATTCGTTCAAACGCAAATACAACTTCAGTTGCTATTTTAGTTGATACTGGTTCTGCTTCTTTATTCCTAATTGCAACATCAACGACAGTTAACGCATATTTGTATGTGCGTGATTGACGTGTTTTAATAGTATCATGTGGTAAAAACAAAGTATCAGCTTGATGAACTTAATTAGGAGTGCTGACATCAAAATGTGCATAATGAATTTGTTAAGGTAGTGGTAATTAAATATGCCATATTGCCTGTCGTGCTAACCAATTTTCAGCAACAGAACGTGTAACATTTGCTGCATCAGCAAGTCTACTAATTGCTGCTCTACCTCTCCAATACCCTCTTGGACTATAATAAATCGATTCCATTATAATAATAATAATCAGCTGATTAATTACTGGCCCATAATACTGGTTTACCTTTCCTCAAGGATTTTACTAGGAAACTAGCGAGTTTTTCTCTGAGAGGTTTATTTTTTATGGAATTTAACGAATGAACCAATTTCACATCTGCAATATATCGTTGTTGTAAATTTTTTGTTATTATTGCTATTAATCCACTTGTGAAGGTAGATGCTCTGCATCGAACACAATATAAATTCATATTATTATATTTGTGCAACATGGATATCATTGATTTCTCAGCGACATGATAGCAAGAGCCAGTCAAGCATCATCCAGCGCTACCAAATTCTTTGAGAGCAATTATCACAGGCCCATCTGGGTCTGGTAAGACTCAATTGTTGCTTAATCTGATGAGATAGCTCATCTGGGATCAGTTCCATTTAGTGGCACCATCTGTAGATGATCAGCGATGCTATGATGTGCTTCAAGATTTTAATGAAAATGCAAAATTGTTGGATGAGGATGGTAATGATATTATTGATTTTATCACTGATATTGATAAAGCCCTATTTGTAGATGACCTAGATGGATTTATTAATAATCTCATAGTATATGAGATGATGTGATGCTGGACAAACAATCAAATCCAGCACGGATATTTTCTCGAGGCAGACACAAAAACGGACGTGATTTATGTTACTCAGCATTATACACATATACTTAAATTAATCAGAGATAACTGCAATATTTTAGTTGATACACATACTATGCGAAACATTCATCAGACTTGGTGTTCAGAGGATAAGGATATAATTAAGTTCAAAAACTTCTTTTCATGTGCGCAAGCTACCCCACATGGATATATCACAATAAATTTACATGATAGTCGGTTGCACTATTGCCTAGGTCTTGATAACAGTTTTGGTTAAGAGACAGCAGCAGGGAGGGTGACAACAAAACCTGAGTGTCAGGGTGGGAAAACAAATGCACATAAAAACAAACAAAACGTCAAAAATAAACAAAATGAACGAACCCAATTAGAGAAATCTCTGTCAGTTAGAGGCTTCAAATGGTGTTATTGATCATGTATTTTCATTTTCGTAGGAAGCTTTATTTTTGCAAATAGACCCTTCTAAACCTTATAGGGTTCACCCTCCCTGCTGCTACTTGGGGTAAGCTTGATTTAAGGTCAGAGACAAAAGAATACCTTACAAAACATTCGAATCTATTCCTATAATTTTTTCAGTCATGACAGGATTTAACAAAACAGTTTCTGAATTACTAAAATACTAAAATACAAGACCACGAATAAATTACTGAAACCTAGAGCTTGTTCATTATCATTAAAGTACTTTTTGCACTGAAATTTTATATGTTGTGAGAAATTGACAAATATGAACGAATCATCATGCATCGTTTTACTTAAAGATGAATATTAACATTTGATTTTCTGTACTGAATAAATTATGAGATATAAACACCACTCCTTTCTCGAATCACTTGTAAGTCAAGTCAAATTGACAACAACAAAGATTCTGATTGGTGTATCATGATTAACTTGCAGATCAGGGTCTATGCTGTTTGTTTTACCTACAAATAAACTGCACAGACCCAAATCTGCCAGCACACTGGACTTCTAAGCGAGTATATACGGCACACATAAAACATAAGAAAGAACCAAGAAAAACAAAACGACTACAGTACAAAAGTATTTGTGAAGGCGGTATTCAGAGACGGAGGGTAAACCAAAATTCAAAAGCACGAAAACCTACTTTTTAAGACAAGATGGCAATAGAAATAAGACAAAATATAAACATATTCATGACTTTTTATTAGTCTACAAAAAGAATAAATCCTATAAATAATAAAAAGTATGGTTTCAATATAATCAACTATGACATGATGATGGCAAACATATAAACTACTTGTACAGCCACAAAATAAAATATTTTTCATGCAAAATCAAAAGGTGAATGTCCAGCAGTGAATAATAAATTTGCATAAATGACGATCTGAAGGCAAATATCACTTATTTTCCCTTCTGCTCTGTCTATATAACTATATATCTCAGATCCTAAAATGACTATTTTCTGGATATGAAGGGCAAATAAACTCAAAGACTCATCTGCCACATTTGAGGAGTGAAAGCTTATCTCCTCGATTTGACAAAATCTTACAATTATCTCCCCTGGGTCTCTTTCGATCAACATTACATCAGTCTTTCATGGCATCAGCTTTTTAATTTTACTGTTTGGTGGTGTGTCAATTCATATCCAAACTTCAGAACAAAACATGTCATAACCTAGGCCCCAACTGATAACATCAACATTTTATTTGGGATTGTAGACTTTAAATCTTCATTCAGATATATGTATACAGTAACAAACACATGTACCTAATACAGAAAAGTCGCACCACACAGTGTTAAGTCAGGTATTTGTTGATGTACAATTGCTTCTAAAAACACAAGCAATCACTAAGACTAAGAGCATCACCCTTCCCTTCTCTTTGTCATCATTTTATGTGAGGTATCACTTGTAAATTGATTCTAAAATGAAAATGCTACACCCCATGTGTATCTTAACCCATTCATAATTTCAATGAGGCCTTTAGCTCACACATGACTGATTTACACCCTATTTGATAGGAATCAGGATTTCTGTCTAAAGCATGTATATTAACATAAACCCAGTCAATCATTAAACATTAGTACCACAAAACAAAAGGATTTTCATTAAAATCAATGATTTGACATAAAACTGAAACATTCTAAGATAGATAACATTTTAATAGACATGTAATCAATCACGTTTTTAAAGTATCATGCAGCAAGTGGCAAGAGAAATGTGATAAACATAATTTCCATATACCTAATACAGATGGCAGTAGATTTATAGCACAGTAATGGACATGATAGTATTTTAGCACCCAAAATTGTCCACTTTAACTGTGCAAGCCCTTTTAAAAAAAACAAATAAATAAAATGCGTTGTAAACATGGTCAATAATTTAATCTAGAAAGATAATAAATCACAGCTTTCCACCTTTTTAGAATGAATATATGACATATTTCAACCTTTTCAGAATAAATTTATATCATGAACATTTAAACAAAGTAATTAAGACCACTGCAGATGTAATGGTACGTTTTTAGGTCTCAATGGCTTTTTCTGCATACACTCACCAGCCACAACCCTGCAACAATTAGACTGAGTTCATGTGATGGAGTTTAAAATACTGTACTTTTCATTAATGCAAGACCAAATGAAACATTACTGTAAAATGTTACCTTGACTTTATGCTCAAAAGGACAAAACAGATTTTTAAAGAATGACTTCTGTCGAAGTATAAACAAAATCCATCAATGGGTTGAACAAAATTAGAGTAAAACCTTACCACAAATTTTCTATGGTCTTGACACCCAAGGTCAAAGGTGTAAGCAAATGTGCAACAGAATAATACTGTGAACTTCACAATTATTCATTCCATGTATGAACAAGAGTTTAGAAAACAATACATGAAAATCTTTAACCAAAACCTTAATGCAAATTCCCAATAACTCTTACTTTCACTCCAAGACTAAATAAGTGGGACACCAAGTCTGAAAAAATCCATCGAGTGGTTTTGGGAAATGTTATGGACTTTAATGATATTTTTCAGCACATTATAGGCTATGCATGGCAGCCAGTTTAAATGGTACCTGGAAGAACCCAAGTTAGAAACACCTTCCCATGGGAAACTACTGGCAAGCTTTCTCACAAACCCACAATGACTGAGACTAAGATGGAGATGCGATGGCAGTGATCAGCAAGTATTTTTGAGTACTCGGCCACCTGGACCTCCTTTTGGGAAATCAATGCAAATAAAAAAGCTGGAACCATAAATTTAACTATGACTGTGACCCTGATCCAAGATTGAGGAGCAAGAGAGTGTGTTGCAGAATGAATTACCATTAATGAACAGAATCCATCCAAGGGTTTAGGACACAAGTAAACACAAAAAAGGAAAACATCCATATTACAAAGTTTCTATCTATAACTATAATCTTGACCCAAAGTCAAAAGACAAGCAAGCATTTCACAGAATAAACTGACTTAGCTTCAAAATGATTCATGATGAATAATCTAGTATCAAAATGCCTGGAACTTAATGTTGATGAAAGCTTGCACCAAAACCATAATAAACGGTCACCGCCAAAGATGGGAAAATAAGTATGTCATACTTTCCACGAATGTTGGCTCAAAAGAAAATTGCACTCACATCTCAAAATCAAACAAACCAAAAGAAACTGTCCTGGTATATGCTTGCTACCATATCAGTACAGAAGCAATTCAATAAACACCCACAAATATGCATTCCCACCTCATCAGTGTCATTTCTGCAACAGATCTTACTATCAAGGAATCAAGACAATTCTGAGAAAACATTACATCTAACTCAGTGGCAGTGGTAATGCATCATTGCTATAGGCTGATCTAATATATATCTCCAATGTTTTCTTTTGTTCTTGCATCTCATAAATTGCTATGTGAGCAAGTATGTACATATTACTGGTACTGCTTCGTCACTGAAATATAGAAGACATGATAAACTGTCAACACATATATTATTACAAAATAGCATCAAAAAGTAGCAGATCCATGACACAATGACAAACAGTTCAGCATGTTATGAAAGATGGGGATGTTTAATATGAAAAACGTTTACAGCATGCATAGATGCTAGACAGGTATTGCAAGCATACAGACTATTGCTTGGTGCTTCCCTCAACAAAAATCTCCAAAATATGTCAGTAAAAACATCAAAATTCTTCAACAACCAAGACACTTTTCATACAAGTGTTGTAAAAGTAACTTTCTTTTGTCATACTAAAGGCAAGAGCTACACTCTAAGGTCAAAATTACTGGCAAAAAGACATTTTAATGTCATGCTATGTTAAATGCACTCTTCTTAGTGTGACAGCTCTTTGAACATGTAACTGTCATACTGAAAACTTGTACCAATGGAAAACTCTACTTGCATGTGCACCTCAACTGGCCTTAAACTGTCTGATTCCTCTTTAAATATCCAATATATACATCATGATTTGTAATGAAAAAAACTTGAGACAGCAGAATGCCATTGTATCACATACATGGTACCCAAGAAAGGCAGTTTTTAAGAAAAGGAGTACTCTGATTACTCAGAGCTCATATGAAAATGACACAAAATTCTAAATTGCTTCTCTGGGTGACAACTGCACATTAAAAGTGCCAACTCTGGATAAAAAGAATTTTTTATGCGATCAGCCTTTATGAAAAGAAAACTAATTTTAAAATATTTGGTGCTGGTTTGGGTAATGTTTTTCTGTATAGAACTTTATAAAGGTATATTTTAAAGAATATTTACAAATGTAAGCAGACAGTAAATATTACCCAAAATGAGATCAAAGCTGGATCCTTCTGGGTGAGGCATAGTTTCTAAACAATAATCATGTTCAAGTAAAGTCTAAATTTTGTTATTGTACTCGTTGCCTACAATGTAATCTGTAGATAATAATTATTGTACTCTCTGCCTACAATGTAATCTGTAGATAATAATGTTATTGTACTCGTTGCCTACAACATTATCTGTAGATAATAATGTTATTGTACTCTTTGCCTAAAACATTATCTGTAGATAATAATGTTATTGTACTCGTTGCCTACAACATTATCTGTAGATAATAATGTTATTATACTCTTTGCCTAAAACATTATCTGTAGATAATAATGTTATTGTACTCTTTGCCTAAAACATTATCTGTAGATAATGTTATTGTACTCTTTGCCTACATTATCTGTAGATAATAATGTTATTGTACTCTTTGCCTACAACATTATCTGTAGATAATAATGTTATTGTACTCTTTGCCTACAACATTATCTGTAGATAATAATGTTATTGTACTCTTTGCCTAAAACATTATCTGTAGATAATGTTATTGTACTCTTTGCCTACAACATTATCTGTAGATAATAATGTTACTGTACTCTTTGCCTACAACATTATCTGTAGATAATAATGTTACTGTACTCGTTGCCTACAATGTTATCTGTAGATAATAATGTTCCTATACTATGTACAAATGTTCAGCAAACACTTGTCACAAATTAGAAGCATTCTATTAATAAAAGGTGATGCTGGTCACAAATTAAACCCTAAGTAGTATATTGAATCTTTCTGCCAATTTAACATTTAAAACTGGAGCTTTTAAAAAATGTCCAGAGTGGAAATTCATTTGGTTATCATAATTGTATATATACAGAGCACTGAATCTGATGCTAATCAATTTTCATGGTTCACTCAGGAGCTGCTAATTGTTTTGTTCATAGAATACCAGAAAAAAAGTGATTTAATTTCAAGGACTTTACTGACTGATTAATTGAACATCAATACAGTACAAGTTATAAGGGGAGGCAATAGGAATTACTTGCCAAGATGTATGAAGTGTGAATACCCTTGTCATTTAGACATGACATAATTCAAGTATTAATACCCTTATCATTTATGCATATGATGTATAATGACATCATGCATACATATAAATGCTGGGCATAAAATACAGTGATAACTTAATCTGAGAATTTCCAATTATTTTAATTTCTTCTATGTGGCTAAAAATACATAATTTGAAATTCTCGATTAAATTTTTGATGTGAAATCAATTACAGTATGCCAGTGCTCCAGATAAAAGGTAGATTGGTGTAAATTATACCTAATAAAAATCAAATTATGCCAAGTGTTTAGTTTGGAAGTGTACTAAATATGCTTTGAAAGTTTTTCACCTAGTTGTCACCTCACCATACCTAATGTTGTACTCTGTACAGTTCAAATGGTAGAATTAATGTTGCTAATAGTCACATGCTCAGAAAATGGTCTCCATTTGTAATGGGGTGAAGGCAGAACAAAACACAAAAACAAAAGCTTCTTTTCAAGGCAAGGTTGCTCAGTTTTGGAATCTCAAAATGAAAAGAAGAAAAAAAAACCATACATGAAACAGTTGCCATTTTCATTATTAATTTTGCTTGTATAAATACAAGCCATAATCAAAAGCCTTTTATAAAAATAGTCAAATCATTGAAAATGAATCTACTCTTCACAGCATGGATAGTACTTGTATCTAATTATCTGTAGTACTGGTATGCCATTCAAACATTATCTGTAGCACTGGTATGCCATTCAAACATTAATTAACTAGCACTGGTATGCCATTCAAACATCATCTGTAACACTGGTATACCATTCAAACATTAATTAACTAGCACTGGTATTCCATTCAAATATTATCTGTAGCACTGGTATGCCATTCAAACATTAACTGTAGCACTGGTATGCCATTCAAATATTAATTAACTGTTCAACTGGTATACCATTCAAACATTATCTGGAACACTGGTATGCCATTCAAACATTATCTGGAACAATGTTATGCCATTCAAATATTAATTAACTGTAGCACTGGTATGCCATTCAAACATTATCTGTAGTACTGGTATGCCATTCAAATATTATCTGTAGCACTGGTATGCCATTCAAACATTATCTGTTGTACTGGTATGCCATTCAAACATTAATTAACTGTAGCACTGGTATGCCATTCAAATATTAATTAACTGTTCAACTGGTATATCATTCAAACATTATCTGGAACACTGGTATGCCATTCAAACATTATCTGGAACACTGTTATGCCATTCCAATATTAATTAACTGTAGCATTGGTATGCCATTCAAACATTATCTGGAACGCTGGTATGTCATTCAAGAACTGCTTTAAACAGTGCTTGTATCCTGACTACTCTCCACACTAGAACACTGATTCTCATAAACATAGGATGTGCAAATACTCTCCATTTCTAGTATAATAACTACATTCATTATAATATTAAATCCAACTTGTACACAAGAAAAGCCTCAGCTTCTGAAACAACAAAATATACTTGTACAAATTACAACAATCTCAAGCTGATAGGCTAAAATGTGTACCTTTGGCCCAATCACTTTTCAAATTGGAAAAAGCCAAGAAGTTAAATTTTCTGTATTTCATTAGATGCTAGGGGGACACAAATCATTACAAACCATGTTTTACCTGTAAACTGTATGGTGATTTTATAAAATTTTCTGACCAAGTTTTTGACATGCTGCCAATTACAAAGTTTCCACCAATGAAAACCTGTAAAAGTAATTCTCATTTTTCACACCTGTTCCTTACCTAAGTAACAGATATATCAGAGTTGCGATCCTTACTTTTCTTGAAATTCTGGTTGTCTCAAGTCAGTTGTCATTTGATGACTTTTGCTAAGATACGTTGTTTGCATTTTATAATGTTGTCATTTGATGACTTTTGGTAAGATACGTTGTTTATATTTCATAATGTTGTCATTTGATGACTTTTGGTAAGATACATTGTTTATATTTTATAATGTTGTCATTTGATGACTTTTGGTAAGATACATTGTTTATATTTTATAATGTTGTCATTTGATGATTCACGATGCTATAAAGATACACATTTATGACTTCACAATATTATTGTCATCTGATGATTATTGATGCACAAGGTTCTACGCCCATTTCATACTTTGATAAGGCGTGAATTTCTAGTCTTATTTAAAATAGAATTCAGGAGTGTTTATATTAAATGTGAATCCAGTTTGTTTAAGCATTCAATATGTACCAGATACTGCAGACATCTAGCTCAGTATGATAACCACTGGGTTTTATTGCAACATTATGCCCAGTTTTAAAACACAAAAATGTGTAAGAACTATTTGAGATGAAATTTTAAAGGCTTAGCTGTCAAATTGTCTTTAAGTTTATAAAGATAAAGGAAAATCCAGGTACTTAAATTTCCACACAATATCAGTTTTATGAAAAATTATCAGAATTGTTACGGGGCCAAAAATAATTTTTGGGTGCTATTTTTGACGCGTTTCTTCTAGTTCACATGTTGGACTTAAATGAGTGTGGATAATTCTGACTTCAACATGCAATAAAACCGTACACTAGATAGATAAAAAAAATTATTTTGGATCTTAACAGATCGAAAGGTCACAGTACAGAGTAGTTTTATCCCACAAAAATTATTATCAAATGATATAAGTGAAATTTTTTGAAAACTGGAACATAATAAAGTAGGATACATGTTTATCACTTAATAATGTTGTTGTCAAGTGATAATATAATATTGTAAGATACATGTATAGGACTTAATAATGTTGTGTGATGACATCATAGTACTGGAAGATACATGTTACGGTCATGATGATATAGTATTGTAAGATACCTGTTTAGGTCTTAATAATGATATTACCTGACATTATCATAGCACCGAAAGATATATGTTTAGGATTGAATAATGTTTTGATGATATCATAGTATTGTAAGATAACATGTTTAGGACTGAATAATGTAATGTGATGATATCATAGTAATGTAAGATACATGTCTATATCATAATGTTATGTGATGATATATTATTGTAAAATACATGTTTAGGTCTTACTAATGTTGTTATGTGATAATATTATAGTATTGTAAGATACATGTTTAGGACTTAATAATGTTATGTGATGATACAGTATTGTAAGATACCCATTTCGGTCTTAATGTTATGTGATGATATCATAGTATTGTAAGATAAGTGTTTAGGTCTTAATAATGTTGTTATGTGATGATATAGTATTGTAAGACAAGTGTTTAGGTCTTAATAATATTCTCTTTGTCTCAAGTCTGTGGTCATGTGATAATTAATGAAGTTCTAATATGGTATGACGTGATGTTTATGCCCTCTTAAAGTTCAACCTGACTTTAATGTTTGCAATTAGGCAAACTAATGATGTGATGGAATAAAGATAAAGTTTGAAAAAACAACAGTGAAAAAATAATCTAGGTTACTGGTACCTGAACAGTTATTAAAGTCTGAACAAATCTCCATTTGTTTATCACATGACTGTTGCCTCAGGTCACATAATGTGAAAATAATATTTTGACTTGTGCATTGCCACTTGGACTTGTCTGTATGACATCACACATATGACATCGTGATCAACTTTTTAGTTTTTCTATCACTTTAATTTCAGTAGTTAACAAATCAACAATTTAACCCCATTTTCAAATTTACATCAAACTCAAACATTATATTCATTTTCTGCTCTCCAAATATTGAAAAATATAGATATTTGTTCTATTCCATCTTTACTGACTGGACACCATTTACAGACTACACATTAAAGTCTCAATTATGTAGGATAGGAAAGTTCCAACATCAGGATCAGAACTTTCTTCTGACTCTCAGAAATCCAGTGTGACACAAAAGCTCGATCCTTTGGTTGAATTTCAGCATGTGAAACATCATATTCTCATTATATGTGAATGAAGGGGAGACAAATCCACTAAGTCACTCCCTACCTTGACTCTCAGAATTGTAATTTGAATGAATTGTAATTTGTGCTTATCATCAAGAAGGTATAAACACATCATAGAGTATAACATTTTCTTTTGAAATAAATGTAATATGTTTATAATGTGTATCTATAATCTGAAGTGCATGAAACATTTTCAAGCTTTTCCTGACTGTAGCATTAAGGGACTAACTTGCTTATGCCACAAAATTAAACTTGATGTAAACAGTTTAAAATCACTACCTCAGATACTAATCAGTTAAGCCAAAAAGCTGATTGCGAAAATTAATTAGTTCACCACAATAACATTTAACACCATCCCAAGGTTTAGTTTGTACTAAAACGTTAGTCAAAGTATTGACTTCTTTGACAAAAAACATACAATTAAAGGTAACTTGTGTCTATAGTCTTGATTTCATGAGGAATTTCACAACAAATTATGTCTTGCCCCAAGCAGTCTTCAATGTTATATACTGTTACCTACTCAGCCTCTTAAATACAACTGAATTATTTCATTCTGCAGCACGAAACAATGTGACAGTCATATGACTCTCCCACATCAGTGGCCTTTTATGAAAACTGTTTGATGGAATAAACAGGTCATAAGGCAACAAATATGAGGTTAGGAAAATTCATTCGCTCTTACAAGAACCGAAAAAGTAACTATTTAACTCATTATTTGCACCGCATAAGGTTTACATATCACAGTTAAAGAAGAGAATGTCACAACCTCCATCTCATGCCCACTATAAAAGCATTCTGAAAAACTTTCACAAAAAGCTTCAAAAACTGTTGAGACCAATTTTGCTGGACAAGCAAATGCTATGTTTCATTTTCTAGTAAACCATGAAAACTTGATACCCACAAAATAAAATTCAATGTACAAACTCAAGGCTCTAAAATAGGTCTGAATGTGAACGCAACCATGTACTGGTTCAGCACCACAGAATATCTCTGAATGCGAAATAAATATGGTATTGGCTATGTTCTACTACATATTCATGGCTGAATGTGACCCCAGCACTGTAATGGCTCAGCACTATGAAATATGTCTGAATGCAAGTCCAATAACTTATGGCTCAGTCCTTGGAAATCATGTCTGAATGTGAACCCAACACTGTATGGGCTATGCACTATGAAACCATGTCCAAATGTGAACCCAAGACTGCACTGGCTCCAGGCTATGAAATTATGTCTGAATGTGAACCCAACACTGTATAGGCTATGCACTATGAAACCATGTCCAAATGTGAACCCAAGACTGCACTGGCTCCAGGCTATTAAGCTGTTTAAATGTGAACCCAAACTGTCATAGCTTTGGCGGATGACATATTAACCACTTTTTCATTTACATATATTGCAGTAACAGCTGACAGCCGAGTTCCATCATTATGATAAACCGGAATGTAATTATATGCTCAGTAAATCTTCCATAGATTTTTGGAGAGAGAATTCTTCAAAGCATTTTTGTCCTCCACCCATGTATTGTTTAACACTGTCATCTACATCTTCTTGGGTCAAATTTGTAGAAAAGACAGGTACAGCTGGTCTACTTCTATCTTGTGCCAATCTGAATTTAAAAAGAACATATGTTAGAGAAATATTAAATATAAAATGCATATAGCTATGAAATATTAAAAAACACAACAACTGAAATAACTGCAACTACTTGCAAATCCACATGATTACACTACATATTCTAACCCCCCCCCCTCTACTCCACTCATCCCACACCAAAAGTGACCCAGGGGTCACATACATCACTTCTTTTGCTATGGCTGCATAAAGCACATGTGATATTGCCAATGTGATGTCAACCAATTTCAAGGCGGACTGGGGCAAAATATGAGTAGCTAGTCCACCTGGCCAGCTGGATTTTTAGGCATCTTGAAAAAATTTACTCTACAAATATTATATTGTTTATTAAGTAAAGGAAATATTAAAAACCCAGTGAAAAATAAATAACTGAAATTCTGATGACCACTCATAAATCTGTGTAATATGATATATAATTCATGTTGAATCTGCACTCACTTGATGCTTGTAACTCCAAAATAAAGACACTTCTGTGTCTACGTTATGTCTGAGGATGCATGCTACCTCCAATTCCCAATACCAATGTGAAAGTATTCTGGATACCTGGATGCCAAACCCTTAGTTTTACTTGTTGTTGTTGTTGTTTTTGTCTCGTGGTTTTAGCCATTTTTCATGTTTGGATAGGTTATACATGACAAGCCCCTGCAGTGGTAAACTGGCCATAATCAGACAAATGAGACCATTTTCCCCCAATTTCTTTCATGAATCAAATCAAACAATGGCTGTTAAAATGTTCATTGACAACAAAACATTACAGAAGGTGGGGTTAAAAACATTTTCCCATGATCGCAAGCAATCAGTAAAGAGAATACTGCACAATAATTTCATGGGCTACTTTGGGTCAATCAGAATCACAAAGTGATATGTTCACATGTTATAATATCAAAAATACAAAACTGCACACACTATAGGCAAAGTCTACCGACTATGTGATAAAAAAAGGAATACAACACTATCAAACAAAAGGAAAGTTGCGTTACAGAAATGGCTTGGAAAGTAGAAACAGGATGCATGCTACGACCATGATAATGCTGTTATCGTTTCTTTAGCTCAGTGAATTTTCACTTGAGCATATCAAAATGTAACTACAGTTACTGAATTTGTTATGCACATGAATAATTTTGACACCATTTACTTTACAATACGGAGCAGCACAAATCGTTCAATACATCCTGAAAAAGAGTGGTCTGTGTAAATGTTGGCCCTGGACTTATGGAAGAGTTCGTTTTTTATATAAGCCATAGTAGCTATCAGAGCTGTCATGAGCCACAAGTAAACAAACATACATTAAATAAAAATTCAAAACTGGACGATACAGATGATGTTTGGATTAGACAAATTTATCTATATTTTGAAGACAATGTGAAAATTCACCTTGCTACAAACATGGGTAATTGTTCATGATGCTGAGCTGAATGTACTATTACTGTTAGCTGCATTCATCTGATGTGGATGCATCTGATCCAGTTACAGCTTCTACAATCTACTGCTGAGATGATCTTATTGCAGACCTAATGTCATGAGGGTTGGATACCACAGGTGAGGTCAAGTTCTGATACTGCCATTGATGACAAAGCCAATTGTTCAGGATCTTGATTCTTATTCAGATTATAATTCAGACTGGTCATCAATTGTTGGATTAGGATCAGACTGGTCATCAATTGCTGGATTAGGATCAGACTGGTCATCAATTGTTGGATTAGGATCAGACTGGTCATCAATATTTAGATTAGGATGCCCAACCTCTACATGAATTATGTATGCATCTAAATCAGCTGGACAGTGAATATCATTGTCCTGGTCAATAAATAGTGACCATGCTATGCCGAATTTCATAAAATGTAATAACTTTGACCAAAAATGTCTTATTTAGTGTTTTTCAATATCTTCTATAATATAAATAACGTTGCTAAGGTCTAATTTTCATGTACATCTGCATTGACCATTTAGTGATTTTTAATGCATTTTGACTTCTTGTATGATGAAATGAAGGACCAGTCGGCTAATAACAAGATCTTTTGTGCACATTTCACACACTGGCTGCATATATGAAGGCTGGTAAGAAAATACTTAAAATTGACCTCTGACCTCTCCTACAAGATAATAATGACATGCCTCTCACCACTGAAACAAAATAACTAAGTTCTATGATTCTTCACCACTTATGATATGTGTTAACAGAAATGCAGATGGATGGACAGACAAAGACTACTACAATATCATTGAATGTGATTATAATAATAATAATAATAATAATAATAATAATCATTTTTTTATCAAGTTATTTGACTAGACATAGTGCACACATACACACTGACCCTTTCTCCTGCATTCCACCCCATCCCCTATGATGACAAATTCAGTTAAGAAAAGGTACATAACTCTTCCAAAAATGTTCACATACAATGAATGGTCAACTTTTGATTATGGCTTAAATGTGTACAAAGTTACAAAGTAATCTACTGAAAACTGTGTCGAGTTATTTGCAAATGCAAAATTATGTCAAATACTACATCCAACTGTAAATAAAAAAAAGAGAAATAACTCAGGAAAAAAATTGCAAAAGCAAAGATTTATTTTTCAGTATGTACGTCATTGGATACAATCATAATATGCACCAAGTTTCAGAGAAGATCCATTAAAAAGTGCAATACAGTTGCATTCACTTGATTCAGTCTCAAAATACATTCAGCTGCTGGACTGAAAGGACAATGGCTCTAATTACAACTGAGAGAACACTCATTTATTGATATCCACATGTTCAGATCAATACATTAACTGGTACAAATTTAATGAAAACCAAGAGACTTGCTGCATTCACAATATTCTGCCAGACTACTGACTCTAACATAAATTGCAATAGCAGAGTGGCTTGTTGAACATCTTGGATTATGACATTAATATGTACCAAGATTCACAGCAATCAATCAGAAATTGAGGGACTAGATGCATTCACATATTTCTGTCAAGTGGCAAGACAAAACAGGCAATAACTCCGCAAATAATTGCAGGAAGTGGCAAGTAGACAGTTGCATGGTGAAGAAATGATGACTGTGAGACTTGCTGTATGCAGATGGTTTTGAAGATACTACATCAGGCTCCACAACAAAAAGAGTAATAACTCCAACAAAAATCCAAAGCAGCACAATGATGTCGATATAAACATCTGAGGATGATGAGCATAAAAAAGCCAAAGTTTTATGGTGGTCTATTTTCAATCTGTGACACTACTGAACTTGCATACCTTCACATTTGTACTCTTCTTCCAATCTTTAAAGCATCAACGATATACAAAATGCACAAAACTTAGACAATTCATTTATCAATATATAATTTCTAACCTACCTGCTGACTGGAGTCCCTAATTAACTTGCTGATATTGTTACAAGACTATGCTCTTATAATAAGTTACAGAAAAGTGTAAACACAACAAGCTTTGTAAAATTCAACAAATAATTTATTTCCCTAAAATACAAAGTGAAAAAAAATGAGAAAAAAGAACTTACTGTATTGCAAATTAAATCCACAAAAAACCAAGAATTAAAGACACAAGTCCTAGTAATAAAAAGTCCTGAAGAGATCCAAAGTTGAAGGCAATGACGTGTCTTATTGTCTGCAAAAGGTAGATGTGTCAAAAGTCTCTTGTTAAATCAGAATTATTATTCCAGGTTTGAATTCAGTATAAATTCCAAGAATTTTTTCAGAGCACATTTGTATTTCCGGAGAAAATAATCACTTTAATCTGAAGAAAATAAAATTCAGCCCCAACTGGTCACAGCATAATACAACTTGAAGTGCTAGATGTTAAAGCATGACTGGTAGAATCCTCCCAGTCACAAGATAATATAGTTCTCTGCTTGACTTCAAGTCACAATTAGCATTTTCTAAAAAGAACCAATACCTAATGGAAAATAAATAGAATGATCTAAAGCCTTGTTTATTTACAACACAATATCCTAGAAAATTCACTTTCGAATCACCAACCCTGAGCCTGATCAACATATTTACTCCTTCTTTGCTTACCTAGAATAATAATCCTGATAATAAGCTCATACACATAGAGAATAATGAAGCTATTATTAGTTGTTTATATAAATGAAATAAAAACAATTTTTTAAAGTCAATCAGGTCAAGCAGAAATGAACTCAACTTTGGACAAGGTCATGTCCAGCAAACAATGTTACATTACAATCACATGTAATGAAATTAAAATAAAATTAAAACTAACAGACAAACAATTAAATTAAATATACATAACAATATGTCAAACCAAATGGAAGATTCTTTAGTAACAATAGTCACCATATTTGCATAGGGGCCATATTTGCATGGGTGAGTCCATTTTTCAGGACAGCTGATGCAGTTCACTGCTTCAATAAGGTCTAAATACTACTGTAAATTTCCAAAACATCTTGAGTTACATCCTTTTCAACACATATAAGGGTTACGCCTATTTATTTAATTAATATTAAAATTAGATATTGCAAATATCTGATGCAGAGTTTTTACTAAAAAAAATGACTGTCCTAGAAACCAGAAAAGGACAGTGAGTAGTCTGTCTGGTTGCTTACCTCAACAGGTTCTGTTTGGTTTGAAATATGAACAAGATGACAATGTTATGGGTCACCTGGCAATAATCAAGTTAGAAATTACATACTGATGAATGAAAGGACTGTTTTATGCATTTTCTACATCCATGGTGCTTTTTGTTCTAAAACTGGCCGGGGGTGGTGGTGGTTGACACGGAATAGGAGGTGATCGGGCGTTGCTGACCAAGATTGGTGGGCACTGACTGCTTGATTGACCAGCCTGGAATACTAATAGCTTGATTGGCCAGTGTGACTGGTAGCTGAGTGTACTGGTGACAGCGTGTGTAACTCCATATATGTAATCTTTTAGCCATGGGCTAATTTTGGGGGTTTGTAAAACCCAGTGTATTGTTGGGACTGTAAAGATAATTTGTACATCTGTCCCTTTTGTTTACATAATTTCACTAATTGAGTGAATACAATTTACTATACGAGTAAAATGCTACTTTTGTTTTACTATTTGAGTAAAACACATCAATCTTTTTATTGTGAAATCACTGTGAATCATTCACCTCTTGTCCTTAAAGGTCATTTATTTGTATTTTCAATATTAAGTCCGTGCGTTTTATGTTAACCGATCCACTATTTGGATCATATACACGAACATATCAATCATAATTAATTACTCATTCAAGTCGCTCGTTATTAAACACTGTATTTGTATCACGATCAAAAGTGTTCTGTTGTAAATCCGAAAGCCCACCCGGTTATCTTGTTTCAGGGGAGGGTAAATTAATACTATATTCATGTTCACAAAATTCTGCCCTGCACTACATTCATCTACAAGTCAAAAAGGGCAATAACTCTTATACAAATGACAGGGCCATAACCATTTGTCAATTAGTGTATCTTCATATGATTATCCTTTAATATGTGCCAAATTTCAGCAATCCATTAAAACATTAAATGCATTCAATAGATTCTGTCTAACAATGCATTCAGCTTCACGATACAAGGACCATAACTGTAATCAAATTGTTGGAGCAAAGTTATTTGCTGAGATGTGCATACAATGGCCATCAAATTTACTAGTTTCATGGAGATCCAATGAAAACTGTAAGACTAGCTGCCTTCACAAGATTTTATCATAAACTGCACCAAGCGGTATGTAAAGCAAGGACAATAACTCTGAAGTAATTGTGGTATCCAGTGACTTTCTATTATCTACATCTTCAGGTTATGACCATAACAGTTAGCAAATTTCATGGCCATCAAGGAAAATCTGCTGGACTAGTTCCATTCACAAGATTATGCTATGGATCTTAAGAAGGATGGACAAAAAGATGGACTGCTATATACCAATGCACTGTCAAGGTAGGGATAAATGTTTTTTTACTGAAAGCAGATTCTGGTTTTAGGTACAATAGCTACATGCAACACCACTTTCACAGGATTTCTTAAAATATTCTTCCTTTACGTAACATGCATGCTATTCATCATTTTTTACAATATTTTTGAAAGTACTAGTGTTTATTCAAGTTGTCAGCAAAATAAATTTCCTTTAACAGGCTCATTTATCTGTGCATCTCAGATTTCATAAGAATTCTTTCACAAATAAGAAAATTCTTAACTGATTTTGGGACTAATAATTTCAGTGAAATCGCTTAAATGTATTCTCAAATGTTTGAAGGAATTGATCAAGCTAAAAATAATTACCTTGAAAAACCATCATCAAGGTTTACATCGTCATCTTCAAAATTTTGCTACAACAGAAAAGAGCAATATTTATCTGTATGCTAACAATACTTAAGTCTTTTATCATGATGTTACCCATTTAACATAAGCTGATCACATGAATCACTTCTGTGCAAAATGTTTACTCAACTAACAAGGTTTGACAGGTACCTGTAATTGATTTTGAACTTCCATGTCTTTCTTTTTAACAGGGGATTAAACTTTTGGTTTCTGTGGCTTATAATTACAGCTATTGTTGTTATTAATTTGTTTAATGTGAGTACTTCTCTCCTTATATCCTTAAGACTAAGGTTGTGTAAAATGGTATAGTTTACTGTCAGAACCATTACAAAACAGCCATGTAAACAGGCATGCATATAGTTCACTAAGTACTATCAGATGTGCATGTCCAGGTAGGATATCAAATTGTATTCATCAATGGTATATTTATTTTACCATCCAGAGATCAAATTCCCCACCCCCATTCTTCCAAACAAAGCCTTCTGATCAGCTTCCAAAGACCTTTACACTTTTAAATAATGGAAAATTTTAACAAGCATTTTATTTTCTAAAATTTTTGTTTTACAAATTAATCTTTTTTTTTGCAAAGTCAGATTGTCATATTTTAAAAAGTGTCATCCACTGAATGTTGCTGCCCTAGACATCTGCCTTGTATGCCTAATGGAAACTAAGCACATGCCTTGTATGCCTAATGGAAAATAGGCACATGCCTTGTATGCCTAATGGAAACTAGGCACATGCCTTGTATGCCTAATGGAAACTAGGCACATGCCTTGTATGCCTAATGGAAACTAGGCACCTGCCTTGTGGAAACTAGACACATGCCTTGTATGCCTAATGGAAACTTGGCACCTGCCTATCAACATGATGAGGATCCCAAGAATATTTAACCTAAACTGTAAAAACAAATGACATCATACGATTTAAAAGATGTACAGCAATGAATCACAAGTTGACTGATGTATGATGAGCACATATCAATAGCCATCAGTCATAAGATTACAAAGCAAAAGTCTAGTTTTTAATTCATTTGATTAAAAGGCATCTTTTTATACTGTGTGCATGTTTAGACAGTTTGGAAAACATTGAAGTCTCAAATAAGACTCACAAGTTTCTGTCGAGTTGTAAAACAAATGGCACTAATGAAGTGTGTCAAATATGATTCAGGAATTCTCTTGACTGTTTTAACATGTGTCTCCCCTGAAAACAACAGCTTTCATGTAAATATCTTTCAATAATCCAACTGAAAATAAGAAAAGATTTCTGAACACAGCTGTTGCCACCTGCAAATATGTAAAGACTTAAGAGTGAAGTAAAGTTTGCAAAAAGGAAATGAAATGATCAGCAAGTACTTTTAGCTCAGGGCAGAAGGTTTTATGGAAAAAAAAATTATATTAACTTTTTATTAACTCTGGAAAGCTGTATACTCACCCCATCCCAGTATAAAAGCCATGAACCTGACATAGCCATACAAAGGCCATTATACACAGTATGATTGCCATGGCCTGAGAGAACCAACCAAAGGCAATTATACACAGTATGATTACCATGGCCTGAGAGAACCAACCAAAGCCAGTATACACATTATGATTGCCAGGACCACCCAAAGGTCATAAGGCACAGTATGGTAGTGATCCTGACAGAACCACCCAAAGCAATAAGCATAGTATGGTAGCAACAACACTGACAGAATGACCTAAAGGCCATAATGCACAGTATGGTACTGTGACCCTGACAGAACTACCCAAAAGCAATTAAACATAGTATGGTAGCAACAACACTGACAGAATAACCTAAAGGCCATAAGGCACACTGGTACTGTGACCCTGACAAAACAACTTAAAGGCCATAAGGCAAAGTGTGGTACTGTGACCCTGACAGAACCACCCAAAGGCCATAAGGCAGTGTGGTACTGTGACCCTGAGACACCACCCAAAGGCCATAAGACACAGTGTAGTACTGTGACCCTGAGAGAACCACCTAAAGGCCATAAGGCATTGTTTGGTATTGTGACCCTGACAGAACCACCTAAGGCCATAAGGCACAGTGTGGTACTGTGGCCCTGACAGACAGTGTTTCCCTTTACGCACATTTGTGCATCAGGGACGCACGCTGGAGAAAACTGACGCACACATTTTGTTGCCGTGCGTTTTTTGACGCAAGGGATTTGCATAATGCAATCAGGATTTATTTAATATCCAATGCATTGGACGAAGGGTGGCATTGTGTATAATTCAAGCATAGGCATTGACTGGTTCCCCGCTTTGTTTACTCCATGTGTTGGGCTCCTCTATTCGTATAGCAGAGTGGAACACAGGGAACATACGAAATAAGGAACCAGACTAACATAGGCAATGTTATGACGGAGTAGCTTCCCCTAATCTCGCAAGCTCCCACTCGATTTCCATTGAGCTCAGCAAGATGTCATCTTGATGTTTAACCCCAATACTTGTTGCACTAGAAAGTGATCTCCAGATTAAAACGTCGTGCACTAAAATTCATTAGCGAAGAAAGTGAAAGAAGCAGAACACAAATGAGTAACTGTGGATCCAACTTTAATGAAAAATGGAGAAAATAATTCCCTTGACTGGAATACGGCACATCCATTAGGATTACCGGTGTGACTTATGAAAGCGTGACTGTGAAGACTGCATAAGTGAATAATCCTTTTGTTACAGTGTTTAAGAATTTTAACAAATCTGCTCTCGTTCGCCACAAGATATCTGGAGAACACATTATAACCCAAGACATTCTTTCACAACAAAGAAATCAGTAAACTTGTCGAGACAAATGCATTTATTTGGATTACACAGTCAGGGGGTCATTGCAGATTTTGTTGGTTTTAACTTTGCTGCAATAAAAGAAAGACCTTAAAGTTCAAGTGTAACTTATTAGAAACAAGATTAATCATCAGCCTCCTTGATTTTTGGATAAATTTGTTCTAGGACGAAGTACAATGAAACCAATGACAGCGCAAATTTTATGACAGGCAGTAAATTGACTGTCATTCGGTTGAAAAGATTTATTAGCCTTTTTGCATTGGCTTGTATGTAATACGTTGGTCTATAATACTGCTTCGAAAGGATTATAAGGAGACTGTTAAAAGTACGATTTTAAAAGAAAAATGAACTAATAAAATTATTATTTGAATGGACAATGCATTTGTTTGTTAAATTTAACTGTGCATGTTGGTTTATTGGTATGTTTAGAGAGAGAGAAAGAGAGTATGTTGTTCAAGATGCAATATCCTATTTCAAGCTGAAAAAGTACGAGTTGGATGAAAATTTGTCAGTATATTTTTGACCCCCACATTTTTAATCTGACCCCCAATTCTGACACCAAGGTTTTTTTTTAACCCTCAGTTTTACACCCATGGGGGATACACTGGACAGAACCATCCAAGGGCCATAAGGCACAGTGTGGTACTGTGATCCTGACAGAACCATCGAAAAGCAATTATACAAGTTATGGTAGCAATGACCCTGACAGAACCACCCAAAGGCCATAAGGCACAGTATGGTAGCCATGAACCTACCTGACAGAACCACCCAAAAGTAATTATAGTATGATAGCAACAACCATCCAAAGGCCATAAGGCACAGTATGGTACTGTGACCCTGAAAGAAACACCCAAAGGCCATAAGGCACATTATGCTATTTTGATCCTGACAGAACCACCCACCAATTATTGACCAATATTATTGTGCAGAATCCATTATTTTCTTATTAAACCTGCCCTTACAGTGACTTTGACCTTTCGTGCAAACATTACATCAGTTTCTTTCATACCCAAGTACAAGCCATACACAAAGTTTGGTCGAGGAACTTACTTTAGATCAAAACTTCTCACAAAGTCAATATTTCTTTGAGTCAAAAGGATTCTGACCTCTGAACCTCTATACTTTAAATTCACTAGGTCTCTTTCTTACCTAGAGTGCAATCTGTAAACAAAATTTGGTCAAGGTACATGGTCTCAAACTTGTTATTTTGCACACACAAAAAATATTCTATCAGTCACAGTGACCCAGGGCCAGAGAGCGATCACAGGCCCTGGAGTAAGAAATACCCCAGCCTCTCCTAGCTCTTGTTCAAACAAATTTTTTCTTTTATAAAATTAAAGTGTTGTTCAGCCCAGGTCTCTTAAGGGCCCAGGCCCAAGGGATCTATCCTCAGCTGGCCCCTCTTACTTTTGGCCCTGCAGTGACCTTTGATCATTTGACCCCAAATGCAATAGGCTTCTTACTTACCCAAAGCATAAGCCATCCACAAACTAAAAGTGCCATTTTCATGCAGTAAATATTTTTTCATTCTCAGACATTAACTCTGACTTTGTTCCTCTTCAACACAGAATCAGTCTTCTTTTGCCATACGCCAAGTGAAAGTCATTCAGAGTTTAGCCAAGGTTTGTGACGCATTTCAATATCTTATTGTAAAGAAATAATTTCAACCAGTGACATTGATCTTTGACCATTTGATGATGAAATTGATTGGCTTTATCCCTACTCAAGAGCAAGCAATCCACAAACTTTGGTCCAGGAAGTAGAACTAATGTTATACAGAAACCATTTTTTTCTTTTTTCTGTTAATATGACCTTCACCTTTAATCTTTTGACCCTGAAACCAACAGGTTTGTTTCTTAATCCAAATGGAAGTTATTTACAAAGCTTGAAAATATCAGAATGCTCATCCTTGTTATATGTATCAAAGGTAGTTTTTGCAGCATCAACTAGTAATGATAAATAAGTGAAATAGGTTTCACCTCGGAATCTGAGGGAAATGAAAAATATGATGTTGACATTTGACCGTGACCATACAAACCTGAATACGGTACTTAAATTCCTTGGAACGTTTTCACTGTTCTCAATATCCAACTCAAAGGATGGAGCTTAAAAATCATTTATCTATTTTCTCAATAATTATTCTGCAAATTCTTCAGTGGGGTAGGAATAATCCAGCTTGTATGTTCAGTAGTTTATAAAGAATAGAAATATCTGTTCTCTAATCTGTTACATATATTTCCTGTGTTAGATGTCATTTAATTTTTTTGCCATATGCCCTCATGTTCTTCCTTCTCTTGAAAATTATATTTCATTTAGTTTATTTTGGGCAATTAAATAGTTTAAACTAGTGATATGATACTGGATTTAAAGTCTGTATCTCACAGTGCTTCATAATTACAGTGCAGAAAGGAAAGAAATTTAGCAGCTTCAATCTGTGATTTTGATCTTAAAGAGACCATCTTGACTGATGCATATTACACCTATTAATAAAGATAAATAAGAATATATATATATATTCATCATTCTGAAACTGCTGTAGAGTAAGAAGGTGAAAATTAAACAAAATGATATTTGACTTGAACTTGAAGACAAAGAGAAGGATAGAGTGATAAATAAATCAGGAATACAAGTGCAGGTGGGGGCCAACTAAAAGGTGAAAACAACAACAGTCTTTTAAAGATGCTGAAGGTCCAGTTTTCCTTACCCACTCTACTCTATGCTGTGGACTTGTTTCTTGATTCCTACTTGTTTCAGGTTTTGGTAATTGAGGATGATCAGCTGAAGTGAGATACAGTGTGTATTAACTATGCTGTTTATCAATACAAAATGGGTGATGGAACAAATCAATAATTAACTAAAGCTAGGTGCTGTGGGTTAATGAACTTCAACAGAAGATATTCTAGTATTCTGTTTCAGGAAGAAGAAAAAATGACACATGGACAGTACCGCAGGTTCATTCAAAGAGCTAAATTCTCAACCTTCAAATGAAAATGTTTTAATTTTAAATTTAAAAACTTAAAATAATGTAAATATCACAGGATAATCAGAAGACTCAGTAGTATCAATAACTGAGAATATGAAGTATATCCTGTATTCAATGTATCAATAAATGTCTATAGTATATCCTGTATTCAATGTATCAATAAATGTCTATAGTATATCCTGTATTCAATGTATCAATAAATGTCTATAGTATGTCCTGTATTCAATGTATCAATAAATGTCTATAGTATGTCCTGTATTCAATGTATCAATAAATGTCTATAGTATGTCCTGTATTCAATGTATCAATAAATGTCTATAGTATGTCCTGTATTCAATGTATCAATAAATGTCTATAGTATGTCCTGTATTCAATGTATCAATAAATGTCTATAGTATGTCCTGTATTCAATGTATCAATAAATGTCTATAGTATGTCCTGTATTCAATGTATCAATAAATGTCTATAGCATATCCTGTATTCAATGTATCAATAAATGTCTATAGCATGTCCTGTATTCAATGTATCAATAAATGTCTATAGCATGTCCTGTATTCAATGTATCAATAAATGTCTATAGCATGTCCTGTATTCAATGTATCAATAAATGTCTATAGTATGTCCTGTATTCAATGTATCAATAAATGTCTATAGTATGTCCTGTATTCAATGTATCAATAAATGTCTATAGTATGTCCTGTATTGAATGTATCAATAAATGTCTATAGGATGTCCTGTATTCAATGTATCAATAAATGTCTATAGTATGTCCTGTATTCAATGTATCAATAAATGTCTATAGGATGTCCTGTATTCAATGTATCAATAAATGTCTATAGTATGTCCTGTATTCAATGTATCAATAAATGTCTATAGTATGTCCTGTATTCAATGTATCAATAAATGTCTATAGTATGTCCTGTATTCAATGTATCAATAAATGTCTATAGTATGTCCTGTATTCAATATATCAATAAATGTCTATATTATGTCCTGTATTCAATGTATCAATAAATGTCTATAGTATGTCCTGTATTCAATGTATCAATAAATGTCTATAGTATGTCCTGTATTCAATGTATCAATAAATGTCTATAGTATGTCCTGTATTCAATGTATCAATAAATGTGTATATTAATTATATCCTGTATGTAACATATCAATACATATGTTTATTAATTATACCCTGTATTCAACATATCAATAAATATGTATATTAATTATATCCTGTATTCAACATATCAATAAATGTGTACATTAATTATATCCTGTATTCAACATATCAATAAATGTGTATATCAATTATATACTGTATTTAATACATCAATAAATGTATATATTAATTATATCCTGTATTCAACATATCAATAAATGTGTATGTTATATCCTGTATTCAGTATATCAATAAATGTGTATATTAATTACGTCCTGTATTCAATATATCATTAAATTTGCTTATTAATTATGTCCTGTATTCAATATTTCAACAAACTAATTTTTCTAATAAAATGTTTTTTTTCAAGAATACTTATCCAATCATAATACTTTTGGAGAATTAAGTCACAAATCCAGCCCTCCCAGATAAAACTTTTACCTAAAAGTAGGCACAAGTTGTCTGCCCACCTACGTGGTGGTCAGGCAGAGTGATCTCTCCTTGGTATAGGGATTGGCATCAAATCCATTGAATATCTCAGTTACTCTATGGATGTAACTGCGGGGAGACTGGGAGGGGGCATGTATAGTATTCTCGAAGAAACCTTTTATTAACTGTTTCTCCAAGAATACTTACCCAATCATAATACCTTAGAAGAATTACTACCTCACAAATCCAGCACTCCCATATAACACTTTTAGCTAAAAGAAGCTACAAGTTATCTGCCTATCTAGGTGGCAGTTGGGCAGAGAAATCTCCCCACTGGCATTGGGACTGGTGTCAAATGCCATCAATATCTGTTATTCTGGAGCATAAGGCATCCAGCCTATGGATGTAACTGTGAGGAAGCTGGCATTCTGTTTGGGTAAGTATTCTTGAAAAAACATTTCACTATAAAAAAAATTAATTTCTTCTTTAAATAGGTAACCCAATCATAATACCTTAGGATAATATGTAAGAGGTGAAGGAAGATATTTCCCCTTACCTCAGAGAGACCATCTCTGGTCCCCTAAGGTATCAGAGACACCTTCTAGACAACCTGACTGGAAAAGACTCCATCTGTCAGGGAGTGGCTTCAAAAGGACAAAAATGATCCCTCCTGCAAATCCAGTGGAATTCATGAACCTGCATCTGTATGAAGATGTCAAACAATCTAGAAGGGTAACCTTTGTGCCATAGGTAAAGGTTCCTACAGATTGACTTCAGCTTTTTATGATGAGAGATCTCTGATAAGAACTGGAAACTCGGGTTTCTATCCCACACCAAAGGTAACAGAACAGTTTTACACATATCCAATGATTGTGCTGACTGTCCCAACTTTGTAAGCCATTAATACATGGAGCAAATCCATTGGTGTGGGTTTAGTCACTATTCCCTCAGGTGATGTTAACAGTCAGTAGAGAATAGATCAGTCTGCTGATGAAATCCTTAGTGTGAGGACAAAAGCTTCAGGTTAGCTTGCTATATTTATTGTGTATGCGATTTAAAAGTTGAAAACATTATCAAATAAGAATAATACTACATGGCTAAGTTTCCACCAAAATATATGATTCATTATGTTGAGATGTTTTATGGGATGCTTGATCCACATAAATGTTCCATCTATCTGCTACACAAGATACTTTTGACTGTTGGTTAGCTCTTTCCCTCTCTGCTCCCCAACAGAGTCAAACCCTTGAGGTGGCAAGGTCTTTAGGAATTGCCAATAATGAGGGGTCCTGTGGCGGTGACATAACGATTCCAATTGAGGAAGCAACTGAAACAGACATCTTACAGAGACAATTTCACCTGATGTCAGAACTGAGGATCTGGTAGGTGATGCAGAAAAATGCAGACATTAGTCCTACGGTATTGGGATGGAAACTTCAGTTCAGGCATGGAGGAGTTCATTTATCCAAGTTGGATCTAATATTGACATGGAAAACTGAATGCCTGTGTTGTTGTTTATAGATTAAGGTAGTAAAGTTGATATCTCCTGACCTACCTGCGATGTAGGTGGAGAAGAATGTCACTGCTGGTGGCCCATAACACGTGCAGCAATGAGGAGTCAGATCCCATAACTTCTAATGTGCCACTAAGTAGAGTTTCTTGAGTGATAGAGGTCTGAAGGCAAGTGAAAAGATATCTCTTGAAAACTGAGACCCCAAGATGGGAAAGCATTGTGAAGTACTGTACAGGTAAAATTGAAAACTAATTAAGTACATTCTTGGATATTATGGCACTAAACTGGGCGTCAGTTGCAAGTCATGCAACTGGAAAGTTCATTTTCTGGTGGCTGATACTGTTTGATCGATTGTGGTCATGGTACACTGTGATTCGAGTTATACGGCGAAGTCCACTTGTGAAGGAAAATATCCATTTAGCTGGCATGACATTGTCCAGTTCTTGAGGCTGGGATAGGTACGTGATATTGATCCACATGTCCAGTCCATAATTTGGATATGCAATACTGTAAATGATGGTTGTTCCTGTTCTCAATCTCAGTACCCAGATAAGATATGGCTTGAAGTCTTGCATGTAAGCAGATATTTTGGTCCCCCACCAAGCTATGATTGACCTCTGTCCATAACATGCAAATCCATCAAGTATTCAAATGGTGACAACCATGGTCTAAATCTACAAGACAAAACAGAGCAGATACATTTACTGTAGTGGGCATCCTGCTTTTTGAAATAGCGTGTGCATGTGATTTGTTTTTTAACGTAGCTTTAACAATTTTCAGTCATATCGCTATAATGTATTCAGTGTGGCAGTTTATAGTGATGTCTTGCACTGATGCATCATACCACAGACATGTAGCATGATGTCCCACCCAGTCACATTATCATGTCACCAGGCCGACCAGTCCTAACACTAACCTCTTAATGCTGAATGCCAAGCGAGGCAGCTGTTAGTACCATTTTTATAAATCTTTGGTATGACTCAGACATGGATTGAACCCACGACCTCTCGTATCCGAGGCAGATGCTCTAACCACTAGGCCACAAGCGCAGTTTTGAACTAGTAAGAATCCATGCATGGTTACACACTATCATACATACCTATAGTGGAATGCACTTGACCTGTACACGTACAGAATTATAGCCTCAGCATTAATATGTAAAAAGTGCACTAAATAATCAATTCCTGCCACAAATAACGTACACACATACATCTGATTGAATGTACTGGTAGAATCGCTGGAGCATCTATTATAGTCTGTACATGTAAAGACTGGACAACAAATAATCAATTCCAGCCACAAATAACTTATACACATACATTTGATTGAATGTTGAATCGCTGGAGCATCAATTACAGTCTGTACATGTAAAGACTGGACAACAAATAATCAATTCCAGCCACAAATAACTTATACACATACATTTGATTGAATGTTGAATCGCTGGAGCATCAATTACAGTCTGTACATGTAAAGACTGGACGGCAAATAATCAATTCCAGTGGCAGCTTACCTGAAGGAAGGCCAATCGTTGATTGCCTATTCAAAATTATAGATACTTATAAAGTAGGTGCTACAATATCCATTATGAGGCAATTTTACCTTGAGATAAGGTCCAAGGACATTCTATACAGGCAAAAGTCAATAATGTGTCAGATACACGACTATGAATTAGTGCCAACAGATAGCCTAATGAAGGCAATGAAGCATCAGTACATAATATCAATTAACAATACTACCTGTAGAAAAGTTCATTGATAGCCTGTACAGGTTAATTTAGTAAAGCTTGGCACCAAGATGCTAAGATTGTATAGGTACAGAAAACTTATCAGACATTATATACATGTTAATGAGCTTTTTATAGCTACAACAGACTTGCATGCACATCTAATTAAAACTATTGTGAAAACACATAGGCTACAGGTGCAAGTATGTAATACTATTAACTGATAGCACAATGATAATTGAAAAGGCAGAACTTTGTTGTCATAGGAAGAAAGAAAAGTTGGAAACAGAAGGAGTCAGATTCCCTTCTGAAGTGAAGACTCCTCCAACTTCTAAGTGTGGAACTTGCAGAAACTTGGTAAAGGACTTTTGTGAGGTCCCTTTTGATGAGAGCATACTGCACGGCATGAGCAGAAGTGTTAACTATGATATTCATGGGATTTGGCACCAATCCCTATACCTAAGGGAGATCACTGCCGGAGCGCCACCTGGGGGGGGGGGGGCAGCTAACTTTTCGCACATTTTAACTTAAAAGAATGTCTGGGAGTGCTGGATTTTCGAGGAAGTAGTAGTTCTCCTAACTTAAGGTATTATGATTGGCTAACATATTTAAAGAAGAAATGTGAATATTAATTATATCCTGTATTCAATATATCAATTGAATAAGAATTATATCCTGTATTCAATATATCTATTGAATAAGAATTATATCCTGTATTCAATATATCAATTGAATAAGAATTATATCCTGTATTCAATATATCAACTGAATAAGAATTATATCCTGTATTCAATATATCAATTGAATAAGAATTATATCCTGTATTCAATATATCAACTGAATAAAAATTATATCCTGTATTCAATATATCAACTGAATAAGAATTATATCCTGTATTCAATATATCAACTGAATAAGAATTATATCCTTATTCAATATATCAATAAATGTGTATAGTAATTATATCCTGTATTCAAACGTCTGTAATTAGTGATGATATAGTATGTGTATATAGATGTAGTTTCAATAAAATTTGTACAACTATTAAGTACATTCTTATATACAGACTTTATCTAATAAATGTACTTACCTAAACTTGAATTTAACAAAGAACCTGTATCAGAAATAGCTGAGTCATTACCAATCATGTCTTGATGCTTATTTTTTTCTTGATTCTTTCCATTCTGAAGAAGAAATAAAAAACAGACTTCATTTAGAACATTAAAATATTCTCATACTGATTATAAATTTAATGAGCATTCATCTTTTGAACATATGCCTACCAGATTTGATTCAACTAAAGTTCCAGGACATTCAAATTGAACAAAAGTCCATGAAACCATGTGGTATAGAACTTACTATAGCATCTCCTTCAGGAGAAAATGACTGAACATAACATTTGTCTAACTTGCAACAAAAAAAATGCAGCCAAATTCTGTGCAATACTTAAAAAAAAAATTCATATCCTATTTGTTTCCAAGAACACTGATACAAGTTCCTTGTAAATTAGCAGCATCGAACAGTGCAAACTGACCAGTCCAAAAAGAAAGGGGCTAAGCCATAGGTCAGTATAATGGAAAGAGGTTCAGAGGCTTTTACGACAGATGCCACATTTTTTCTTTATTTATACAAATTATTCCATTCTATTAATCAAATATGAAATAATTTACATCGAGCTAAAATAAATTAAAGTAATTACTGAGTATCATTATTCAGGAGCTCAAGCATTTTTAAACATACAACAGCGCTTTGATTATCAAACCCCTGAGCTTGAAAATTGTGTTGATGGATGGCAGGTTGATAGCCAGGTTGTGCTGAACACCAAAATACAATACAAAAGAACAGTTACAAGTATGAGCTTTAAGGAATGAATAAAGTAGTTATTTTTAAACAATATAGTTTCCTTTCTTTACTCAAATCTTACTGAATCTGGCTTCAAGCAGATGATTTTGAATTGTCTTTTTCCAAAACGGTGAAGCCCCTTTGAATGAGATTTCAATTAAAATTTAGACTTTAGGTCTTGGGACTTTGACACTTATGTGGAAAGGTAATCAAATTTAGAGCTAAAAGAACACTGGCTCATGCACTTTTCTATACACATTGTTTCAGTCTGAATATCATGTACAAAACAAAAACGTGAGTAGGCTTTGAGTAGCTCAGCTGGTATGTAATTTTGCATATATATTTGTTGACATTTTACACTTTGCTTACGAAACTGCAAAGTATTACTTTAATTTCAATTTTGTTTGTAAAAGTGGAAGGTCCAAGGAATGTTGAAAAGTGTATCTCTTGAGTCAGATTGGGAAAACTAGACCTTGGACCACCACTATTTTCAGGCCCTGAACCTTAAAAGAAAAGTGCAACATTTTTACGTTAATATAGCAAGTCCTAACAACTAGTACAACACGGTGTCGATAATTCAAGTTTTGATGAGACGTGTTCTTAAAGTGGAGGAAAACAATAAAATTAATTAGATATGCAACCATGTACCTTTGCATTGTCTGGGACCAGAATGCAGAAATACAGGAAAGGTTAGTTACAATATGCACAAACGTACTTTCTTCAAATTATAACATTATTATACCAAGGGTTTTTAGAGAACAGCTTTGGATTGTGCAATGCCACCTGAGCATGCATGCTGTGCATGTGTGTGAGACTTGGATTTTTAATGTAACTTTAATAACTTTTCAGTCATATTGCTACGATGTCTGCAGTCTGGCAGTTTATAGTGATGTCTAGAACTGAAGCATCAAGCTGCAGACATAGCATCATGTCCCACCCAGTCATGTGACACCAGTCTGACCAGACCAAACACAAACCTCTTAATGCTGAGCACCAAGAGAGGCAGCTGCCAGTACCATTTTTATAAATCTCTGGTATGACTCTGCCAGAGTTTGAACCCATGACCTCCCACATCCGAGGCAGGTGCTCTAACTACTTACACCACCATATTGGTTGCATGCACTTGTAATGTCACAATTCATACTACATGGGGTTAAAGAAAAACAATTCAAACCTTGGAATATAATTGTGGGTGATCTGTAAATGTGTACAACAGTTTTTATAAAGTCACTATCGTGGGCTTAGATGTGCTTTTGCATACATTTAAATTAACACCCAAATCATAAGACAGGCAGGTCTGAAAATTGGTATGAGTGATAACTGCGTCAACACATCAGATGGGGTGGTTAGAATGAAACCCTAAAGAAAGTCGTGCTTTGGGAGCATACAACTGTGGCCCCTGGGTAACAATCTGGAAACCATTGATATCCCCACCTACCATGGGCTTGGCCCCTGGGTCATAATTTGGAAACTATCAACATCCCCACCATATAACCAAATATACAGTTGATAAGAATGACAAGATGAATTCAGATACACCTCAAAAGTTTATGCTGGATCTATTCGTATCCTTCATGAACTTGACCATCAGGGCAGATTTTATGGGGTGGTGTAACAAAAGAAGGGATGTATGATTATTAAACACACTCAAGTTTGGTTTATTATCAAGTACAGTCTGTCCCTATGTTAGAGCTATCTTAAATAAGTTACTAGACTTACCAGAGTTATTTTCTTGTCTTTAACTTTCTGTGAATTTTCCCACTGATCTTTTGCTAACCTGAATGCCTGGGCAACAGACCATGTAACAGCTTGGGCCTGAAATTAGAACTAGGATGGTCCAGAAGTCCTCACTAAATCAAGAAATTATGAGTCCATACAATTTGCTTTCAAGAGGTGTCCATTACAATGGGTTATCATTGTACTGGTTTACCACATTACAGGTGAGGTTGCATTATACTGAGGTAGGATAAGAACTATGGGCAAAGGTTGCTATATACTGAAGATTAACTTTCAAAACTATATTCATCACAAATTAGCAAACATGTGGATCAAAGTAATCAACATACAGCAAATATCACTGTGATGAATCTATACATATCACTTACTAGTCATCTGAATGAAAACAGAGATTATCTTATGCAGTGGTCCGTCATTATAATCTGACTCAGACAGCACTGCCCCTTATACAACACCAGTACAATCAAGGATTCAACGTCTTGGTTGGTTGCTTAATTTTATGGTACTTTGAGCACATTATCATGCCAAGAAAATACTTTTGTTATATGAGAAATAGTCCTATCCCGGGAAGCATGAGAATGGGGGAAGAGTATGTATCAAATTAAATAGACCTATCCCAGGAAGCATGAGAATGGGGGAAGAGTATCTAACAAATTAAATAGTCCTATCCCAGGAAGCACGAGAATGGGGGAAGAGTATCTAACAAATTAAATAGTCCTATCCCAGTGGGTACTGTATGTTGATTATTGTAATAGAAGGGGGTATTGTATGTTGATTATTGTAATCTACAAGTCTGCTAACTGATGACATACCAGAAATAAAGTGGTATACATCCTAAAAATATTAAGGTGCATAAATTGAGATAACATTTGGAATAGTTTTATTTAGAATGTCACTTAAAATCCAACAGCAGATGATAACACTCTAATATATCTCCCAAATCATCAGCTCATTCTTCTAGTCAGTATAAACATTGGACAAAGGAGAATAACTTGTGTACAATAGGTACTGCTGGCACATATCTACACATCTGGCACTTCAACAATCTTTCATGCATATAATGCCAGATTCATTTATCACGTGATACCATTCATACAAAAAAAATGGCAATGACAATGTTAAGTAGATTTAGAATAATTCTTGAGTGATAACAGATAATCATTGTTTTAGAAATGATGGAAACATAAGATCATGCAATTCCCTTTATGAGCTACTTGGAAAATTTTGTTCATGTGGCAAGTGGCAAAATATATGGCTTCAACTCCTCATATAACCAATGAAGAGAATGAAAGCAAATAACTGTTGATATGTATTATAAATGCCAAAAGGGAAAGATACGCCACAGATAAAAGCGTTAATTAAAAATTCCAACCAATGTTTTCCATTTATATTCTATCTCTCTTTTATCTACACTGCCTGCATGGTATTAAAAGGCCTCAAACAAACATACTTTCAGTGAGGCTAAAATCTTGCATACCAATTTTTATGATAGCAGAGAATTTCTTGAGCTTTAGAACTTGCATAGTAGCCCAAAAATATGTTTGATAACTAAATCAGAACTAAGACCAAGTAGCCCTCCATGGCAAAAAAACCCACATGATCCTGGCTAGTGGTGGAAAAAAATATAGACAACAAAAAATTATAATCAATTTCCAGTCTGTGTGATGAGTATTTTGTTTGTTTGGTACTTTACTGCACAGCAACACAATACATTTAGTGCTAAGGCAATTTGGAGTAAAGTGCCTTGCCCAAGGACACACCATGGTAGCTGACCCAGACTGGTCTGACGGTAGGATTAAAAACCACACCCTTTCTGTCCTGAGTCAGGCATGTTGACTACTTGGCCACCACAGATCCATAGAATAAGTGCCAATTTAAACAATTATCAAGGCCTATAAAGCTTGACATCTATCTTTCAGAACACTCGTCTTTGAAAATGAAAATAAAATAAAACAGCCTTACAATCTTTTTCTTGGCAGACAGGAAGGCATAGCACTCCATGGTTTCATTTATGGTATTTCTTGCGATGAAGGCAAATACTTTCTCGTGATTCTTGTCAGCTGTACAGAATGATATTCTGAAAAAGTGAAGCTCAAACTGTCAAATATTAAGGGAATATTATTATAAAAGCCATCAGAACAGATATTATCTGAAGACAACAGACATCATTACACAAAAATAGACCTAAATTAAAAAATAATAATTTTGATGATAAAAATCACCAATTACATTAGAAGTATAATTCTGTGTTATATAAATGATGCAGTCAAGAAAACTAAATCACATCTCTTCAAATTTTGTTGTGGTGACTATGAATTTGTATCAATTAACTATACTTGTATAGACTGGTACAAAGTCAAGGTCAATACAATAGGTTTGCTGGTTCAAAAGAAAGCCCAAACTTCCAAATTTAAAACACTGGAGCAGATGGGGGTGGGGGATATAACAAAAACCTTGTGACAAACAAGACTGGATCAGTAACCCAATAAACCAGTATATTCTTTTGTTTCACACCAATACAATAACCAAAAATCACTATTAAATGTCACGGTTCACTAAGAAATTTTAAAGCAAAAAAAACATCAATGATGTTTCTATGTCTTGAATCAGTGAACAAAATTTAGTTGATCAACATGTCTTAGTCTTAGTTTCGTATCTTTCTGCACATCTAATGGTGAAGATTATGTATTTCCATGACCTTGGGATATGAAATAATACAACATAAAAGAGTTAAAGTTAGACATATAAAACAACAGTCATGACCTTGGAATATGGAATAATACACATAATAGAGTTAAAGTTAGACATATAAAGCAACAGTCAAACATGTTTAAATAGCATCAAAAGTTTATTGTCAGTATATATCATGTTTCGAAGTTGCATAACATTATACATATTCATATTTGAAATGGGAAGCCAGTACCCAGCCCTAATGGCAAACAGATTGCATATTGTTATACATATCATATTGGAAATGGGCTGTCAATACCCAGCCCAAATAGCAAACCAACTGCATACTGTTACACATATATTGGAAATGGGCTGCAAATACCCAACCCTAATGACAAGAGTTTTAATATTTTCAAGCCTTGATTTATGTGGTTAATTGTGAGGTGAACATTATAAAGAAATACAGTTCACTGAGCATCTATAAAAAAGTTAGGCTAAATTTTTAATGAGGCTGACAAATTTATCCAAATTATGGAGTGTTCGGTGTTTCAGTGTTTTACCTGTATATAGACATGTTAATCATAGCCTGTTTGGTCACCATATCAGTGACGCATATCCCTTTTGGAGCAACAGACAGGCAGACTTTCTGTAGTTTCTTTCCAATTGATTTAGCCTAAAGAAAGAATGAAAATAAGATGGTCCAGATTTCAGTATTTCATTTAAGTTTGTCAGAGGGTTTCACACTGGAAGTATGTATCTGGTAAGTGAAAACAATGAAATATTAGCATCTGCATGGTTAAATACAAATTATTACTGAATGGTAACATTATGAAAACCTTGCAATTAACCGGGCTTAATCATGTTCAACAAATCAAAACATAAGAATGAAACAATTATCAATGAAACCACTACAAATCTTTATGCTTCATGATGTGCACACAATATGATGAAATTTTTTTTATACTTCCAGTTAAAAATAAAATGCAGAAAAGTTGATGTTTATCAATTTTAACATTTCTGTAAAGTCAACCTTGGGAATAAGTGTGAAATATCAACAAATTTAATTTTATCAGAAGATTTACAATATGTACTCGCTTATAAGTCGAGTCAAACTGCAAACAACAAAGATCCAGATCTGCCAATGGGATAAGGTATAAGTGGGTGCAAAGCAAGAACTATTTACACACACACACATGCCTTGGTTGGTTCCCTTATTTTAAACATTGTTCATTATGCATATCTGCATTTAACATTGGTATTTAGCAATGTTTTAAGTAGATAATTTTCTGTACTGTAGGTATATTATGAATACATTTTATAATGGAATACATTTATCATATTCATATGAACAGTATTCATACTTGAAAGTATGTATGTTTGGATGAAGTGATATCATGCAATGTATTTTGGCCATGACCTCAAAGAAGCACAGCATGAACTATACATTGTAATATTTTTTATCTTACCTAGATTATAGCATTGTCATTACAAAATGGTAAAAATACTTAATCAATCGCCACTTAAATGAGATATTTATTTTCATTTTCTTTAGTTCCTAAATTTTCACCGGAAAATGGCAGGCAAAAATATTTCCAAACTAGTTTGAAACAACCCCTATAACATGTACATTAGAGTACATGCACAGGTGTCCTCACACTATGGTGTTCATCCATTCAAACCACAGGTGTCCTCACACTATGGTGTTCATCCATTCAAACCACAGGTGTCCTCACACTATGGTATTAATCCATTAAAACCACAGGTGTCCTCACACTATGGTGTTCATCCATTCAAACCACAGGTGTCCTCACACTATGGTGTTCATCCATTCAAACCACAGGTGTCCTCACACTATGGTGTTCATCCATTCAAACCACAGGTGTCCTCACACTATGGTGTTCATCCATTCAAACCACAGGTGTCCTCACACTATGGTGTTCATCCATTCAAACCACAGTGGTCACTGATGTTATGGATGAATAACCTGAACTTTACATCTACATGATTTGGGAGTTAATTCTGAATTAAATGTGAATTTTTTTGTACCAAGTTAATTTTCGCTCCAGTTTTGAAAATCAAAAATAATAAATTGCCTGTTATACTGGTAGCTGATTGACCATTTATAATAATTTGCAATTAGGCCAAACAAATACTTTTCCTATTGCACTAATTTTAAAATTAGAGTAGGTAGGTATTTTTTTTTAAAAAACACTATATATATTATAACCATCTGAATATAAAATGTACTAAGCACTTCACGTACTGGGCTAATCCATCTCAATTTGATGAACAAAAAATTCTTTTAATTTTTTATTTAAACATTATATATATTTATAGATTATAATGATTAAATGATTAGTATATATAATGTCTAAGCACTTCAATTTCAGGAAGTTTGTATTTTGTATATTTTTACGGTGGGGGTGGGGGTGCGAGAGCTAGGTCAGCAACAGAAAACAGGGATGGTTGGCCAACCAGACCAATTTTTTTTTTTACCTTACAGTGATGTGATGTAGGTAATACTATCCTTCAGAATGAATTAAATATATAGTTTCAAATGAGCTCATGCAAAGACATATTGCCACAAAACATGGTACAAAAACCATGGGCACATAAACCTTAAGTAAGGAACCAACCATTTCATAAAAACAAAACTGACATTTAATTTCATTGCTGCTGACAAAAACATGACCTTGGGTATTGATAAAACATAACTGAATTATCAAAGTCAATATGAATAAAACCAGACCCTTCCTTCCAACAGAATAGGCACAGAGTAAACAAATATGGTGCCACCCATCCCATGCTGGTGCATCCATTTTTAGAAACCGAGTTTTTACTATCACAACTCACATTAATTTATGAATTAAGAAAACACAGTCTAATAAAGAGATACTTTCTAAACACCAATGTCTTCCATTATTACCCCTTACGGTTTCAAATTGATTTTAGGAAGAAAATAACAAAAGCACAGCAGTTAAAATATACAAAAAAATACATTTAAAAATAGATCCGATTCTATTCTTAAAACACAAATATTTTTTATATTGATGATTTTAGTTTTGAAACACACAAGTTGGTATCTTTTCATCATCAAATGATAACTTGTGGAAATCAGACAGTGATAACAAACTATAACTTGTTGGGAAATGGGTTAATGGTCAGTCGGTTATTAAAACACATGCCTGTGAATGCGAAAATGTTTATTCTGTTGTTGTTGATTTCAATATCTGATATGGTCGCATACAATGCATTTTGCCTGGTGCTTACCAAACTATTATTCTACAGGGTTGAGGGATCATTTAAAAAACCATAAACTATTTTCATTCAGTTGCCTTTAAAAAAAAACACTGCAAAGATGATTTCAATTTCCTAATAGAAGGTGAAGTTAAATGGTAACAGCTTATGGATGTTCAACAGCATTACATGCAAAATATCTGGCTAATTTGTAAGAAAAAAAATTCAAAAAGTAAGAGGGAGGAAAAATGAAATTATTACCATTTCTACAATTCTGTGTACAGCTCTAGTACTGATGCCTTCTCCATAACTTTCACCCAGTGGCAATTCATCCAAAAGGGTTGATCCCAGGTACTTTAGGTAAAAGACCACACCCTCTGTTACTGCCTCCTTGTTCTCACTCCAACCCTCACCCAATTCTAAAGTATGGAAAAAAATACAATAAGAATTCATGTAAGTGATGCATTTCCTTATCAGTTAATCCTTTAAGTCAATGTACACAGGTCTGACTGTAGGGTGAGATCTTACCACTTCTAAATCGTGTGCATGTGATTTTGATTTTAACATAGCTTTAACAATTTTCCAGTCATATTGCTATGATGTCTGAAATGTGGCAGTTCATAATGATGTCTAGCACTGGAGCATCATGTTGCACACATGTAGCATGATGTCCCACCCAGTCTGTCCCACCCAGTCACATTATCCTGACAAAAGGCTTGACCAGTCCTAACACTAACCTCTTAATGCTGAGTGCCAAGTGAGGTAGCTGCAAGCACCGTATTTTATAAGTCTTTCGCATGACTTGGCCAGGGTTTAAACCCATGACCTCCTGCAGCTGAGGTGGATGCTATAACCATTTAGGCCACTGGCATGGTCACTTCCAAATTACCACTTAGTGGCTAAGTACTCAGGGTGATGATGCAACCGCAACTTAAGTTATGGTCAAGCATACGAATTCACAATTTCATTCCTGCACATGTAAATGCTTTTAACACAATTTACATTAAAAAAGATACTTGGGCCCAGGATGGATGAGAGGTCTAAAGCACTCACCATTACCGATCACTTCCATCATATTTCTACCCAAATGGGGTCGAGTCTCAGGCTTGATCAATGTGGGTATGCAAGAAAGCTTGCAGTAGCTTCCTGTGGATCAATGGTTCATACTGGGGTTTTCCTGGGTTTTCTTTGACCAGTTTTATTGGCTGCCATACATTGTCTATCATGCGCTGAAAAAAATGGCATTAAACCCAAATAACAACAAATATCAATGCCTCAACGTTAGGATCTAATATTACAAAACCGACAGGATAAGGCCCGAGTTTTCACCTCAGTGAAATGATGCTTCACTGCATATACTCTTATGCAAACAAGCTGTCATCTGGTTTCAAAGTATTATATCCACTCGGGTTACATTGCAAGTTGCAACTAATGGGGCCGTCATGTTATCTTTATTGGGTCTTGTCAAACAATACAAAAGACAGTCGGTCACAATCAAAATTAAAATACAGCCATTGTATGTATGAGAGAGAGAGAGAGAGAGAGAGAGAGAGAGAGAGAGAGAGAGAGAGAAGCGCCTGCCAAAAAAAAAGCATGTTAGTGATGGACGTTTGGTTTAATCTCGCTCGTTTGAGAGATCAACATAGTTCACAAGAAATTAAACTGCTGAAAAATAAGTGTGTTGTTTACTTGTTGTTACTGTGTTATGGTTACTTCAATCATACCACCAACACTAGGCCTACTTACTGCTATGCTTTGACTTCCCTGGTGTTGGACTCTTACGGACTACTCGCAAAAGGGCGTCCATGCTTTGGCGTCGAAATCCCGAAATATATTAAGTCAATAAAATAAAGATACACTGCTATGTGGATGTCTTTTTTTATCGAACACTGTGTCAGAGATCGGCAGCCGTGCTGCTAATTATGAGAAACAAGGTGGTGTGATTCACACGCGTGGCTTTCATGTGTACGACTGACATATCTGTCAACAATCTGTACTAACGAAAAAGGCAGAAGTATGCCGGTGAATATGACTCGCCCTGAGTCATGTTCACCGCGAGTTTCCATGGGTCGTTTGACCTGTGTCTGGTTTCACCCCAAAAATGTACTTCTTTGGAAAACTGGCAACAACAACCTCTAATAATGTTCTTTCGATGCATTGAACTTAATATATTTTCAGTGGACTAAATGCATTTTGTCGTTGTTATGCCACGCTAGTTGTGCGTCTGATCGATTCCGATTTAGGTAACAGTTTGGATGTGAGAGAGTGTTTTGGATTTTTAACGTAGCTTCAGGGCCGTGCAGAGGATTTGGGGGCCCCGAGCATCCTTCCGATTTTGCCCCCCCCCCCCCAGTTTTTTTTAAATATAAAATAATAAACAAATGGCCGATTATAATTAGTCCAGCTTTCTTTTGTTACAAGGTCATTTTTCTTGCACTTGTTTTTGCCAATTCCTCAGTGATATCATGGAAATCAAGTTTTCGCGTTAATTCACACTCAATACTCAAAATGGCAAGATCACTAGTTCGTTCTTGTCCCATAGTTGAGCGCAAGAAATTCTTGATGAGTTTCAATTTACTGAAAGAACGCTCACTTGAGGCAACTGTTACTAGTATTGAAGAGAAAATACGGAGCGCTATCACTACATTTCTTAAGAGTTCACCAAGCTTCTGTTCTGAAATGGAGAAAGAGGTTTCTCACCAAAATTTGCTGCATGAATTTGTTTCTTTTGAAGCAATTCTTCAGACAGTTCAGTTTCAGTTACGTCACATGAATATTTCTTTGAAAAATCAGAAAAGGCACTCTTAATTTCATCTTCAGACTGTTTTTGATACTCCCACCAGAAAGAGAATGTAGCCACGATTTTTTGACTTGCTGTGAAACGAACTTTAAGTCCACCAGTAACTGAATCAATAATGTGATAAAAAAAAAAAAATTAATTAATTTCATCTTCAGACTGTTTTTGATACTCCCACAAGAAAGAGAATGTAGCCACCATTTTTTGACTGGCTGTGAAACGAACTGTAAGTCCACCAGTAACTGAATCAGTAATGTGATAAAAAAAAAAAAAAAAAAAAAAAAAACAGTTCTCCGAAACGTTGGCTCTTCTTCTGATATCATTTTCGTTGAATCTGTGATATGTTAGTAGTGAATGGGATACCCTAGGGCAAATGAGAACATATAAGGAAAAACAGGGGGTTGTACCCTAGGGCAAAGGTGAATTTAACATGGTGAATTTTAATATGGGTGGGACTATAAAGGGACAATGGATTGGGACTGTCTAGGGACAATGGGGGGTACTGTTTAGGGACAATGGGAATTTAACATGGCAGATTTATATAACACAGACAATAGGTAACAGACAAGAAACAAACACTGATACAACATTAGTAGTAAATGGGGATGCATTAGCGACAATGGGAATTAGCATTACAGACCCCCCTGGGTCAGATTAGCGACAATGGAAATTTAACATGGCGAAAAATCGTGGGTCAGATTAGCGACAAGGGAAATTAACATGGGGAATAAATCGTGGGTCACTCTAGCGACAAGGGGAATTTAACATGGAACTATAGTGTGGGTCTGTCTAGCGACAAGGGGAAATTAACATGGGGAATAGAGTTTGGGCTTTTGGGATTTTTTTTTTCTTTTTTTAAAAATTTTTTTAAAAAAGGGGTAGGCAATTGAAAGGCTATCTCTTTTCGAGAAATATGGCTGGCCCTGAAAAGGGTCTTTGGGTTTATGTTAATATTAATATTAACATAGATGGCATCTGTCACATCTTCTTCTTCTTCTTAAACTCCTTCTAACTGCCGGTCCATACACAAGTACCCTCTTGAGACATCCTTGTCTTTCTATGTAAACTCTCCTCATCCATTGACTAGTATCTGTCCTATCAACAACAGTCCACTTGGACCGGACATACATGAGCATGTCCGTCCTAAACATCATGGAAGACACAAGGGTGGATGACTCAACTGTGGTCCACATCTCGAAGCGACGAGAATAGGTGAATCAATGCAGTGAACTGCGCTTATTTATAGGTACAGGAAGGATTGAAACGGATTGAATTCATTCACCAATCCGAACACGCGTTACAAAATTCAGTCAGCTCGCATCCAATCCGAAGAGAGCAGTCTGTGACGTCACGTGGTCTATATAGATTCGTTAGCGCTTGTGTGCAGTCAATCTATGCGACAGTGATTCAACATGACGGAAACTCAGAAAACGATCCATTGGGGCGCACCAGCAGGGGAGACTGCCCAAGGGAACCCGGACTTACTTTCAGAAGAGGTACATTGGGATTTTGTGGATTTTCTTACCTCGCAAGAATTTGTTCCGGAACCTTCGTTACCTTCTTCATTACCGCAAGTGGAGAATTTTAGACAGAGACAGAAAGAAGAATTGGAGAAATTTATGCAACGACAAAAGGAAGCGGAACAAGCTTTTCTCCTACAGCAACAGCAACAGCAACAAGAAGAGGTAAGAAAAAAACAAGAAGAAGAAGAAGTAGCAGCAAAGAAACAAGAGGGTGAAAATCAAACGGCTACGGTACTGTTGGACGTTTTAGCGGAGTTAAGAAGTCTGAAACAAATGTATCAGACTTCTTTATCACGACCGAAGAGAATACGACCTTCCCGAGCTAAACACGCCAACCCTGTGACTAAGCCTATCGTACCACCCTTAGTGATTTCAACCCAATCATCAGAAGTAGGCCTCGGCCGTGGCAAAGGCTTAAGGCAGTTAAAGTTGATTGGTTAAACTCACCCCTACACCAAAATAAAAGGCCCTTTTCAGGGCCACCCACTTCTCTCGAAAAGAGATAGCCTTTCAATTTGCCAATAACTCAAAAATCAACAAAAAAAAACAAACCATTTTACCCTTATAGTACATCTCTGTGTATGAGTGCGTGAGTGTAGCTTCTTATTTTAAAATCAAAACTCAAAGACACTTACCTTATATCATTCCTGTATTCTTTTATCCATTTTTTACAATCCAATTCACAATTCACCACAGAACACTTTAATTAAAAGTTCATTGACTTCTTCTTTCTCCTTGTTTAGTCTCTCTGTTTTTTGAATTTCTTCACCGTTTTTTCCTCATTTTCTTCCCTTCTTCTTTTCTTCTCCTGTTTCTTTGCTTCTTTTAAATAGAATTGTCTTCTTTCTTCCTCTGAAGAATCCCTCTCTTCTTTCGAAGAATCCCTCTCTTCTTCCGAAGAATCCCTCTCTTCTTCTGAAGAATCCTTCTTTTCTTCTGACTCCTCTTGTTTCTTTTTTGGGCAATCTGGAGACCAATGTCCTTTTTCTTTACAATAATAACAGGTATCTTGACTTTTGTCTTTTTTAGCCCCTGTTTTTTTTTCTTTTTTGACGGTCTGGACACTCTGAAGACCAATGCCCTTTCTTCTTACAGATATAGCAAGTATCTTGACTTTTATCTAGAAAGGAAGGAGAGTAGTCCGTCGGCTGGTCTGAAGAGAATTTTCTAATGACCCCTCGCAAAGCTCTGACGAAACGTTCCATCTGGGTAGTCTCTTCCATCGTTGTGCTCGGCTTGAGAGTGAAATGAATAGTGAAAGGACAAGACACACACCCTTTTTATATACGCTGGTTTGCCATGACTATAAATTAGTCTATGGTGTTTGAACTTGAGTCATTTGACGTTTTTCACTCAAGATGAAACGATCCTATTCATTTGAGAAGAAAGAAGAAGAAAGTAAGAGGCAGAAACGTGATCTATCGCCTCGTACCAGGGCTGAAATCTTGGCACAAATTCATGCCAGTGATTTTGAAGAGGACATGAGTGAACCAGAATTTGAAACCTCTAAACCAAGTTCACCACCCTTAGTCAATCCTGAAAAATACTATTCCATTCGAGAGACGGAAAAGCGCTCCTCCAGAAAATTTAGAACCACGGCTTACACCTACACGGTGAAGTTTAAAGATTTCAAGTCCGACGTACCCTTAGAGAAAGCAGAAGGGTTTATCACCGAGGTGTGGGATTCTTTGCTCACCGCACTCAAGCGACAATGTCAAGCCAAACAAGACGATCGCTTGACACTATCCATAGATCACGACGGTTTGAAATCCCCTGTTTGGATCGAGTTTAGCAGACCCGCAGAACTAACCCCTTCCAAAGTCATGGACAAGATTCAACACGCACAACAATCTAATGACCAGTTTGACATCACCGATGGTAAAGCCACACTGAAAATGGCCCACGTTTCTCCTCCTCAAGGGACTGGATGCAAAAAGATGTTATTGGTGGACGACCTTCGCAACACCAAAAAGAGTCTCGTCCGAATTAACAACCCTCAAGACCAGATGTGTTTAGCCCGTGCCATCGTGGTGGGACGAACCTATGCCAACAAGAACGACACGGTAGAATGGAAAAGAACCTGGAAAACTATTCAACGATGCGATCGAGCCAAACAACGAAATGAAGCAGAACTCCTGTTACAACAAGCCGGACTGTCCAAAGACACACCCTGTGGCATTCCTGAGATGCAAAAATTGCAAGATGCCCTAGCTCCACGCTACACCTTGAAAGTGCACCCTCAAGAAATGCGTGGAACTCTGTTGTTTCGAGGCCAAGATTTTAAGGACGGAAAATACATTCATGTCTCTTATCACGATGAACATTTCGATACCATTACCAGTATCACTGGATTCCTGGGATACGGTTATTATTGTGAGAAATGTGACTATGGTTATAACAATCGAGAGCAACACAAACATTGTGGATGGAAATGCTCAGGATGTTTGGCCTCTCCACCCTGTCTGAGCGAAGAACCAGTGCCTTGTTCAACTTGTCTGCGCACGTTTGTCAGCCCTACCTGTTACCAACAACACTTGAAAACACAAGGTTCACAGAAGAAATGCGCTTGTCAACTGCTGAGATTGTGCCCTGCGTGTAGACAAGGCATACGTACCAATAATACCAAGGCACACGTATGTTCAGGAAAGAAAAAATGTCACATTTGTCACCACATCGTGGACTTGGAACACCAATGCTACGTGCAAAAATACCAACCCCCACCAGAGAAAGAGGATGGTCACAAGAAGAAAGGCAATTTCATCTTTTTCGATTTCGAATGCATGCAAGAGACTGGCATTCACATTCCTAATTTCTGCGTGGCTCATCGAGCGTGTGAGAAGTGCATTCAAGAACCTATCTTCAGTCATTGCCCTCACTGCAGCAAGATTCCTGGAGGGCGTGAAAAAATCTTTCGGGGACCGAACACGTTAGCCGATTTTGCCCGATGGGTCTTAGACCCCATCGACAAGACGTGGAGCCAAGAGGACATCGAACGTTACGGAGATTGTCATCGTCATGCCACGGTGATGGCTCACAATTTCTCCGGATACGATGGACAGTTTCTTTTGAGATACTATACGGAACAAGGCACCGAGCGTCCTAAAGTCACTTTGAACGGAGCCAAAATCATTTTCATGCAAGTGGGACAAGTACAGTTTAAAGATTCGATGAGCTATTTGGCCATGCCTTTGAGCCGAATGCCTAAAACGTTTGGAATGACAGAAATGGCTAAAGGGTACTTTCCACACTTTTTCAATACGGAAGCCAATCAACACGCCGTTCTACCCCATTTGCCTGAGGCTCACTATTACGACCCCGACAACATGCGTACCGAACAACGAGAAGCTTTCTACGCTTGGTACCAGGCTCACGCCTCGGACCCTTTCGACTTTCAGGAAGAAATGCTAAAGTATTGTCGTTCCGACGTGGACATTTTACGACGTTGCTGTGGAAAATTTCGAGAACTGTTCATGGAACACGGAGGGGTCGATCCTTTGAAAGAAGCTTGCACCATTGCCAAAGCGTGTTCCTTAGTGTACCGCCAACGATTCATGCCTGAAAACACCGTGGCTGTCATCAGTCCTCAAACGACCCACTTTGTCAAACGTCAATACTCGGTCAAAGCCCTACGCTGGTTACATTACTTGTGCGACAAGGAAGACAAATGGATTCAGCATGCCCGCAACGGAGGAGGTGAAAAGACCATCGGAACGTATTCGGTCGATGGCTGGGACTTAGAAAACCCCAAGATCGTGTACGAGTTTAACGGTTGATTATTTCACGGATGTCCCGTCTGTTACCCTGATCGTAGCACTAAAAATCAGTTTTTACAACGGACCATGGAAGACCTGTACCAGGACACTTGTCAGCGACGCTTGAAGTTAGAACAGCAAGGATACCAAGTGGTGGAAATGTGGGAACACGAGTACGATCACCGTATGAAAACCGATCCCGAGTTTAAACGCCTCGTGGAAAGTTACCAGTTCATGGACCCGCTGAACCCGAGGGATAGTTTGTACGGAGGAAGGACCAATGCCACCTGTTTCCTGTACCAAGCCGACGAAGAGAAAGGAGAAGAAATCAAATACTTGGACGTGTGTTCGCTGTATCCCTACGTGTGCAAATATTGTCGCTTTCCTGTAGGGCACCCGCAATTGTTCACGGAACACATCGACCTGAAAAACATTCGACAATACGAAGGCTTGATGAAGTGCAAAGTTTTGCCTCCCACGAACCTATACCATCCCGTCTTACCTCACCATTGTCAAGGCAAACTGATGTTTCCCTTGTGCCGTACTTGTGCCGAAACGTGCAACCAGGACCAACCTTGCCATTACAGCCAGGAAGAACGTGCCTTGACGGGAACCTGGGTCAGCGTGGAATTGTTCAAAGCTATGGACATGGGATACCAACTGTTAGAAGTGTACGAAATTTGCCACTTTCCCAAGACACAACAGTACCACAAGGGTGACCCTACTCAGAAAGGCATTTTCGCCGACTACGTGGATGCCTTTTTGAAACTGAAACAAGAAGGCAGCGGCTGTCCTTCCTGGTGTCACACTCCCGAAGACCAAATACAATTCAAAGAGAAATACTACGAACAAGAAGGCATCTCTTTAGACCACATCGAAAAAAACGAAGGCAGGCGATCGTTTGCCAAAGTGATGTTAAATTGCTTGTGGGGTAAAATGGCACAACGACCGTGTTTACCCAAGACGGAATATTTGACAGAACCTTCCCGCTACTTCCAGATGATTCACGACAAAACCAAATACATGAAACACGTGGACGTCGTTCGAGAGGATTTGATCTTGGTCAATTACGAAGAAGATCTGGACTTTGTACAAGAAGACCCTTTTGGAAATGTCATCATTGCGGCTTACGTGACAGCTCATGCTCGCTTAAAATTGTACGAAGCTTTAGAACTGTTAGAAGAACGCGTCCTGTACTTTGACACGGACAGTTGCATTTACATCCATCACCCGATTCAACATCACCCTGACATCGAAGGAGACCGTTTAGGAGCCTGGACAGACGAGCATCCCGACGACAAGATTCTAAGTTTCGTCAGTGGCGGCCCCAAAAATTACGGCTACGAATACCGGGACAAACAAGGAGAAGTGCACACGACGTGCAAAGTGAAAGGACTGACTCTGAATCATCGTACCAGTCGAGTGGTCAACTTTGGGGTATTGAAAGAAGCCTTGCAATCGGGAGAGGATGGAAACTTTAAAGTGACCACCTATCAACCGAACAAGATTGTACGTTTACCCACTCACCACATCGTCAGTCGACCTTGGAAAAAGTCTATCAAATTGTATACCAGAAGCGAGTGCGACTTCCCAATCACTTTACGTTGCCGTACGGTCACGTCGGTATTGGTCTGTATATAAAAAGGAACCCTAGGCAAGATCGATAGTTCATTGTTCATTGAAGTAACTTACCATGTCGTTGACGAAGAAGAAACCAGATTGGTTTGGCTTGGACCCAAGAGGTGGCCCAGTATCCACGAGAGTTATTCAAGGAAAAAAGTTACTTTTCAACCCGTGTTAGTGACGGTGCCAGAAGAACCCGTCACCCAGGACGGGACTGTCGTGGACAGGCATGAAAGACCCTTTCGGGAGGACACTTGTGTGACCTTACCCCCTACTATAGAACTGGTTAGAACTTTACCCAAAACATGTTGTACAGACACTTGTGTTTATTCCACGTTCATGGTTATCATGTGCCTTTTATTCTTGTACTTAAGCCTTTGGCTTTTATGTATTTTTGTCTTTCGTATTCATGTTTGAAAAAAAACATTCAATAAACGTGTTCTGAAAAAGTATATAAACTCTTGTCTTGTTTGTTTTTCGTGTCACAAGTGACATTTCTCACACAATGGCTACCTCTGCTGTCTCTGCTCCCTCTTCCTCTACTGTCAAAGTCATCGACGAACACTTAGATCGTGCCAGTTGGGAGGCTTTGTATTTTCGCCATCCCTTTAACATGCTCATTGCTGGACCTAGCGGTTCAGGCAAAACCGAATTCGTCAAACGTTTGATCGAACATAAACATCATTTGATCGATCGGCCACCTCAACGGATCGTGTGGTGTTACAAAGAGTGGCAATCGGCGTACAGCCTCTTGCGAGAAAGTCAAGGCGATTCCATCGTGTTTGTGGAAGGCATTCCTAAAGAAGACGACGGCATCGTCTCTGACTCCCGTCAAACCCATTTGGTCATTTTCGACGACATGTTAGGAGAAGACGAGGAAGAAATTAAACTGTGGTTCACGCGCAAAGGGCATCACCGTAATGGCAGTGTCGTTTACATCACCCAAAATTTGTTTCAACAAAGTAAAGCCCATCGCACCATCAGTCTCAATGCGCATTACGTGGTCTTGTTTAAAAGCCCTCGAGATAAATCGCAAGTGCAAGTCTTAGCCAAACAGTTAGGAACGCCTTGGCTGACTCAGGCGTACGACGATGCCACTCAAACGCCACACGCCGATTTGAAACCTACGACTCCCGAGGATTTGCGATTTCGTACCCACTTGTTTCACCACTGGTGCCAAGACGGAGGGCCTATCCTGTACACGTGTCCGTCCTCGACTTCATTTCACTCCCCATAAAAAATTCTATAAAAACCTCAGACCCTTTTTCGTCTGTCTCACACAGTGTGAACATGACGTCCCTTCAGTCGCATCTTCCCGTCAAATTGATTCGTGCCTTGTATGGCATCAGTCGAGAAAATAATCCACAAACACGAGCTCGTGTCTTAGAAGCTAGTCTCAAAGAAGTCTTACGATGGTTCACGGTGACGGCACGTCAATTACTCCAAGGAATCATTCAGATTCCTCATCAAACCAAACGCTTTTTCGATCGAAACAAAGTCGCTTTGGTCCAACTGGCCGATCCCCGCATCGACACTCAAACCAAAAAACAAATCATTTTGAAACCTGGAGGGAGCGGTACTCTATGAGGGGTCATCATTCGCTCTCTCTTAAGATGGGATCCTAATGCCCCCAAAGTTATCCCCAAGACAAAAGTCCAACGAAGCCCCAAGAAGAAAAAGAAAAAGACCAGGTCCCCAAGAAGAACTTCTCCAGTGGCAGGACCCTCCTCTGACCAGACACCACCCCTGGAAAAGAAAAGAAGCCCCCAGAAAAAGAAACAGAAAAAAAGTCCCAGAAAAAGAAAAGTCCACAGAAGAAAACTAGTCGCAAGAGATGCACTTCGGCCAGGACGCAACCTTACACTCGCAAACCACGACCTGCCACAGCGGTGACTGCGTCTCCGGCAGCCTCACGTTCATCCACTTCTCCGTTAATGACACCCAGAACTGAACAGTACTTGGAGACGTTGATCACACCAAGAACTTCTCCGTTGATGACCCCCAAAAGAACTTCCCCAGTGGCAGGACCCTCCAATTTAGCGGCAGTGTCTGCTGCTCACAAAGTACCTTCTCCCAAAATCAAAGTCCATGAAAGATCGGGCATGTTACAAAGTTTACTGGATTTGTCCAAGCAAGAACTGGCTCGATTTAGTCCGTTGCGTACCCCTGCACGACGTGTCATGCCTGTCCTCAAACTAATACGACGTAAAGACAATCAGTGGCGACGCGTTCCAGTATAAAAAAGGCCTGTGACCAAGTAGGGGTATCAGTGAACTTGTAAAAGATGTCACCTCCAAGAAGCCAAAAAAAAAGAAAGAGACAAAGGCAGACGCGTCATCCGACAAAGCGCTTAGCCAAGCATCGACATTACCCTAAGAAAAGACACAGTCGTTCCAAGAAAAAGAGGCGTCAACAAAGGGGAGGATTCCTTGGCGATTTTGGGAAAAACATTGTCACCTTTATGACAAAGCGATATTCCAAAAAAAAAAAGATAAAAGGGTGTGTGTTAAGTCATCGACGTTAGTGTCTGTTTGGTGAATGTTCCGGAACCCACAAGCAAAGATGTCACCCTCCAGAAAGCCCCAAGGAAAGAAAAGGAAAGGATTGCCTCCACGTTTAGTCAAACATGGGGACATGTTATCTGTCCTGTCCAAAGCTTGTCCACCCCTACGAAAAAAACTCATTCAAACAGCCTCCAAAGAGGTCATCGATACCGTGTGCGAATGTTGTTTGAACGTTTTGAAAGGCACGATCCCTTTGTCCAAACACCAGAAACAATGCTTAGGCAAACATCGTCACGTTCTTCGCCAAATGGTTCAAAAGAAAATTCACATTCGTCAAAAAAAGAAGATGTTGGTCCAACGTGGAGGCATTTTACCCCTCTTGTTAGGTCCCATACTAAAAGGAGTCTTGGGAACCATGTTGGGAGGACTGGTGGGAGCAAGATAAAAAGGCCGTCGGAAGTCCCAAGATCTCAGAATCGACCCCTGACAACCCCATGGAAGGACGAAAACTAGCTTTAGTGCCTTACAAACGATGGATGGAATACCATCGTTGGCAAGAACAACGCACCCCGCATTTACCTCCCAATCCCAATTTGAGCGAGATGTCCCAGTTACAACACGAACTGCAGTCCTTGATGGATCGCCGAGATTTGTCCGAAACAGAAAAATCGCAAAAGTACGGTCAACTTTTGCAACGACTGCAACTCTTTGACCAGAAAGCTTTAGACGAAACAGCTCTACCCACTCTGAAAGATTTTAAGACCTTGATGAAAAGTCCAGCACCATCACCAGTACCAGTACCAGTACCACCACTACCCGTGACCAAGACAGAAAAAGAAGAAGAAGAAGGGTTTGAAACTCCACCAGAAAAAGTACGCAAGTTAACAACACCACTTACCTCCAGAATTGGATGGATTAAAAAGATGATGGCCACCCCTTCTTCCTCACAAGAGAAAAAGAAAGTGAAGACAGAAGTGAAACAAGAACCGATATCCCCTGCTCAGACATCCTCCTCTTCGACACCTATTGCCGGCCGCACACACAAAGCATTGCAATCCAAGAAAGTACCCCAAGAGAAAAAGAGTAGCATCCTCCAAGAGTGGGTGCCTTATTAACACACCAACCAACACAAAAAATGGAAAAAGTCTTAGCCAGCATTTACTACGATCCCTCGCATCCTGCAGGTTACGCAGGAGTTCAAAAATTGTATCGTGCTGCCAAAACTCGACTGAAAAGTTTCCGTTTACCTCAAGTGCAACGATGGTTACAAGAACAAGCTACCTACACTTTACACAAACCCATTCGACGCAAGTTTGCAAGAAGTCGCACCCGAGTGGAAGGCATCTATCATCAATGGCAAGGCGATTTAGCCGATGTCTCTCATTTGGCCAGCTACAATCGTGGCTACAAATATTTGTTTTGTGTCATCGACGTCTTTTCCAAATTTGCCTGGGTCGTGCCCTTGACTTCCAAATCGAGCAGCGAGTTAGTGCGAGCCCTGCAACGGGTGTTGAAACAAAGCGGTCGTCACCCTCTTCGATGGCAAACGGACAAAGGCACCGAATTTCTGAACCAAGCTTTCCAAAAAGAATTAAAGAAACGTGACATTCATTTTTTTACCACCGAGAATCCCGAAACCAAAGCCAGCATCGTGGAACGTTTTCAACGCACTTTGAAGGAACGCATGTGGAAATATTTTACGCATCACCACACTCTGAAGTACATCGACATCTTACCACACCTGGTGCAAGCGTACAACCAATCTTACCATCGAAGCATCGGACGTGCCCCGCAAGACGTGACTCCCGAGAACGAGGTGTTGGTGTTTGAGCGCCTGTTTGGTACGTCCCCGACGAGGGCTGTCCCCAAGAAAAGTGGAGAGTTGACCGTAGGAGATTGGGTGCGCATTGGCAAAACCAAACGCACTTTCGACAAAGGTTACTTACCTAACTGGACGACCGAATTGTTTCGCGTCACTGGACGAGTGCATGGCCGTCATCCTGCCGTCTATAAATTGGAAGACATGAACGGAGAAGTGCTCAAAGGAACCTTTTATTTGCCCGAGTTACAACGTGTGACCAGAAAAGAAGACGACGTGTACGACATCGAAAGCATTCTCGAACGCAGAACCCGTAAAGTGGGCAAACGACGTGTCAAAGAAGTCAAAGTACGTTGGAAAGGATATCCACCCAGTTTTGATTCTTGGATCGACGCTTCGCAAGTCATCGACTATAAAAAGAAATGACCATCATGCCCTTTCACACAGCAGACGCAGCTACGTCGACCACTCCTCCTTCCCCTAGTTCTTCTGTGCAAGATTTACAAAAACAACCTTTGTGGGTGTGGTGTGGAGAACGTGTGCCTAAAACGCAAATCGTCTTTTTCTGCCAAATCTTCGTGGTGTATTGTGTCATCGGGGCAGCCATTGTCAATCTGAGTTTGCAACAAGGAGACAAACAATTGTGGACCATTTTATTGAGCAGTTGCATTGGTTACCTGCTTCCTAATCCCTCCCTGAAATTCACCTCGAACGGGAACCCCGGGAACCTTTAGTCCAGTGCCAGTGCCAGTCACCACTCCAACCACAACCAGAACCCCATTTGGGGCGGAGACACGCCTCTGACGTCCAGTAACCCCTCGGACAGCCACAGAACTCTGGAATTATGAGTCACCAAAACCAATTTTACTTAACTTTACCCAGTGACAGTTCCATGGAGGTGTTTCCCAAGAACACGTTGTGCTGTTACACGGCCAAATTACCTCAAGCCATCCCCTTAGATCACGAAGCCCATTAGGAAGTGGCTTTAGTAGAAATGATTCACCCGACCCAAGTCCTCAATGTCCTTCCCAATCAAAACTTTTTTGATGTGGAAGTTCATGACGAGCAAATGCAACAGTGGATGGATAGCAATGTCAAATATGACAAGAAAACCCGTACACAAAATCAAAAGTACACCACCTATCACTTGTTCATTCCCCCAGGCTATTATTTTAGTGGTCAACATTTGGTCAGCACCATAACCTCCAGGTTTAATGTCGTGTTTATGAAAGCTTTGGAGCATGTCAACAAAAGTGTCACCATGGAGTACCACAAAGCAGCTCGTCGCTTCTTGATGAAATTTGAACGAAGTAAAATCATGTCCATTTTATTTTGTCCTGAATTGTTTGACATGTTGGGCGGAGACATGGACATGAGAAAGGCCATGCTCAAGAAAAACGAATTACCCATCGTTTACGACAACGAGTCTTTTAGCAAGTTATTTCGTGCCCCGGTAGAACTGAACCAAGGACTGAATTTGATGTTTGTGTATTCCGATGTGGTGGAGTACAACGTGGTGGGACACACCTCCGTGCCGTTACTGCGTGTTCCTTTCAAAGTAGATTCTGCCACGGACGCTGACGAGGAAGGTGGAAACACTTACCACGTCCACCGCGAATTTGTACATCCTCACTATTTGCCGGTCAGCAAGTCGTATTTGGACACGGTCAACATTACTATAAAAGGAGATTTGGGACAAAATATTCCATTCACCAAAGGAAAAGTCACGGTGAAACTCCATTTTCGAAAACGGTTCTCTCACGACTCGTAAGTAAGTCATGTATCCAGTGTACCGAGGGGTTGCTCGACAGCGAGGACACGGTTTAGGAGATATGTTAAAATCGGCCTTTCGTTCGGTGGCCCCGGTGTTGAACCGATGGTGACACGCGGATTGCACGCCTTGAAAGATGCGGCACTGACGCAAGGCAAAGAATTTCTCCAAAATGTCATCATCGACAAACAAAACCCTAAAGAAGCCTTCATGAGGGCAGGCAAAAATGTCTTGCTGCAAACGGGCAAAGACATTTTAGGCCGACAAGACACACCTATAAATGCCCTGCACGCTACCGAGTCAGGCATTCAGCAAGGACAAGGCAGAAAGAGACGACGAAGAAAACACCCTTTCACCAGACTTCAAGCTAGAAAGGCCAAGAAAAGAAGAACCGTTCGAGACTTAGACGTTTTCGATTATTGAGAAAGAACAAAAAAAAAGTGATGCACCGAGAGTCTTGCGCTTGTTCCAAGTCGGAACTGGATCTGTTTGCCATGCCCCCTACCATGATGACCATGCAAGAATCCCAGTGGGTGGAATTTCACCCCGTCTCCTCACTGACGGATTCCGCTCCCATCGAGTTTGAAATCAAAGGACAGCCCGAAGATTACATCGATCTGAATAGCAGTTACTTGTACCTGAAAGTCAAAATTCTAGATAAGACTGGAGGTCCTATAGACGATGAAGCAGTAGCTCCCGTCAACAATTTCATGCATTCCTTGTTCAGTGGAGTGGACTTGTACTTGAATAACAAACTGGTCAGTAGCAGCATGGATACTTACCCTTATCGTGCCTACCTGGAAAATCTCTTGACGTACGGAATAGATGCCAAGAACACTCATCTCAATGCCTGTGTGGTATGGGAAGCTGACGAACCTACCAAGTTTGAAAATTTGGAAACTGATGAAAAGAAAGACAACAATGATGGATTTGTAGAACGAAGAAAGAGAATCACGGGAGTCGACACAAGAAATCGTTTGCATTTGGACATGTGGTTGCAAGAAAAGTATTTGCTGAACGGGGTGGATGTCCGTCTGAGACTGAATCGTAGCAGTGCCGCTTTCCATTTGATGGCTGATAGTGACGGTTACAAAACCAAAATCCTAGAAGCCAGACTCTACGTACGCCGTGCGGAAGTGTTACCTAAAGTGGGAAACGACATCAGTCAGACGTTGAGCAGAACGACCGCCAAGTATCCCATACGACGCATGGAAGTGAAAACCTTCACCATTCCCAAGGGACAGCGATCCATGATCGAAGATCATCTGTTCCAAGGACAGTTACCCAAACGTTTGATCGTTGGTATCGTCGAGAATACAGCCTTCAACGGAGCTGCCGAAAAAAATCCTTTCTACTTTCAACACTTTGGCGTGTCCAAGATCGAAGTCAGTCGCGATGGCAAGACCTTGTGTACCAGACCTTTCGAACCTGACTTTGCCAAGAAGAATTACTTGAGATCGTACTTGTCCCTGTACGAAGCCACTGGACAGTTAGGAACCAACACCAGTCACGGTATTACGTACGAGGATTATGCAGGAGGCTACGCTTTGTGGGCTTTTGATTTCACTCCAGACCAATGCAGCGACGAGGGACATTTCCACCCTATAAAATATAGCCAGATTCGTGTGGAAATTCAGTTTAAAGACCGAGACCCTGATGAAACGGTGAACGTCATCCTGTATGCAGAATTCGATAATACGATAGAAATCAACAGTTTGAGAGAAGTCATCATAGATTACTAGAAACCATGGAAAACTGTTGTCCCTCTTTACCTAGGGGAGAAACTTTGGACATGAAATGTGAGGAGACCCTGGAAAAAGAAGAAGTGATCATGATGAAGTCGAGATGGCCAGAACAAGAAGCCCATTTAGTCTCCTGTTTTGCCAAACACTTGGTCGAAAAAATGACGGAATTGATCAAGAAAAATTGCTATGGATGTCAAAACGATCATCCCAGTCAAATTCAACACGATAAATGCCTGATGTTGAGTCAAGAAGAAAAATTGGACGAGTATCTAGACGAGGCTTGGAGTCTCATCTCGGACAAAGACGTGTTGCACCAGTGGTGTAAAGACTTGCGTGAACATTCTTGTCCACCATTAACCACTCAAGAGATCCATCGTATCGAAGCTCTCCTGAATCAGAGTGAGGAAACAGAACGAATAACCGTTTATTCGTCAGACATTTTCAAGCAAAAAGTCAGGATCGAATTGACGACTTATTATTATCTGTGAAGAAGAAAACAACACACAAATCAATGGATACCTGGGAACTTTATTACCTTTTGAACCACAGTTCGTATACGTCTTCTTGGAATCCTGTCGTCTGTGCTAAAGATGAACTCCCTCATCGCAAACCTCAAGACCATCAAGCTTACGTGATCAACACGGACGACAGTCATCTCCCAGGAACCCACTGGGTAGCCGTCTACTTTCCTCAAGAAGGATGTGTGGAATATTTCGATTCGTATGGACTGCCCCCTTTGGAAGACGATATCATCGACTTTATGAGAAGAAATGCTCAGACCACCCGATTCAATAATGTGAAATTACAAGGCACAGATTCCTTGGTGTGTGGACAGTACTGTGTGTATTTTCTGCATCATCGCAGCCTGGGCTATTCCTTAGAACATTTAGTGACTCATTTTGATCCTCGTTCTTCTTCAAGAAACGATGTGAAAGTAGATCGATGGTTTTGTGACCATTATGCTTATCTTTTGTCTCAAGCTAGGAAACGTAGTGTCCATCAATGGCCTAATGATTTCCAAAAGTGGAAATCACAATTTCATTCACAACGTTGTCAGCCCTGTTTAAAGTAGACTGTCAATTGAGGAAAAATTGTTCGATGTTATAGTGTTGGATTATTGTTAAAAATGTTAGAGTTGTTGTTTAGTGTTAAGTGATTTTTGAATAAAAAATGTTGTGTTTTGAAAAAAAATGCCTTTGTCTTTTGTTTAGCTATAAGAATGTTGGATTGATGCTCTTTCATTTCTTACTATCCCTCTCATGACACTCATTGAACGTTGCGACTCGAAAACCGTGGGGATGTTTTCCTTCACGTCCGCGCTTTGACTTTAAAAACCGGAGTTGTTTCCAGTCTAACCATCCATTGTCGACTCATCCTCCTACGAAGATGTGCTCCAAACTAGCTAAACTCAACGAAGCCTACGTGAATTTGCATAGGGTCAGACACAGTCTGATACCGAAGCCAGATGAAATAGAGAATGTTAGAATGTTAAAAATCACTGAAGACCTGATAGAAGAGCTCTTCAGAGAAGAAATGAACAGGGAGAAAGAAGAATGGACGGAGAAGTACAGACTTCAGAGACAGCAGCAACAGCAGCAACAACAACAACAGCAGCAGCAACCTGAAGCTGACAGAGGCTTTGTCGATTGTCGTATCGACACCAAAGAGTTCTTCTTCTCTTTTCGAAGAAGCAGACCTATCGCCAGAAAGTCTATCCTCAGAGGACATCGCATTCTTAGAAACTAAAAAAGAATGCCATAGCAAACAAAAACAACAGCCCTTTCAGGGCTACCCAATACTCTAGAAAAGAAATAACAATCCATTTGCCAATATGTGTAGGTAGAGTAGTGTGAAAATAAACACTAACTCTTTTTTAAAAAATGTGAGGGTATGTGTTTGTGTGTTTGTGTTTGTAAGTGGTTAAGTAGGTTGGTATGGATAGTAGATTAAAATAATGTCTTTTTTGGTGTTTGAGGTGTAGATTAGGACTTAGATTGGATTGCTTTGCGTATGTAAATAGTCTATTGAAGTGATTTATAAAAAATTTTAAAATAGTGATGGGTAGCATAAAAAAGTGAGCGAGTGTTTCTTTTAGGTCCGCGCGTTGTTGTTTTTTGGTCATGATCTAGGTAAGATCAGTTTTATGTTTCTTAGGGGGATGTTTTCCATCACGTCCGCGCTTTCAGTATAAATTGAAACTCAATCGGCAGTCTAGCTACCCTTGTTGATTGATCAACACCAGAAGAATGAACACCAGAATAGTGAAACTGTTAGAACTCCAGATGCACCTGGAATATGCCAGGCGCATACTAAATGAACTGGCCGCGGAGGCCATTGTCGAAGAAGCAAGAATGAAAGAGGAGGAGGAAAGAAGAAGAAAAGAAGAGGAGGAGAGAAGAAACAAAGAAGAGGAGGAGGAAAAGGAGAGAAGAAGAAGAAATTTCAGAATCCCAGAAACCGAAAATTGGGATTCTGAAGCCACATATCCTGCCTCTGCACTCCCAAGAAGAAAGGTGAAAGAAGACTGGGGAAGAAGATGCGTGTGTGGCGCCAGGCCAGGAAGGTGCAACCATTAGATAGGTGCATCTGGAGTTCAAAAAACAGCCATTTTCAGGGCTACCCAATACTCTAGAAAAGAAATAACGATCCATTTGCCAATGTGTGTAGGTAGAGTAGTGTGAATATAAACACTAACTCTTTTTTTAATTGTGTGAGGGTATGTGTTTGTGTGTTTGTGTTTGTAAGAGCTCAGGTATGTTTGTGTGAATAGTAGATTATGGGTTACTTTATTGTTTCTTAGCGTATGTGGAGAGTATAGTTTGGGTTTGATTATATGAAATGAGAAAAGTGGGGAATGTTTTCCTTCACGTCCGCGCGTTGTTCGGTCATGATCTAGGTAAGATCAATTTTATGTTTTTAGGGGATGTTTTCCATCACGTCCGCGCTTTAACTATAAAGCTAACAGTTTAGCCATTAGAACCCATTCCAAGGAATAAAGACAAAGAAAATGGTGGTAGCAACAGCGGTACTGAATCATTTGATAGGCATTTATTATTGGATAGCAGATGTTACGTTTGTCATGGAGAAGATAGAGAAAGAATTCAAATTAGAAATGTGTCTCGACTATTTTAATAATTTGAAGGAAGCAAAGGAGATAATAACAGGAACGATGGAAGAAGAGGAAAAGAGACTGAGAGGATTGATTGACCCGCCTTATGTAAGAGTTGGAAGTTTAAAGGACGCACTTGAAAATGTCATCGAAGTCAGGTGCTTCTTAGAAAAGATATTGAATTGGACGGAGTGGCGATATGTAAAATGGGGGTTGGACCAGCTGACAAAAACGGAAGAAGTAATGAGGAATGTGCTGACCGAAGAGGTCAAGAAGATCAAAGAAAAGTGGTCAAAGGAAAGAAAAGAAGAAGAAAATAGAAAAAAAGGATGAACTAGAAAAACTGAACACAAACTGGATGAAAATCCAAGAGAAGTTCCGGGCCATGGGCCACCCGGACCGGCTGCCGGAAACAGAAAAGAAGAAGAAAGGAATGATGGACAAAATAAGAGGATGGTGGAAAAAGTTAAGAAGTTACAAAATGAAGAAGAAAAAAACCCAAAGGCCCTTTTCAGGGCCAGCCATATTTCTCGAAAAGAGATAGCCTTTCAATTGCCTACCCCTTTTTGAAAAAATTTAAAAAAAAAATTAAAAAAAATCCCAAAAGCCCAAACTCTATTCCCCATGTTAATTTCCCCTTGTCGCTAGACAGACCCACACTATAGTTCCATGTTAAATTCCCCTTGTCGCTAGAGTGACCCACGATTTATTCCCCATGTTAATTTCCCTTGTCGCTAATCTGACCCACGATTTTTCGCCATGTTAAATTTCCATTGTCGCTAATATGACCCAGGGTGGTCTGTAATGCTAATTCCCATTGTCGCTAATGCATCCCCATTTACTACTAACAATTACAAAATTTGGGGTTAGGCAAGAAAGTCATTTCTTTTCGAGGCAAATGAGGGGCCCTGAAAGTCCTGAAAAGGGCCTTTAGGTTTATGTTAACATCATTCCGTTAACATGTTGGGCATCGTATAGGTCTTCTTCTTTTCCTCAAACTTTGTCTGACTTCTGGTCCGTAAATCAGAACCCTCTTCAAACAGCCTTGTCTCTCCACATAGATTCTTCTTTTCCAAACGCTTGTATCCGTCATCCTGACAATGGTCCATGATGATCTGACATACATGGGTAAGTCCGTACGGAACAGCATTGAAGATACAAGAGTAGAGGATTTTACGTCGGTCCACATCTTGTGACGAGAACAGGTGAAAGAATGCAGCGAACTGCGGTTATTTATAGGGGAAGGGAGGATCGAAACGGATTGAGTTCATTCACCAATCCGAACACGCGTTACAAAATTCAGTCACCACACAGAGTCATTGGTCCAATCCAAAGAGAGCAGTCTGTGACGTCACATTCCCTCTGTATAGTTGCTAGCGTCTGTGCGCAGTCAATCCATGCGTCACAGATTTCAAACATGGCGGAAACTAAGAAGACGATGAATTGGGGTGCACCGGCCATGGAGACGAAAAGCGATGGAATAGCAGGGACTGCCCAAGTCAACAGGGACCTACTTCCAGAAGAGGTTAATTTTAATTGGGATTTTGTCGATTTTCTTTCGCAAGAATTTGTTTTGGAACCAGTACATTCGCCACCTTCTCCTTCTTTACCACACGTGGAGAATTTTAAGCAGAGACAGAAAGAAGAATTGGAGAAATTTATACAGCAACAAAAGGAAGCAGAACAAGCTTTTCTTCTTCAACAACAGTGAGAAGAAGAGGTAAGAAGAAAACAACAGGAAGAATAAGCAGCTAAGAAACAAGGTAGTGAAAGTCAAACGGTCACGATACTTTTAGATATTTTAGCAGAGTTAAGAAGTCTGAAACAAATGCATCAGACTTCTTTATTACGAACGAAGAGAAAAAGACGTTCCCGAGCTAAACAACCCAACCCTGTGACTACGCCTGCCGTACCACCCTTAGTGATTTCTACCAAATCATCATTGACAGGAGTCAGTTCAGAAGTCGGCCTTGGCGGTGGCAAAGGCTTAAGGCAGGTAAAGTTGTTAGTAGTGAAGTGGGCCACCCTGGCCTCAAGGGAAGTTAGCATTAAAAACACCCCTGGGCCACTCTAGCCTCAATGGGAAATTTAACATTACGGAAACCCCTGGGCCACTCTAGCCTCAAGGGGGATTTAACATGGGAAAAAGTCTTGGGCCACTCTAGCCTCAAGGGGAATTTAACATGGGGAAAAAGTCTTGGGCCACTCCAGCCTCAAGGGGAATTTAACATGGGGAAAAAGTCTTGGGCCACTCTAGCCTCAAGGGGAATTTAACATGGAAAAAAAATAATCTTGGGACTGTTGAGCGACAAGGGAAAATGGAACAGGGTCTGGACCCTATTTTGATACGGTCCCGACCTGATGGGTCTATGGAAATGAAACAAGGGAGAGGGATAGAACACACACACACACACACACACACACACACACACACACACATACACACACATATATAAAATAAAAAATGGGGTAGGCAATTGAAAATCTATCTCTTTTCGAGAGATTGGAGTGGCCCTGAAAAGGGCCTTTGGTTTTCTTCTTCTTCTAATTTCTTCTATTTCTCCACCAGCTTCTTATTTTCTGTCCTACACTTTTTCTCTTCTTTTCTTTCTTTTCTTCCTCCTTTTTCTTCTTTTTCTCTTCTTTCTGCTTCTCCTCCTCTTCTTTCTTCCTCTTCTCATTTTCTTCTTCTTTTTCAATTTTTTCGTTCCATGCTCTCATCCTTATCCTTTCCTCTTCATCCTCCTTCTCCCCCTTTATTTCTTTCAACAGATCACTGATGATTTCCTTTATTTCTTTCAACAGATCACTGATGATTTCCTTTAGTTTTCGTAAGTTGTTAATCTCCATCTTCACTCGATGGGGACTGTAAGAATAGTGATCCTCGTTTAGCCTAACTAACATTTGCTCCATCATGCCCAAATTGTCCAGGACGTCTTGCAATTTTTTCATTTTATCAAGGTGGTTCGAAGCCATCTTCTTTTTTATTCTTTGTAGAATGGTGTGAATGACGAACTTTGTGGGTTCTTATAGTGAAAGCGCGGACGTGATGGAACACATCCCCCTAAAGCCCAAAAATTATATTACCTAGATCATCACTTAAAACGCGCGGACGTGAAGGAAAACATCGCCTACTTTTCTCATTTCATATGATCTACCATCCATATACGTGAAGCAGCAATAAACAAACACCAAATCTACTATCCACATACGCAAAGCATTAAAATGAAACCCCAAATTTACTATCCACACAAACATACGTGATCACTTACAAAGCCCAATAATCTACTATCCACACAAACGTACGTGAGCTCTTACAAACACAAACACATACACTCACACTATTTAAAAAGTGTCAGTGTTTATATTCACACTACTCTACATACACACATTGGCAAATGGATTACTATATCTTTTCTAGAGATTGAGGTAGCCCTGAAAAGGGCTGTTTTTTTAAACTGCAGATGCACCTATCTAATGCTGGCACCTTCCTGGTTTGGCACCGCACAGTCTCCTTGCCAATTCACCCTTGTTGCAGTAAGCGCAGAGGCGGGTTGAGTGGCTTCACTATTCCAATCTTCTGTCTCTGGAATAGTGAAGACTTCCCTTTCTCTTCTTCTATTTCTAATTCTAGGATGAATCGGCATCCTTACCTCCTGTTGTAACTGTGGTGCAGCTACAGGTTGGGGAAATGTCCTTGCCTCAAGTGTCACCTTGCACACAGGGTTCATCATAGGGTGACACCTGATCTCTCTCTTTCTTTCCTCCTCTTTCATTTGTTTCTCTTCCTCCTCCTGTTCTATCCTGGCTTCTTCCACAAGGGCCTCCTCAGCCAGCTCGTTCAGGAGCCATCTGCCATATTCCAGGTGCATCTGGAGTTCAAAAAGTTTTTCAAGTCTGCTACTCATTTTTATTGTTGATCAATCAACAAGGGTAGCTAGACTGCCGAGCGATTTTCAATTTATAGTGAAAGCGCGGACGTGAAGGAAAACATCCCCTAAGACAAAAGTTATCTTACCTAGATCATGACCAAACAACGCGCGGACCTAAAAGAAACACTCACTTTTTTATACTACCCATTACAAATTTAAAAATTTTCATTAATCACTTCAATATACTATCCACATACGCAAAGCAATCAAATCAAACCCCAAATCTACTCTCCACGCACGTCAAACAGCAAAAAAAACCCATGACCATTATCTACTATCCACACAAACACATACACTCACACCACAAAAGAGTCAGTGTTTATATTCACACTACTCTACATACACACATTGGCAAATCGATTGTTATTTCTTTTCTAGAGTATTGGGTAGCCCTGAAAAGGTCTGTTTTTTGTGCGCGAAGTTGAAGCTAGGGCGATCTTTTAGTTTCTAAGAATGCGATGTCCTCTGACGATAGACTTTCTGACGATAGGTCTGCTTCTTCGGAAAGAGAAGAAGAACTCTTTGGTGTCGATACGACAATCAACAAAGCCTCTGTCAGGTTCAGGTTGTTGCTGCTGCTGTTGTTGCTGCTGTTGCTGCTATCTCTGCTGTTTCTGAAGTCTGTACTTCTCTGTCCATTCTTCTTTCTCCCTGTTCACTTCTTCTCTGAAGAGCTCTTCTATCAGGTCTTCAGTGACTTTTAACATTCTCACATTCTCTATCTCTTCTAGCTTCGGTATCAGACTGTGTCTGACCCTATGCAAATTCACGTAGGCTTCGTTTAGCTTAGCTAGTTTGGAGCACATCTTCGTAGGAGGATGAGTCGGCAATGGATGGTTAGACTGGAAACTACTCCGGTCTTTAAAGTCAAAGCGCGGACGTGAAGGAAAACATCCCTACACGGTTTTAGAGTCGGAACGTTCAATGAGTGTCATGAGAGGGATAGTAAGAAGTCAAAGAGCATGAATCAAAATTCTTATAGCCAAACAAAAAGACAAAGGCATTTTGTTTTCAAAACAACATTTTTTATTCAAAATCACTTAACACTAACAAACAACTCTAACATTTTTAACAATAATCCAACAATATAACATCAAACATTTTTTTTCAAAAGACAAACATTTTTTTCCAACTAACACATTATTTTGGACAAGGCTGACACGTTGTGAATGAAATTGTGATTTCCACTGTTGGAAGTCATTAGGCCATTGATGGACACTACGTTTCCTAGCTTGAGACAAAAGATAAGCATAATGGTCATAAAACCATCGATCTACTTTTACATCGTTTCTAGAAGAAGAACCAGGATCAAAATGAGTCACTAAATGTTCTAAGGAATAACCCAGGCTGCGATGATGCAGAAAATACACACAATATTGTCCACACACCAAGGAATCTGCGCCTTGTAATTTCACATTATTGAATCGGGTGGTCTGAGCATTTCTTCTCATAAAGTCGATGATATCGTCTTCCGAAGGGGGCAGTCCATACGAATCGAAATATTCCACACATCCTTCTTGAGGAAAGTAGACGGCTACCCAGTGGGTTCCTGGGAGATGACTGTCGTCCGTGTTGATCACATAAGCTAGATGGTCTTCGGGTTTACGATGAGGGAGTTCATCTTTAGCACAGACGACAGGATTCCAAGAAGCCGTGTACGAGCTGTGGTTCCAAAAGGTAATAAAGTTCCCAGGTATCCATTGATTTGTGCGTTTTTTTCTTCACAGGTAATGATAAGTGATCAGTTCGATCCTGACTTTTTCTTTGAAAATGTCTGACAAGTAAAAGGCGTTTAGCTCCGACTTCTTACTCTGGTCCAAGAGAGATTCGATGCGACGGCACTCCAGAGACGTTAATGGAGGAGAAGAATGTTTATCCAGGCCTTTATGCCACTTGTTCAACACTAATTCTATTTCGATGTGATCCCAAGCTTTGTCCAGATATTCGTCCAATTTTTCTTCTTGACTTAACATCAGACATTTGTCGTGTTGAATTTGACTGGGATGATCGTTGTGACATCCATAACACTCTTCCTTGATCAATTCTTTCATTATATCTGGAAGGAATGTAGCAAAACAGGAGACTAAATTGACTTCTTGTTCTGGCCATCTCGACTTCATCATGATAACTTCTTCGTCTTTGTCTTGAGATTCTTCTTCCCCGGTCTCCTCACATTCCATCTCCAAAGTAGGTAAAGAGGGATAACAGTCTTCCATGGCTTCTAATACTCTAGAATGACTTCTCTCAAACTGTTGATGTCTATGGTATTGTCAAATTCTGCATACAGGAGGACGTTCACTGTGTGATCTGGAGGTGGATTTGCAAACTGAAGTTCCACACGAATCTGACCGGATTTTATAGGGTGGAAATGTCCCTCGTCGATGCCTTGGTCTGGAGTGAAATCAAAACCCCACAAAGCATAGCCTCCTGCATAATCGTGGTACGAAATACCGTGACTGGTGTTGGTTCCTAACTGTCCGGTGACTTCGTACAGGGACAAGTACGATCTCAAATAATTCTTCGCGACACCAAAGTTGGGCTCAAAGGGTCGGGTACACAAGGTCTTGCCGTCGCGACTGACTTCGATCTTGGACACATTGTAATGTTGAAACTCAAAAGGATTTTGATCGTGGGTTCCGTTGAAGGCTGAATTCCTGACGATACCAACAATCAAACGCTTGGGTAACTGTCCTTGGAACAGATGATCTTCGATCATAGATCGCTGTCCAGCGCGAATGGTGAACGTTTTCACTTCCATGCGTCGTATCGGATACTTGGCGGTCGTTCTGCTCAACGTCTGACTGACGTCGTTTCCCACTTTAGGTAACACTTCCACACGACGCACGTAAAGTCGGGCTTCTTGAATGATAGTTTTGTATTCATTGGCATGGGCCATCAAATGGAAAGCGGCACTGCTACGATTCAGTCTCAGACGGATATCCACCCCGTTTAGCAAATATTTTTCTTGTAACCACATGTCCAAATGCAAACGATCCATCAGTTCTAAACTTCGCCCTTGCAGAATTTTCTTACGACGGTCGTTATCTTCATCTTCTGTCAGGACTGTGTCGTTAAACGTGGCTACACCTGCCGTGTCAGGTTTCCATACCACGCAAGCATCCAGATGAGTATTCTTGGCTTCTTTTCCGTACGTCAAGAGATTTCCCAGGTAGGCACGATATGGGTAAGTATCCATGCTGCTGCTGTCCAGTTTGTTATTAAAGTACAAGCCCACTTCGCTGAACAAGGAATGCATGAAATTGTTGACAGGAGCTACTCTAGCATCGCCTCCTGGATTGGTGCTGTCCGTTTTGATCACTTTGACTTTCAAGTACAGGTAACTGCTATTCAGATCGATGTAATCTTCGGGCTGTCCTTTGATTTCAAATTCGATGGAAGCGGAATCCGTCAAAGAGGAGACGGGATGAAATTCCACCCACTGGGATTCTTGCATGGTCATCATGGTGTGGAGCATGGCAAACAGACCCAGTTCCGACTTGGAACAGGCGCAAGACTCTCGGTGCATCATTTTTTTTTCTGTTTTTTCAATAATCGAAAACGTCTAAGTCTCGAACGGTTCTTCTTTTCTTTGCCTTTCTAGCTTTAGACGTGTGAAGTCTTGTGAAAGGGTGTTTTCTTCGTCGTCTCTTTCTGCCTTGTCCTTGCTGAATGCCTGACTCGGTAGCGTGCAGGACATTTATAGGTGTTTCTCGTCGGCCCAAAAGGTCTTTGCCCGTTTGCAACAAGACATTTTTGCCTGCCCTCATGAAGGCTTCTTTAGGGTTTTGTTTGTCGATGATGACATTTTGGAGAAATTCTTTGCCTTGCGTCAATGTCGCATCTTTCAAGGCGTGCAATCCGCGTGTCACCATCGGTTTCAACACCAGGGCCACCGAACGAAAGGCCGATTTTAACATATCTCCTAAACCGTGTCCTCGCTGTCGAGCAACCCCTCGGTACACTGGATACATGACTTACGAGTCGTGAGAGAACCGTTTTCGAAAATGGAGTTTCACCGTGACTTTTCCTTTGGTGAATGGAATATTTTGTCCCAGATCTCCTTTTATAGCAATGTTGACCGTGTCCAAATACGACTTACTGACAGGTAAATAGTGAGGATGTACAAATTCGCGGTGAACGTGGTAAGTGTTTCCACCTTCCTCGTCAGCGGTCGTGGCAGAATCCACTTTGAAAGGAATGACACGCAGTAACGGCACAGAGGTGTGTCCCACCACGTTAAACTCCACCACATCGGAGTACACATACATCAAATTCAGTCCTTGGTTCAGTTCTACCGGGGCACGAAATAACTTGCTAAAAGACTCGTTGTCGTAAATGATTGGTAATTCCTTTTTCTTGATCATGGCCATTCTCATGTCCATGTCTCCGCCCAACATGTCAAACAATTCAGGACAAAATAAAATGGACACGATTTTACTCCCGTCAAATTTCATCAAGAAGCGACGAGCTGCTTTGTGGTATTCCATGGTGACACTTTTTTTGACACTTTCCAAAGCTTTCATAAACACGACATTAAACCTGGAGGCTATGGTGCTGACCAAATGTTGACCACTAAAATAATAGCCTGGGGGAATGAACAAGTGATAGGTGGTGTACTTTTGATTTTTTGTGCCAGGGGTTTTCTTGTCATATTTGCCATAGGTATCCAAGTACTGTTGCAATGGTTCGTCATGAACTACCACATCAAAAAAATTTTGATTGGGAAGGACATTGAGGTCTTGGGTCGGGTGAATGATTTCTACTAAAGCCACTTCCCAATGGGCTTCGTGATCTAATTGGATGGCCTGAGGTAATTTGGCCGTGTAACAGCACAACGTGTTCTTGGGAAACACCTCCATGGAACTGTCACTGGGTAAGGTTAAGTAAAATTTGTTGTTATTGTTCATAATTCCAGAGTTCTGTGGCTGTCCGAGGGGTTACTGAACGTCAGAGGAGTGTCTCCGGCCAAAATGGGGTTGTTATTGTTGTTGGAGTGGTGACTGACACTGGCACTGGACACAAGGTTCCCGTTGTTTCCGTTCGAGGTGAATTTCAGGGAGGGATTAGGAAGCAGGTAACCGATGAAACTGCTCAATAAAATGGTCCACAATTGTTTGTCTCCTTGTTGCAAACTCAAATTGGCAATGGCTGCCCCGATAAAAAAATACACCACGAAGATTTGGCAGAAAAAGACGATTTGCGTTTTAGGCATAAGTTCTCCACACCACACCCACAATGGTTGTTTCTGTAAATTTTGCAGAGAAGAACTGGGTGAAGGAGTGGTCGACGTAGCTGCGTCCGTGTGAAAGGGCATGATGGTCACTTCTTTTATAGTCGATGACTTGCGAAGCGTCGATCCAAGAATCAAAACTGGGCGGATATCCTTTCCAAAGTACTTTGACTTCTTTGACACGTCGTTTGCCACTTTACGGGTTCTGCGTTCGAGAATGCTTTCGATGTCGTACACGTCGTCTTCTTTTTTGGTGACACGTTGTAACTCGGGCAAATAAAACGTTCCTTTGAGCACTTCTCCGTTCATGTCTTCCAATTTATAGACGGCAGGATGACGGCCATGCACTCGTCCAGTGTCACGAAACAATTCGGTCGTCCAGTTAGGTAAGTAACCTTTGTCGAAAATGCGTTTGGTTTTGCCAATGCGTACCCAGTCTCCTCCGTCCAACACTCCACTTTTCTTGGGGACAGCTCTCGTCGAGGACGCACCAAACAGACGCTCAAACACCAGCACTTCGTTTTCGGGAGTCACTTCTTGCGGGGCACGTCCAATGCTTCGATGGTAAGATTGGTTGTACGCTTGCACCAGGTGCGGTAAGATGTCGATGTACTTCAGAGTGTGGTGATGCGTAAAATATTTCCACATGCGTTCTTTCAAAGTGCGTTGAAAACGTTCCACGATGCTGGCTTTGGTTTCGGGATTCTCGGTGGTAAAAAAATGAATGTCACGTTTCTTTAATTCTTTTTGGAAAGCTTGGTTCACAAACTCGGTGCCTTTGTCCGTTTGCCATCGAAGAGGGTGACGACCACTTTGTTTCAACACCCGTTGCAGGGCTCGCACTAACTCGCTGCTCGATTTGGAAGTCAAGGGCACGACCCAGGCAAATTTGGAAAAGACGTCGATGACACAAAACAAATATTTGTACCCGCGATTGTAGCTGGCCAAATGAGAGACATCGGCTAAGTCGGCTTGCCATTGATGATCGATGCCTTCCACTCGGGTGCGACTTTTGGAAAACTTGCGTCGAATGGGTTTATGTAAAGTGTAGGTAGCTTGTTCTTGTAACCATCGTTGCACTTGAGGTAAACGGAGACTTTTCAGTCGCGTTTTGGCACCACGATACAATTTTTGTACTCCTGCGTAACCTGCAGGATGGGAGGGATCGTAATAAATGCTGGCTAAGACTTTTTCCATTTGTTGGTTTCTGTGTTAGTAAGACACCCACTCTAGGAGGATGCTACTCTTTTTCTCTTGGGGTACTTTCTTGGATTTCAATGCTTTGCGTGTGCGACCGGCAATAGGTGTCGAGGAGGAGGATGTCGGAACAGGGGATATCGGTTCTTGTTTCACTTCTGTCTTCACTTTCTTTTTCTCTTGTGATGAAGAAGGGGTGGTCATGATCTTTTTAATCCGTCCAATTCTGGAGGAAGGTGTGTTGTTAACTTGCGTACTTTTTCTGGTGGAGTTTCAAACCCTTCTTCTTCTTCTTCTCCTTTTTCTGTCTTGGTCACTGGTAGTGGTGGTGGTGGTACTGGTGATAGTGCTGGACTTTTCATCCAGGTCTTAAAATCTTTCAGAGTGGGTACAGCTGTTTCGTCTGAGGCTTTCTGGTGAAAGAGTTGCAGTCGTTGCAAGAGTTGACCGTACTTTTGCGATTTTTCTGTTTCGGACAAATCATGGCGATCTATCAAGGACTGCAATTCGTGTTGTAACTGGGACATCTCGCTCAAATTGGGACTGGGAGGTAAATGCGGGGTGCGTTGTTCTTGCCAACGATGGTATTCCATCCATCGTTTGTAAGGCACTAAAGCTAGTTTTCGTCCTTCCATGGGGTTGTCAGGGGTCGATTCTGAGATCTTGGGACTTCAGAGGTCCCTTTTATCTTGGTCCCACCAGTCCTCCCAACATGGTTCCCAAGACTCCTTTCAACAATGGGCCTAACAAGAGGGGTAAAATTCCTCCACGTTGGACCAACATCTTCTTCTTTTGACGAATGGGAATTTTCTTTTGAACCATTTGGCGAAGAACGTGACGATGTTTGCCTAAGCATTGTTTCTGGTGTTTGGACAAAGGGATCGTGCCTTTCAAGACGTTCAAACAACATTCGCACACGGTATCGATGACCTCTTTGGAAGCTGATTGAATGAGTTTTTTTCGTAGGGGTGGAGAAGCTTTGGACAGGACAGATAACATGTCCCCATGTTTGACTAAACGAGGAGGCAGTCCTTTCCTTTTCTTTCCTTGGGGCTGTTTAGAAGAGGGATGTTTTCTGGAGGGTGACATCTTTGAGTCTTCAGCACCAAAAAACACTGATACAATACTTGGTCACACACCTTTTTTATACTGGAACGCGTCGCCACTGATTGTCTTTACGTCGTATCAACTTCAGGACAGGCATGACACGTCGTGCAGGGGTACGTAACGGACTAAATCGAACCAGTTCTTGCTTGGACAAATCCAGTAAACTTTGTAACATGCCCGATCTTTCTTGGACTTTGATTTTGGGAGAAGGTACTTTGTGAGCAGCAGCCACTGCCACTAAATTGGAGGGTCCTGCCACTGGGGAAGTTCTTGGGGTCATCAACGGAGAAGTTCTTGGTGTGATCAACGTCTCCAAGTACTCTTCAGTTCTTGGTGTCATCAACGGAGAAGTGGATGAACTTGAGGCTGCCGGAGACGCAGTCACTGCCGTTGCAGGTCGTAGTTTCCGAGTGTAAGGTTGCGTCCTGGCCGAAGTGCCTCTCTTGCGACTAGTTTTCTGTGGACTTTTCTTTTTCTGGGGACTTTTTCTCTGCTTCTTTTTCCGGAAGCTTCTTTTCTATTTCCTGGGGTGGTGTCTGGTAAGAGGAGGGTCCCGCCACTGGAGAAGTTCTTGGAGACACGGGTCTCCTTGTGGACCTGGTCTATTTCTTCTTCTTGGAGCTTCGTTTGACTTTTTTCTTGGGGAGAACTTTGGGGGCATTAGGATCCCATCTTAAAAGAGAGCGAATCATGACCCCTCATAGAGTACCGCTCCCTCCAGGTTTCAAAATGATTTGTTTTTTGGTTGGAGTGTCGATGCGGGGCTCGGCCAGTTGGACCAAAGCGACTTTGTTTCGATCAAAAAAGCGTTTGGTTTGATGAGGAATCTGAATGATCCCTTGCAGTAATTGACGTGCAGTCACCGTGAACCATCGTAAGACTTCTTTGAGACTAGCTTCTAAGACACGAGCCCGTATTTGTGGATTTTTTTCTCGACTGATGCCATACAAGGTACGAATCAATTTGACGGGAAGATGCGACTGAAGGGACGTCATGTTCAAACTGTGTGAGACAGACGAAAAGTGTCTGAGGTTCTTATAGATTTTTTTTGTGGAGTGAAGTTAAGTCGAGAACGGAGACGTGTACAGGACAGGCCCTTCGTCTTGGCACCAGTGGTGAAACAAGTGGGTACGAAATCGCAAATCATCGGGGGTCGTAGGTTTCAAATCGACGAGTAAATAGGCGTGTGGAGTTTGAGTGGCATCGTCGTACGCCTGAGTCAGCCAAGGCGTCCCTAACTATTTGGCTAAGACTTGCACTTGCGATTTGTCTCGAGGGCTTTTAAACAAGACCACGTAATGCGCATTGAGACTGATGGTGCGATGGGCTTTACTTTGTTGAAATAAATTTTGGGTGATGTAAACGACACTGGCATTACGATGATGCCCTTTGCGCGTGAACCACAGTTTAATTTCTTCTTCGTCTTCGCCTAACATGTCGTCAAAAATGACCAAATGGGTTTGACGGGAGTCAGAGACGATGCCGCTTCTTTAGGAATGCCTTCCAGAAACACGATGGAATCGCCTTGACTTTCTCGCAAGAGGCTGTACGCCGATTGCAACACTTTGTAACACCACACGATGCGTTGAGGTGGACGATCGATCAAATGATGTTTATGTTCGATCAAACGTTTGACGAATTCGGTTTTGCCTGAACCGCTAGGTCCAGCAATGAGCATGTTAAAGAGATGGCGAAGATACAAAGCCTCCCAACTGGCACGATCTAAATGTTCGTCGATGACTTTGACAGTGGAGGATTTAGGAGCAGAGACAGCAGAAGTAGCCATAGTGTTAGGAATGTCACTTGTGACACGAAAACAGACAAGACATAGTTTATATACTTTTTTCAGAACACGTTTATTGAATGTTTTAAACATGAATACGAAAGACAAAAATACATAAAAGCCAATGGCTTAAGTACAAGGAAAAAAGGCACATGAAAACCACCATCAACGTGGAATAGAAACAAGTGTCTGTACAACATGTTTTGGGTAATGTTCTGACCAGTTCTATAGGGGGTAAGGTCACACAAGTGTCCTCCCGAGAGGGTCTTTCAGGCATGTTCACGACAGTTCTGTCCTGGGTAACGGGTTCTTCTTCTTCTGGCACTGTCACTAACACAGGTTGAAAAGTAACTTTTTTCCTTGAACAACTCTCGTGCATACTGGGCCACTTCTTGGGTCCAAGCCTCAAAACCCCCTTTTTCCAGGCACGGACATCTGTCCGATGGGGGTGTAAGTCACAAGCTAAATACACATCGTCATACACGTCTTGGGTAGCTAAAAGTTAACGAATCTTTTTTTCCTGTTGAGGTCGAGAAGTATCCAGATGAAAACGCAAGGCTTTGAGCAAAAGGAGTCTTTCGTGACCATTTAAGGACATTTGGGTAGTAAGTACTGTTCGTAAAGAGTCCACAAGGAATCGGCTGGTAAACGAAATCCCAGAAAACAAGTCTCTAAGACACATAGCAGTTGTCGACCCAAATTGAACGGATACAGTTCTTGTAATAATTGATGGTAATGATCCACGGGTTGAATATGGTTATTGACTTCCTTCCACGGAATCTGTTCAATCACTTGTGACATAAGCCGTGGCATGGATTCCTGATTTTATAGTCTTTTTGTTTCGGAAGCAATAAAGGTACTTTCTAACTAGAGATCTTCGTTCTCCAGTGGGGAATCTAAATCTTGCATACTGTAACCTTCACTTCAGAGTTTTTTTAGATGTTTCCTCTTCCGCTAAGCAGATTCGACGTAAAATATGTTGGTAATCCTTTAACTCGTCTTCCTCAATGCGTTGCTCTAGGTGAATCTCGAAGTTACCAAAATTACAAACATTTCGTTCATTCACTAACTCAAAGTGTTCAACAAGGTCTTACCACTGAAACAATTTCTGACGAATCAGACCTCTTATACCATTCAGGTACCAGTGGTTCAAACACTTGTGACGTAACGGATTCAATTGTTCTTTACGTTTGACTTGTATTTTCACCAGCTCTCGGTAAATCCTTTCTCTCAACTCCACAGGCAAAGCACAAATGTTCTCTTGTAAAGTATCCATAAGTATATACACTGTTTTTGGAATCCCTGGGTGGTGGCCAATAGCCTCGTTTACCTTTGTGCCTGATGAAATATCCACTCATAATCAGTCTTCTTATACTTTGAAACAGAGCATAATTTAAAAACGGATGAATAACTTTGCGTTTGCGTCTCACTTGTATTTTGATCAGATCTCGGTAAATGCGTTCTCTCAACTCCACAGGCAAAGCACGAATGTTCTCTAGTAAAGTATCCATTTAAATATATTGTCCTACTAAGGGTAAGTAATGACAACTGGGAGACCATCGAACATGTTCCAGGTAGGCTAATCTTGCGGCTCCCAGTGGTGAAGTGACACACCGCAACTGAAGCACTTGACTTTATCCTCTTCGCCCAGGTAGTAAAATCCGGCTCTGGCGAATTCTTCGGGGGTCGGTCCTCCCACATACTTAGGCCATTTTCCTTTGAACGATTGAAAACGATTTTCAAAGTTGCAGTATTCCAACAAACGCACAGGGAACGAATATTCGTCTTTCACAGGTTCGTTTCGATGAGGGTTGGGTGACATGGACAGGAGTTTGCTCAGGGCTGGATGACATCCGTAGGGGGGTAGACGTGAAGGTGGACATTCCCCTTTAAAACGAAACCCAGTAAAGTCTCCAAGAGGACGAGCGGCATCGCTTTCGCATCCCTCAGGTTTGGCACGCACAACATCACTTTCCATGATAGGGGTTATGAGAACAAAGTTCCCATGATGCTTTACGGCATCGCTAAGGTCACAGCGCACAGCATCTTCCCATCGCAAGGCTCACAATCGCATTCCACTTCAGAAGCCCCACACTTGAAGTGTGCCTGTCTGAACTTGTTTTGTGTTTCTCTGAAAGTATTCATCTTGTTCGCTTGGCCTTGGTAGTCACAATGAACTATCGATCTTGCCTAGGGTTCCTTTTTATATACAGACCAATACCGACGTGTCCATACGGTAAGGTGAAATGATTGGGAAGTCGCACTCGCTTCTGGTAGACGATTTGATAGACTTTTTCCAAGGGTCGACTGACGATGTGTGAGTGGGTAAACGTACAATCTTGTTCGTCTGGTAGGTGGTCACTTTAAAGTTTTCATCCTCTCCCGATTGCAAGGCTTCTTTCAATACGCCAAAGTTGACCACACGACTGGTACGATAATTCAGAGTCAATCCTTTCACTTTACACTCTGTGTGCACTTCTCCTTGTGGGTCCCGGTATTCGTAGCCGTAATTTTTAGGACCGCCACTCGCGAAACTTAGAATCTTGTCGTTGGGGTGCTCGTCTGTCCAGGCTCCTAAACGGTCTCCTTCGATGTTAGGGTGCTGTTGACTCGGGTGATGGATGTAAATGCAACTGTCCGTGTCAAAGTACAAGACGCGTTCCCCTAACAGTTCTAAAGCTTCGTACAATTTTAAGCGAGCATGAGCTGTCACGTAAGCGGCAATGATGACATTTCCAAAAGGGTCGTCTTGTACAAAGTCCAGATCTTCTTCGTAATTGACCAAGATCAAATTATAGCGAACGAAGTCCACGTGTTTGATGAATCTGGTTCTGTTGTGAATCATCTGTAAGTAGCGGGAAGGTTCGGTCAAATATTCGGTCTTGGGTAAACACGGTCGTTGTGCCATTTTGCCCCATAAGCAATTTAACATCACTTTGGCAAACGATCGCCTGCCTTCGTTTATCTCGATGTGGTCTAAAGTGATGCCTTCTTGTGCCCAGTATTTCTCTTTGAATGTCTTTTGGTCTTCGGGAGTGTGACACCAGGAAGGATAGCCGCTGCCTTCTTGTTTCAGTTTCAAAAAGGCATCCACGTAGTCTGCGACAATGCCTTTCTGCGTGGGGTCACCCTTGTGGTATTGTTGTGTTTTGGGAAAGTGACAAATTTCGTACACTTCTAACAGTTGGTATCCCATGTCCAGAGCTTTGAACAATTCTACGCTGACCCAGGTTCCCGTCAAGGCCCGTTCTTCCTGGGTGTGCTGACAAGGTTGATCTTGGTTGCACGTTTGGGCACAAGTACGGCACAAAGGAAACATCAGTTTGCCTTGACAATGGTGAGGTAAGACGGGATGGTACAAGTCTGTGGGAGGCAAAACCTTGCACTTGATCAAGCCTTCGTATTGTCGAAAGTTTTTCAGGTCGATGTGTTCGGTGAACAATTGTGGGTGCCCTGCAGGAAAGCGACAATATTTGCACATGTAAGGATACAGCGAACACACGTCCAAGTATTTGATTTCTTCTCCTTTCTCTTCGTCGGCTTGGTACAGCAAACAGGTGGCATTGGTCCTTTCTCCGTACAAACTATTCCTCGGGTTCAGGGGGTCCATGAACTGGTAACTTTCCACGAGACGTTTAAACTCGGGATCGGTTTTCATACGGTGATCGTATTCGTGTTCCCACATTTCCACCACTTGGTATCCTTCCTGTTCTAACTTTAGGCGTCGCTGACAAGTGGCCTGGTACAAGTCTTCCATGGTTCGTTGTAAAAACTGATTTTTAGTTCCGCGGTCAGGGTAACAGACGGGACATCCGTGAAATAAGCAGCCGTTAAACTCGTACACGATCTTGGGGTTTTCTAAGTCCCAGCCATCGACCGAATGCATTCCGATGGTCTTTTCGCCTCCTCCGTTGCGGGCATGCTGAATCCATTTGTCTTCTTTGTCGCACAAGTAATGTAACCAGCGTAGGGCTTTGACCGAGTATTGACGTTTGACATAGTTGGTCGTTTGAGGACTGATGACAGCTACGGTGTTTTCAGGCATGAATCGTTGTCGGTAGACTAAGGAACACGCTTTGGCAATGGTGCAAGCTTCTTTCAAAGGATCTACCCCTCCGTGTTCCATGAACAGTTCTCGAAATTTTCCACAGGAACGCCGTAAAATGTCCACGTCGGAACGACAATACTTTAGCATTTCTTCCTGAAAGTCAAAAGGGTCTGAGGCGTAAGCCTGGTACCAAGCGTAGAAAGCGTCTCGTTGTTCGCTACGCATGTTGTCAGGGTCGTAATAGTGAGCCTCAGGCAAATGGGGTAGAACGGCGTGTTATTGGCTTCGGTATTGAAAAAGTGAGGAAAGTACCCTTTAGCCATTTCTGTCATTCCAAACGTTTTAGGCATTCGGCTCAAAGGCATGGCCAAGTAACTCATCGAATCTTTAAACTGCACTTGTCCCACTTGCATGGAAATGATTTTGGCTCCGTTCAAAATGACTTATGGACGTTCTGTGCCATGTTCCGTATAGTATCTCAAAAGAAACTGTCCATCGTATCCGGAGAAATTGTGAGCCATCACCGTGGCATGACGATGACAGTCTCCGTAACGTTTGATGTCCTCTTGGCTCCATGTCTTGTCGATGGGGTCTAAGACCCATCGGGCGAAATCGGCTAGCGTGTTCGGTCCTCGAAAGATTTTTTTCAAGTCCTCCAGGAATCTTACTGCAGTGAGGGCAATAACTCAAGATAGGTTCTTGAATGCACTTCTCGCACGTTCGATGAGCCACGCAGAAATTAGGAATGTGAATACCGGTCTCTTGCATGCATTCGAAATCGAAAAAGATGAAATTGCCTTTCTTCTTGTGTCCATCCTCTTTCTCTGGTTCGGATTGGTATTTTTGCACGTAGCATTGATGATCCAAGTCCACGATGTGGTGACAAATGTGACATTTTTTCTTTCCTGAACATACGTGTGCCTTGGTATTATTGGTACGTAGGCCTTGGCCACACATAGGGCACAATCTCAGGAGTTGACAAGCACATTTCTGCTGTGAACGTTGCGTCTTCAAATGTTGTTGGTAACAGGTAGGGCTGACAAACGTGCGCTGACAAGTTGAACAATGCACTGGTTCTTGCCCTTCGTTCAAACAGGGTGGAGAGGCCAAACATCCTGAGCATTTCAATCCACAATGCTTGTGTTGCTCTCGATTGTTATAGCCATAGTCACATTTCTCACAGTAATATCTGTATCCCAGGAATCCGGTGATAGTGGTAATGGTATCGAAATGGTCATCGTGATGATAGACATGAATGTAGTTGCCATCCTTAAAGTCTTTCCCTCGAAACAACAGAGGCCCACGCATTTCTTGAGGGTGCATTTTCAAGGTGTAGCGTGGAGCTAAAATATCTTGCAATGTTTGCATCTCAGGAATGCTACAGGGTGTGTCTTTGGACAGGCCTGCTTGTTGTAGCAGGATTTCTGCTTCATTTCGTTGTTGGCTCGGTCCGATTGTCGAATAGTTTTCCAGGCTCTTTTCCATTCTACCGTGTCGTTCTTGTTGGCATAGGTTCGTCTCACCACGATAGCCCTGGCTAAACACATCTGGTCTTGAGGGTTGTGAATTCGGACGAGACTCGTTTTGGTGTTACGAAGGTTGTCTACCAATAACACCTTATTGCGTCCAGTCCCTTGAGGAGGACAGACGTGAGTAATGTCCAGTGTGGCTTTTCCATCGGTGATGTCAAACTGGTCATTGGATTGTTGCACGTGTTGAATCTTGTCCATGACTTTGGAAGCGGTCAATTCTGCAGGGCTGCTAAACTCGATCCAATCCGGGGATTTCAAGCCGTCGTGTTGTATGGAAAGTCTCAAGCGATCGTCTTCTTTGGGTTGACATTGTCGCTTGAGTGTGGTGAGCAAAGAATCCCACATTTCGGTGATGAACCCTTCTGCTTTCTCCAACGGTACTTCGGACTTGAAATCTTTAAACTTCACCGTGTATTTGTAAGCCGTGGTTCTAAATTTTCTAGAGGGACGCTTTTCCGTCTCTCGAATGGAATAGTACTTTTCAGGGTTGACTAAGGGTGATGAACTTTGTTTAGAGTGTTTGGATTCTGGTTCACTCATGTCCTCTTCAAAATCACTTGCATGAATTTGTGCCAAGACTTCAGCCCTGGTACGAGGCGATAGATCACGTTTCTGCCTCTTACTTTCATCTTCTTTCTTCTCAAATGAATTGGATCGTTTCATCTTGATAGCAAAACGTCAAATGAGTAAAGTTTAAACACCATGGACTAATTTATAGTCATAGCAGACCAGCGTATATAAAAGGGTGTGTGTCTTGTCCTTTCACTATTCATTTCACTCTCAAACTGAGCACAACGATGGAAGAGACTACCCAGATCGAACGTTTCATCAGAGCTTTGCGAGGGGTCATCCGAAAATTCTCTTCAAACCAGTCGAGGGACTACTCTCCTTCCTTTCAAGATGAAAGTCAAGATACTTGCTATATCTGTCAGAAGAAAGGGCATTGGTCTTCAGAGTGTCCAGACCGTCAAAAAAGAAAAAAAGGGGCCAGAAAAGACAAAAGTCAAGATACCTGTTATTATTGTCAAGAAAAAGGACATTGGTCTCCAGATTGCCCAAAAAAGAAACAAGAGGAGTCAGAAGAAGAGAGGGATTCTTCAGAGGAAGAAAGCAGCCAGGTAAAGAAAAAGAAACAGGAGAAGAAAAGAAGAAGGGAAGAAAGTGAGGAGGAAAAGGAGGAAAAGAATGTGACGGTGAAGAAATTTAGAAAACAGAGAAACTAAACAATGAGACAGAAGAAGTGTATGAACTTTTTAAAGTGTTCTGTTGAGAATTGTGAATTGTGAATTGTGAATTGGATTGTAAATATTTATAAAAGAATAAATTAGGTATAAAAAGGTAAGTGTCTTTGAGTTTTGATTTTAAAATAAGAACATACTCTCACACATTGATACACACGTACTATAGGGGTAAAATGTTTTTTTTTTTTTTTTTTTTTTGTTTTTTTTTTGTTGAGGCAATTGAAAGTCTATCTCTTTTCGAGAGACGTGGGTGGCCCTGAAAAGGGCCTTTGGTTTTTGGTGTAGGGGTGAGTTTAAGCAATCAACTTTAACTGTCTTAAGCCTTTGCCACGGCCAAGGCCTACTTCTGGACTGCGTACTGTTGATGATGATGAATTGGTTGAAATCACTAAGGGTGGCACGGTAGGCTTTATCACAGGGTTGGAGTGTTTAGCTCGGGAAGGTCGTATTCTCTTCGGTCGTAATAAAGAAGTCTGATACATTTGTTTCAGACTTCTTAACTCCGCTAAAATGTCTAACAGTACCGTGACCGTTTGATTTTCACACCCTTGTTTCTTTGCTGCTTCTTCTTCTTCTTGTTTTTTTTCTTACCTCTTCTTCTTGCTGCTGTTGCTGTAGGAGAAAAGCTTGTTCCGCTTCCTTTTGCTGTTGTATAAATTTCTCCAATTCTTCTTTCTGTCTCTGTCTAAAATTCTCCACGTGCGTTAATGAAGGAGAAGGTGACGAAGGTTCCGGAACAAATTCTTGCGAGATAAGAAAATCCACAAAATCCCAATTCACCTCTTCTGAAAGTAAGTCCGGGTTCCCTTGGGTGGTCTCCACTGCTGTTGCACCCCAATTGATCGTTTTCTGAGTTTCCGTCATGTTGAATAACTGTCGCATGAATTGACTGCGCACAGGCGCTAGCGAATCTATATAGACCACGTGACGTCACAGACTACTCTCTTCGGATTGGATGCGGGCTGACTGAATTTTGTAACGCGTGTTTAGATTGGTCAATGAACTCAATCCATTTCAATCCTTCTTCTACCTATAAATAAGCGCAGTTCACTCCATTCATTCACCTGTTCTCGGCGCCTCAACATGTGGACCGATGTGCAATCTTCTACGCTTGTGTCAACGATGATGTTCCGGACGGACATACCCATGTATGTCCGATCCAACTGGACAGTTGTCCATAGGACAGACACGAGCCTGTGGATACGTAGGGTCTACGTAGAAAGACAAGGATGCCTCAAAATAGTCCTCATTTATGGTCCTACAGTGAGACGCAACCTAAGGACAAGAAGAAAACCAATGCCGTGCCCTTTATGTTAATGGATACATTAACATAAACCCAAAGGCCCTTTTCCGGGCCACCCACATCTCTCGAAAAGAGACAGACTTTCAACTGCCTACCCCTTTTTTATTTTATATATGTGTATGTGTGTGTGTGTGTGTGTGTGTGTGTGTGTGTGTGTGTGTGTGTTCTATCCCTCTCCCCTGTTCCATTTCCATAGACCCATCAGGTCGGGACCCTATTAAAATAGGGTCCCGACCCTGTTCCATTTTCCCTTGTCGCTCAACAGTCCCAAGATTTTTTTCCATGTTAAATTCCCCTTGAGGCTAGTGTGGCCCAAGACTTTTCCCCATGTTAAATTCCCCTTGAGGCTAGAGTGGCCCAAGACTTTTTCCCCATGTTAAATTCCCCTTGAGGCTAGAGTGACCCAAGACTTTTTCCCATGTTAAATTCCCCTTGAGGCTAGAGTGGCCCAGGGGTTTCCGTAATGTTAAATTTCCCATTGAGGCTAGAGTGGCCCAGGGGTGTTTTTAATGCTAATTTCCCTTAAGGCTAGGGTGGCCCACTTCACTACTGTTGTTTGGTTCCCATTCCTAAGTTTGTTGTTTAAACAAACAAATACCCAAAGGCCCTTTTCATGGCCACCCATTTCTCTCGAAAAGAGATAGTATTTCAATTGCCAACATCAATTAAAACTGAAAAAACCTTTTTACCCCGTGTGTGTGTGTGTGTGTGTGTGTAGGTTCTTATTCTAAAAATCAAAACCAAGAGACACTTACGTTTTATGCCTGGTCTATTCTGGTCCAAATTTTACAATACAATTCACAGCACAACTTAACACTTTGAAAAGTTCTTAGGATTCGTCTGTCTGTCTTCACTCTCTCTCTGTTTTTTAAATTTCTTCACTTTCAGTTTTTTTCTCCACCTCTTCCTCACTTTCACCCCTTCTTCTTTTCTTCTCCTGTTTCTCATTATGCACGTGTCTGGGTTCTTCCTTGGGGGAGGGTATCTCTTCTTCCTCTCCAGAATCCCTCTCTTCTTCTTGCTCCTGTTGTTTCTTAGGGCATTCTGAAAACCAATGTCCTTTTTCTTGACAATGATAACAGGTATCTTGACTTTTGTCACTTCATGCACCTGTTTTGCTTTTTTGACGGTCTGGACACTCTGATGACCAATGCCCTTTCTTCTTACAGATATAGCAAGTATCTTGACTTTTATCTCGAAAGGAGGGTGAGTAGTCCGTCGACTTGTCTGAAGAAAATTTTCTGATGACCCCTCGCAAAGCTCTGATCGATAGTTCGATCTGTGTAGGCTCTTCCATAGTTCTGCTCGGTTTGAGAGTGAAATGAATATGGGAAGGCAAGACACATACCATTTATATATACACTTGTCTGCCAAGGATATAAAGTGACTTATAGTGTTTAACATGTGGTCATTTGACATTTTGCAGTCAAGATGAAACGATCGCATCGATTCGAGAAGAAAGAAGAATAAGAAAGTAAGAGGCAGAAACGTGATTTATCGCCTCGTACAATAGCTGAAGTTTTGGCACAAATTTATGCCACTGATTTTGAAGATGACATGAGTGAACGAGAATTCAGACCCAGTGATTTTACGCCTAGTCAAAGTTCACCACCATTAGTAAGCCCTAAATACTCCTACCGCATTCGAGAGACGGAAAAGCGCTCCTCTAGAAAATTTAGAATCACAGTTTACACCTACACGGTGAAGTTTAAAGATTTCAAGTCCGACGTACCGTTGGTGAAAGCAGGGGGCTTCATCATTGTCCCGCTTGTCAACGCACTTTTGTCAGCCCTACCTGTTACCAACAACATTTGAAGATGCAAGGTTCACAGAAGAAAAGTGCTTGTCAACTCCTGAGATTCTGCCCTACGTGTGGACAAGGCATACGTACCAGTAGTGCCAAGGCACACGTATGTGTGCCCACACCTCAGTTAAATCAATACCAACAAGGCAGGAAGTTCCACAGGAAGACACAGATACACTGGTAGCTAATTTGGAAATGTCTTCCTCTAGTGTCGAAGAAGCAGAATAAGAAATAGAGGAAGAGGCAGAGGAATAAGAAGAGGAAACTGATCCGAACTAAAACGGTGCAGATATATAGGATTAGAACCAACGCTGGACAATGTGAGAAAGGCAGGAGACTTTGTCAACGCCATAAAATATCTAGCCTGGAGATTACTAGACACAAATAGACCCAGACCGGCGCAATGGCACTATGGGTCAGGATTCTCTCACAATGGTACGAGAATGCCTTCACACACAATCCAATCTACCAACTAGTGGAAGAGGCAAACTACGTGTCGATGATACGTGGTTACCACTTCCCAGATACCATCAAACACGACAAGCGAAGTGCGGCAAAAATTAAAGAAACAGAATAACGCCGGGGAACTTTCATCTAGCTTGCCAAAGTAGCCCTTGTCAGGGCTCCAAGTTGCCTTTTAATAAGTGATTCCACTTTGGCTTGCACTCAGCATTCGATAACACCATTACACTGATTCGATCCTGTATCCACTGCTTCAAAATTATAATCTTATTTCACCTAATAGTGTTCAATCTATTTTAAGTCGCTTAGTAAATAGATATTTTAGGGTATTTACAACATACACTATGTACTATAATTATTTCGAACAGTTTGACAGAATTGCACAGGTGGATTACACATTATTGGGTTTATTTACTGTCCATTAGTATAACTGGATTTGAACTAAAAGTACGACCTGGCGTTTTGGGGCTGCTAGTGTAATGAAGTCGGTGTTTTGGTTAAATTTGCAAGTTGCTAGATCTCCGAGTTAACTACGTAAAGCTAAATCTGATTGGCAGTTGAAATTCTCGGTTGGTTTTCTAACTTGGCTTGAGTTAACTTGCACATGTCGGCTATGTAAGGCTGCATCTGATTGAAGGTTGTATTCTTTGGCTGGTCTTCTAACTAGGTAGTGTTAGTTGCGTAAACTTAAATTTGATTGGCAGTTGAATATTTTTGGTTGACTTCTAAGTTGCAATGGTCAGATATGATAGGTAAAATCTGATTGGGTTTTGAATTCTTTGGCTAATAACTCGTTGTTTCGTTCTTTAGTTGGACATATTTTGTGGTAATTCTTATTGGAAATGGTATTTGAGGAGAAAACCAAAACACTCTTAACTATTGGATTGGAAATTGTTTTTTGGTCTCGTGTGCCGTTCCAGGGTACCTTTCCATCATGCCTCGTCCAGACAGACTAATTAAAAAGTGTGACATTCACACATAAGAACGGAGTTATAGTGGCACCATTCCTACAACACCGACCAATTAAGTATCCTGGCCATCAGGAATTAACAGGTTGCAAAAGCACATACCTTGCGTAGGCGACTATAATTTTTATTGATTGATTGATTGATTCGTGCCATTCAAAATTGAATCAACCAAGATGGCTTCAAACCGCCTTGACAAGATGAAGAAGTTGCAAGGCGTGCTTGACAATTTGGGAATGATAGAGGAGATATTAGTTAAACTGGATGACGATTTTTATTGTGTTATTGTTTTATTAGGATTTTTAACGTAGCTTTATCAATTTTTCAGTCATATCGCTATGATGTCTGCAGTGCGGCAGTTTATAGTGATGTCTAGCACTGGAGCATCATGCCGCAGACATATAGCATGATGTCCCACCCAGTCACATTATCCTGACACCAGGCCGACCAGTACTAACACCAACCTCTTAATGCTGAGAGCCTAGCGAGGCAGCTGTTAGTACCATTTTTGTAACTCTTTGGTATGACTCGGCCGGGGTTCGAACCCACGACTTCCCGCTTCCGAGACGGACGCTCTAACCACTAGGCCACCGGAGCGGTCGATTTTTATTCTTATAGCCCCCATTGAGTGAAGATGGAAATAAACAACTTAAGAAAGTCAAAGGAAATGATCAGAGATCTCTTTAAAGAAGAAAAGGAGGATAAGGAGGATGAAGAGGACAGGAAACGAATGAGAATGGAATGCAAAAATAGGAAAGGAAGAGGAGAATGAGAAGAGGAAGAAAAGGGAGAAGGAGAAACAGGCGGAGAAGAAAATGAAGAAAAAAGAAGACAACAGCGATAACAAAACTCAGAAGATGGTGGAGGAAAAGAAGAAACTAGAAGAAGAAGAAGAAGAAGAAGAAGAAACCCAAAGGTCCTTTTCAGGGCCACTCATATGCCTCGAAAAGATATTTATTCTCTTTGCCATATATGTGTTTGATGTTGATCAATCTATGTCTGCATGTTTTATATGTTATATATGTCTTTGTCCCGCCGAGCGTTCTATGTTTTTTCCGCTGTTAGGTCCGATTGAGGTCAGCCCCTTGCTACATTGTTACGAATCTTCAGTACCGTGATGTCACCTCACCTGTTCCTATACAACAACCTCACTTTCCCTTGTCGCTATACAGGCCCATTATTTCCCATGTTCATTGTCGCCATACGTGCCCACGACCATTTTGACTGGGATTTCCATTGTCGCTATTCACCCCCCTGTTACTACTAACCTCTCTTGGAAACGCCAAAGAGATAAGATGGCGGAAAGAGGGAATAGCAACTTTGGAGGACACTCGGTACTAATGATATGGAAAAATGGGAACCAGCCTGGAAATGGGTGAACATAAAATAGAGTATATATGGGTTTGGCTGACTAGGATTGGTTAATAATATAAGTTAAGTTTTAGGAAAAAGAGTATTTTGAGAGCTTATTCTAGTTGTATGTGAATAAAATAGACATTGTTTTATTCATGAAATTTCAGTCCTTTAACAGTCTTGAGTTTGGAACACTCTTTCTTGAAATTAGCACCTGACTCTTTGGTGCAGAATTGAAAGCACATGTTTCAAACACATACAGGTCCAGAAAATGCCGCGGCTCGTATCCTTTCCTCTAAACAGAAGCTGACATCCAGGTTTCATATATGCTGATAAATATAGGTTTGATCACGAGCACTCACAAATTTTAAGTTATTGAATTTTTCATATCATGGTGTTTGCATAGGTTTACTATGAGAACTGAATTAGTACCGTGAGTCCTACAGACAGCCACAGCAATACACAGTGACTCCATATATGCAAGTGCAATTAACTTTACTATAAATGCAATCATATGGTTTTATTTGTGGATAACAAGTAAAATTAATACCTTTTGTAAACAACAGAGTAACTGTCAGTGGGATATTAAACACATATTCAGACACATCAACTGTTGCCAAGAAGGGTGGAGGGGGAACAGTATGTAGATTTGACTATGTTGGGTGGAGTGTTTTTGCACTTTGGTTTATATATAAGCGATGTATATATAAAAATTTATACAATTTACCATTTATAGAGTAATTACAATATGACATTTCCTATTTGTGTTTTGAAACATAATGCTTCAGATATGATCACTTAGGTCTCTTCCCCCCACGCTTAATGGTGATGACCTCTCATGACCTTTCATCCCACTAATTTCTTTCAGTGAATGTTTTGGAAGTTCATATTTTGCGTTTTAATGGACTTATGTCTACTTTACTTTAGCTTTAAATTATATGTCTTCTGGGGGAATTTTAGGTGATTTTCCTCATTTAAGTCTCTTTTTCTGAAATAATACATGTACATATAGATGGTCACCTTGACCTTTTACTCATTAATTACATAATATGACAAGGCTGGTAATATATTTCAGCATTAAATTGAAGTGCGATAAATGGTGATATTAAAAAAGATGATTCTTATTAGACAGCTTTATTTTAATATTTTTTCTTATTTTCTTAAATAAAGCTCAAATATTTAACTGTTACCTTAAATACACCATTGGTCTTTAGGTGAAGATGAACTTGCAATATAATGTAATATTCACAAATGTAATCTTTGGTAAGCAGAACTATGCACATTGCTTACTTATGTCATGAACTACTTCCTAGGGCTGTCAAGAAAATCAGGACACACGGTACTAGTGATATGAAAAAATGGGAACCAGCCTGGAAATGGTGAACATAAAATAGAGTATATGTGGGTTTGGCTGACCAGGATTGGTTAATACTGTAAGTCATGTTTTAGGAAAAGGAATCTTTTGAGAGCTTATCCTAGTTTTAAGTGAAAAAAATAGAGACATTGTCTTATTGATGAAATTTCAGTCCTTTAACAGTCTTTGAGTTTGGAACATTCATTACTAAAGTTAGCACCTGACTCTTTGGTGTGGAATTGAAAGCACATGTTCTAAACACATGCAGGTCCAGAAAATGCTGCGGCTCATATCCTTTCCTCAACACAGAAGAAGACATCCAGGTTTCATCTATACTGATAAATATAGGTTTGATCATAAGCACTCAACAATTAAAGGTTATTGAAGCTTTAATATTATGGTGTTTGCATGGGTTTACTAAGGGAACTGAATTAGTACCGTGAGTCCTGGATTCCTGTGCGCAACCTCCAAATCAGCAAGGAGGTAGTAATAAGTGAAACGTATTTCTCGTATGTAAGACATCACCTTTAGTACTGCTCTTCTGTGTAGAACCCATATAACAAAGATCAGATATATAAGATAGATAGAAGAGCCACTAGATTCACCACAAACAAATACATAAATGTTAGCAGCGTCACTTCCATGTTGGATCATCTCCAGAGGGAACCACTTGAATCGAGGCGAACCAAGACCCAGCTGATCATGTTATACAAGATAGCGAACAACCTAGTGGACATACCCGCGGACAAATATACAGAAAAGGACAACATATTGCTGAAAACAAGGAAACGAAAATCAGTTAACATGTTATAAGAAGTTTTCAGATGAACGAATGACGTTGAGTGATTTGGTTTCAAAACAAGCCGAACATTTGA